>CM031614.1:33588400-33593353 GCA_018398815.1 Conus ventricosus
GATCCCCCCCCTCCCCCCCCCCCCCCCCCCCCCCCCGGCCAAAATCCACCTCTTCATTTTTTGTGCTTCACACAGCTCTTCATCTAAAAAAAAAAGCAAATAAAACAACCGAAAACGATTTCCACACCATGCATAGTCTGTATGTTCTCTATAAATGGACATATTTTTGCTGATTTTAATGTTTTGGCGTTTGATACAGACTGGGTTTGTTGATGTTCTAATGTGTGGTGTGCTGGCACATTCGCTGTGATAATGTGTTGCTTGTACAAAGAAAACAACACAGATGAAACAAAAGACTTATTCATTTTCAGTTTTTCATTTTGTGTCACACACACACACACACACCACACACACACACACACACACACACACACACACACACACACACACACACACACACTCTCCCCCATCCCCCCTCCCTCTCTCTCAGATATGTGAACAATGGTAGTTACATGTTAAAGGCACGGTACCAAAGCATAATTATTTCATGCGTAAGCAACCACTTCCATATGTACACACCTGAAAGGATATCCTTGTCCCAATTGCCGGTCTCCTTTTCCATCCCTCTACCCATGTACATGAGCGCTCCTCACGTCACACTACCATCAACACCACCACGACCCACCCACCCACCCCTACCCACCCCCACCCCCCTCCAAAAAAACACTCCACACACACACACACACACACACACATAAAGAGAGAGTGAGAGACACGGAGAAAGTGAGAGAGAAAGGGGGGGGGGGAAGAGAGGGAGGAGAGAGATAGAGAGAGAGGGAGGGAGCGAGAGAGAGAGAGAGAGAGAGAAAGAGAGAGAGAAATACAGACAGACAGAAAGACAGACAGACTGTCAGGCAAACAAACATACGGACAGAGACGGCGTCTTTTGAATGAATTTAGAGGTTTGTTACATGTCGTCTCACCAATTAGCTGTTCCCCCGATGAAGCCTACCTTATAGTGAAAAGAAAAGGTCCACAAGGAAGACATGACGAAAGCCAAGAAGTGAGACAATGGGCATCCTCAAATCCCCCCCCCCCCCCCCCCCCCCCACACACACACACAGCTATCTGGTCTCTCCCCTTCTCCCACCCCACGACTCTCTCTGCAAAGACACCATCACACACACCCCTTAGCCCCTCCCTCCCTCTAACACCCAACGCAGGATAATACAACTTTACCCCCTTCCTCTCTCTCCCCTTCTTCAAAAAACAAACAAACAAACAACATTCTGTGTGTACATTGACAACTCACAGTTCCTTCGAGATTTACACTCTCTCACTTACTTGCGGAAGTTTTTCTTTTAAACCCCTTCGGACATTATATTCTTTCACAAAAATGAGTTGCAGAAGGATACCCGTGTTCGTCTTTTTGCAAATACTGATGCACATTTTACTCAGTAATATGATAAAATTGATACACTTATAATTTGTCTTCGAAGCAATGGATTTATCAATACCAAATAATATATCTGTGTTGGATAGTTTAATATATGCATGTGTTTGTAAGTAAATTATTTGCTCAATAAATCTCCAAAAGTTGACACTCACAGAAGTGTTCAATGAAATCAGTTGTGTCAGGACAGTAAGAGCATTTGCTTGAGTCTTTTTACCTTCATTTTACTAAGTATGATATTAGTAGGATATATATTGTGTAGTTTTCCAGTGGAGTACTCTAAGTCTTACCTCTTTTGTAACGTCTGTAGCTCGACACCATGTGGATTTGTCTAAGTCAATACCAAATTTTCTGTTCCAGAAGGCACTCACAGTAGGTGTTTGACTTTCCTTAAGTGGTATAATTAGTTTCCTTATTTGTTTAGGCTTTGCATTTAACAGACTGGCAAAACAGGGGAGCGTCCCAGATCCTCTTTCTCCTGACTGGATCCACTGGATCCATTGCGCTGGCATGGAGTTAATCAAAGCATTGTACTGAAAGAATGCAAGGGCTCTATTCTGTCCATCCATTTCCTGTATTTCTTCTAAAATCAGAGGTCTATTTTTTTCTTTCATGAGTTATATCCTGAATTTGCTCAATGCCATTAGTTGCCCAGTTTTGAAATACAATACCTGATCTTTATACCGAATTAGATTATTGTGGAAAAGGTATTGACTGTGGAAATTACTTTTGTCGATGTCATTAAGTCCTATCAATGTTTTGTGGTTTAGATAAACTGCTAATACTTCTTTCTAAAATTCATTACTGATTAAACTACAATCCTTCAGGCCTTTGGCTCTGCAATTTATACAAAACGCATCCGTCTTTGTGAGGTGTTGTAAGTAGTATAATAGGGTCCCGTTGCCCCCCACAACGGGTGCCAGATCTTGGCCGAGTGGGAAGAAAGAAGGAATATGGGGTCAGAGGTCACGGTTTGTTTACGCGAAGTACCCGGATGAGGGTGCAGGATCTCGGCGCAAGATGGCGGCCATCAGGGGCCAGCACTCTCGCGCGGTTTTGTATCGAAAGTAAGATTAGAGTTATCTTCCCATGATTCCTAAAAAAAAAAACTCGGTCGATGACGTCACCCTGTCTATTTTTCTCTCGCGCTTGCCAAGAAAAGGCCCAGCAGCGGCCGCGCCGTCTGCCGCGCGACTGTGTGTGTGTGTCTGTGTGTCTGCGCGCGCGCGTGCGCGCGCGCGCGTGTGTGCGCGTGCGCGGTGTGTGTGTGTGTGATGTGAGCGAGAGGAGAGGAGGGGTGAGTGGGAAGGCAGAGACGTGGTGGTGGTGGTGCAGGCGAAACTGTGGTGCAGTTTTTATATTTCTGGCACTGTCGCAGGCATCGGGCCACTATTCGCTACTCGTGTAGACTGACTGCCCTCGCCCGCTGGCTTTCCCCGCCCTGTCTGTTAGTGTGTGCGTGTATGCGCGTATCTGCGCGCGTGTATGCGCGTGTGTGACTGACACAGAGAGAGAGAAGCAGGGAGGGCTCGACTTACATATATTTTTTTAAAAAAGCATGTTTTTCTTGTATTCTTTTTCTTTTTTTTCTTTTTATGCGCGCGCGCATGCCCACGCGCGTGCGTACGCTGTACGAGACTGACAATCGGAGAAGACCTTTTTTTTTTTTAGCGCGCGCGCGTGCGCGCGCGTGCGTACGCCGATGTGTACGTGGCTAACAAAGTTTGTTTGGCTTGTTTGTCTGCCTACGTGTTTGTGGCCCACCTCGGGCGCGCGCCAAGTCCCCTTTCCTTTTCGTATCATACTCGAGCGTCTTTGCGCGTGCGAGGTATGCGCGCTGTCTCAGTAAATAAAAAATACGGTCGAGTACGAACGAATAACTGTAGTCAACACTGCGTGAGAGTTATTGTGCGTGTGTGTGTGCGTGCGTGTGTGTGTGTGCGTGTGATCGGCGTTGGCATTTTACGCCCGTGCGCATATGTGTATGCACAAAGCGTATCAGAGAGTTATAGGAATCACACCATCATTTGCAAGACGCATAGACGCCTGAATAATTTCAGGTGAGAGAACAGGGAAACCTTCATTCTGGGCCACTTGCTTCACCACCGAGTTTTTGGGCGAA
The DNA here is from genome assembly GCA_018398815.1 of Conus ventricosus. Lineage (NCBI taxonomy): Eukaryota > Metazoa > Mollusca > Gastropoda > Neogastropoda > Conidae > Conus > Conus ventricosus. The sequence goes on from CM031614.1 coordinate 33,591,916, forward strand.
AGTGGCCTAAAAGCCGCCTTTTCTGTGGCGGAAGAGAGAGAGAGAATCACCGGCAGACAGACAGAGAAGAGAGAGACAGAGAGAGAGACAGACAGACAGACAGAGAGGCGGGCAGACAGACACACACACACACACACACTCTTTCTCTCTCTCAATTAAATGACATAAAATCCGCACACTTCTTCTGACTAATTTCCACCTACAAACTTTGTACACGGGGCTGAAATCTGATCACTTAATTTACGGCTCGCGGCAGTTTGCACCTAGCCTGTGCTGTTTAAACGAAGCACACTCGGTCGGGTTGCAATGGGTTGCATCAGAAATTCGAGATTGCCACGTCGACAAACCAGATCGAGGCTGTCGACGTGGCACGACCCGGGCCGTCGTTTTTGTTTGAGCCACCACTCAAGAAGGCTGTGTGTTTCGTCGGCGCTCTGTTGTGACCACTGTGTTTTAATTGTGTTATTTTAAAATGGCTAAAACGTTACTGAAGAACAGGTTTGTTATTCGAGGCCATAAGTTTTATTTTAACTGCATGTTAGAGTATTTGTTGAAAGAATTAGTTGAGTCAGTCAGTGAAGGCAAGCCAACTATTCACATGTCTGCCCGCACAGCGGGCGTTTGCTAACACGTTCCTCGCTATACAGCGAGAGCCGCCTCTTTCTCTGTTCTTCATTGCGCTTAACTGGTAGTTGTTTTGAAGGTAGGCGAAGCATGTTGTAACTGGAGAGACTATCTTAAAGGTTTGTTGGTTTAAGGAAATGAAACAAGATGTAGCCAGTTTTAATACGTGTTTGGCTATCGATGAGATTGTTCCTTATCTAAAAAATGGCGCTGCATTGTTGAAAGTTGGCCGAAGCAAAACAATCCATTACGCGTTGATTGTTGGGAGCTGGCTTGAGACAGCTAAAGCCACGTTTAAAAAACATGGCGTTCATTTCTTAAGGCGAAGGTAAACACGGCTGATTCGTGACTTGATTGATTGTTAACTACAGATTCAGTGTTTATGGGGCAAGCTGATTTGTGTATTAAGATGTGTATACTTTTCTACTTCTAACCAGTTCATCTGCCTTTAAGTGTGCCCTTATGCAACTGAATGGCGATTTTGAATGTTCTGGCAAACAAACTAGATAGGGTTAGGCAGACCTTAGTACATCTACCAGTATGGAGAGGAGTAGTGTGTGGCTAGCACTATCTTCATATAAATGCTTCAAATATACAATGACGGATGTACTACAACCTACAAAACTATGTGTAACAGATAGGCTGACACAGCGAGACGCGCGACCTCGTTCACACAGCGCACGGCAAGCGACCAAAAAATCAATAAGCAGGAGACTGGGCTTGCCAGGTGAGGGGTGGGTGGGGGGTGATATTTCAGGTTGAAGGCCGGTGCGTTAGCCGGGTTGATTGTCATTGAAGGTGTGGTTAAGATATA
>CM031614.1:33594353-33616853 GCA_018398815.1 Conus ventricosus
AAAGACGTCAGGCCTAGCCAATATTGACGCGTTGCAAGCCTCCGTTTATTTATCGCTTTTAGGCCTAGATCTTTGTATTTTCGGTTAGTGTAGCACTATTGTTGATTTGTTTAAAATGTTTGGAAAGTGAATGTATGCCTAATTGTTCAGCATTATTTTTGGATCGATTGATAATGCGATTGGAATGCTCAAGATTATGTTAGAATGTTCACCAGGTCTCCGTAAGTTGCTAGTGCATTACCGAAGGTTCGAAAATGTTGCAGAAGCTGGCCGAATTACATTCGCACCCGCTCGTAACGATTTCATTGGTTAAGCTTACTGATATGCAGAATATTCTAGAAAAGAATAATCGAGTATGTTCGAAGATATTCTTTAGATAACATATAAAAGAATGAGAGCTGTGCGACTGAGAGAAAAAGAGAGAAATGAGATTTGTTGAAGAGTTCTAGTCTAGAAGTGTTCGAGTCTTCACTGAGTCTGAGTCTAGTCGACGAGAAGCTGCCGTTAGGCCTAGTAGAATATTCGCTGCTGCATGTACGATTGAGTTCCTATACGACTTATTGAACATGAAGGTCAGTGGTTTGTTTTTGTTGCTTTATTCTTCAACGTTTGTAAATAAAAGGATCCTCTTCGTTTCAATACCGCCTGGTGTATTTTGTCATCTGCAAGTCGAACACTAATCTATAGTTAGTCAGCAGCACGATTTCTCAGAATTGAGATAATAAAGTATTCTTGAATCTTGAATCTTGGATCTACAACAACTTTAGCAGCCCGCGTTAGCCACCGGCGTCGTAAGGGAATCCCTTTTTCTCTCATAGAGGCGATGTGCGCATGCGCACCCTTGCCAAGCAAGGACGCCGCCGGCTGAGCGCGTCGTTCAATCGGGGTTTTTAACGCCGCTCGTGGAAGCGATCTTTACGAGCCCAATTGTCTGCTTTGTAATCGGTAAGCACTTCCAATTTGTTAACAAAAACATTAGTATACACATTTCCTGTTGTATTACACGGTATGTCACGGTGCTAAAAGCCCAAAACAATCACTACAAAGTAAAATGTAAGCTGAATCGATTCGACAACAAAATTGGCGGAACGTTTGGCTTAGACTCACAGTCAGTCATTTATTTGTCATAGAAAACCCAAGGAGGCCTATGAAGCCTCCTAAACCTTGGTTGTTTCGAATCTGTAAATTTTTGTTTACTCCAGTAGAACAACAACATGATACTCCATGTGGAATTATTTGTAGTCTCGTGAAATGTGTCAGTGCATACGAGCACATTTGTAGATCTAGATGACAACTGTCAGGCCCATGTTTACATGGCAATCAGCAGCTGGATCAAAACTCGTGTGTGTGTGTGTGTGTGTGTGTGTGTGTGTGATTAACTAGTTTTTTTTTCCATTAGCCCCATCTAGTATCTATAGGACTAAGTGGCAAGAGAAGTTATTCCTTGTGTTCTTGTTTATTTTGTGTGTGTGTGGTATTTTAGTGTTTTGCTGTTGGTAGTGTTTGTGATTTTGTGACGCCACTCTTCCAAAGTACAGCAGACCGACTCCGGACGCTGCTAACACGCCAACACAGAACGGCGGATGCCGTGTTTGACGTCACGCGACGAAGACGCCGATTGAACGAAAGTCGCTGCTAAAGTTCTCTAATAGCCTACAAGCTAGGCTACTGCACTTACCTTGTACTGATGAAATCAGCGCCTTAGCATTGTAACATTCGGGAGCCAAGCCAAAGATCCTGCTACATTGGTGTTTATTCCAGAGACATTATTCACTAGCCTCTTCTAAACGAACTGCGATTTTGAAGGCGCCAGTCCAGATCTACGTCGACAAATGCCGTCACGTACTGCATCGGCTGCCATCTGAGAGAGAATCGAAACTTAGATCAAAACGTTCAGCGTCAAGAAAGTCTTCAGTCGTGTTTCCGTACGCACAGGGAGTGTGTACAGCGTTTAGTGCATCGAGCAGGTCCAGGGAAGTGGAGGAAACTGTCGCCTGTGTGTGAAGAGCAATTAGGATTCTACAGAGCTAGGAGAGTCAAACGGAAGACTGCTGCGTGAGTCTGTAGTTGAGCTAGTGACTGATTGCTGACGTTAGTCTGAGTTATCATGGAATACGTGAAGATTGGAAAGGAACTAGGTCTTGCAGGTGATGAACTCAGGAGATATGTTCAAGTGGCTGAGGCTGCAGCAAGAGAACTGGGAAAAACGAAAATTAGAATTGGCAGCAGAAGAGAAGAAAAGACTGGAAGAACGTGAAGAGAAGAAAAGACAGGAAGAACGTGAAGAGAAGAGAAGACAAGAGCAAGAAAAACGTGAAGAGAAGAAAAGACTAGAGCAAGAAGAACGTGAAGAGAAGAGAAGACTTAAAGAAGAAGAACGTGAAAACAGGAAAAGACAGGAAGATTGAGAAAGAGAAGAGCGAGCTGCTGAAAGAGAAATGAAAAGACTTGAAATAGAACATCAAGAGAAAGAGAGACAAAGAGAATTTGAACTGCGGATGGCAGAAGTGAAAGTTCAAATGGCGAACGCATTTTCCAGTCAGAAACTGAAGTTGCCAAGAGACCACGTCTTCCAGCTTTCGTAGATGGGAAAGACAACCACGACGGTTATCTGGAACATTTTGAACGCCATTCTGAAGCAATGAGATAAAATAATAATAATAATGAATACTTATATAGCGCCTATTCTCGGCTAGAGGCCAAGCTCAAGCGCTTTACAATCAACACTCGTTTACACAACGGGCTGCCTACCTGGGTAGTGCCGACTGAAGAGCTGCCAGCTGGCGCTTCATTCAGTCGTTTCCCGTGTCATCCAGTCAGTATCGTTCAATATCGATCACTCATTTTCCTTACTTCCTTCATTCTTTCCATTTCTCACGCAGGGTGCATGCTATGTGTAACGTGTCATCCATACCAACGGCCAAACTGGCCTACTCTTCCGAAAGTTGGTGATGGGATTTTACGTGTGTGCAAGATGTTATGCGTGCGTTCACACACGGAACCTCGGTTTATAGTCTCATTCGAAGGACTGTATGGGAAATGGAGTCAGAACCAATGTTAACTCCGAGGGAAAAATCCCCCTGCACCGAAACGCCCCGGCGGAGTTCGAACCCGCAACCCCAGGATCACCAAGATTACGAGTCCGGCGCTCTACCAACTGAGCTATTCCAAAAGAGCATGGGCTACCAACTTAAGTGCCCTTTTGACTGGTCATGCCCTGAAGTATACTCAAGACTACCCCGAGAAGAAGCAAATGAATATGAAACACTGAAAACGTTATGATTTTTCTGAACAAGGCTTCCACAAACGATTCCAGTCCAGTAGGCCAGAGAAGAACGAAAGTCCTGTTCAATTCCTGACCAGGATTCAAAACTATCTAGAGAGATGGCTGGAGTTGGCTGGAAGAAAGAAAGACAATGATGGCTTGTCATATCTGGTCCTGAAAGAACAATTTCTAGAATCCTGTCCTAAAGACCTTGCATCCCACATTCTACAAGAAAAAGACCAGAGCCTGAAATCCTGACTGAAGCTGCTCAGAGGTTCCTAGTGTCTCACAACCGTTACCCTTGACACTAGATCAAAACCATCTACAGACTGGACACGACCAGTCCAGGTTCAAAGTATATCAACTCCACCGTTGAAATACTTCAACTGCGGACGCCTGGGTCACAAGGCTGCTGAATACAGACTGGCCAAGTATTCAGATAAACGCAGCCCTCCACACTTCAGTCATGAAGAACGGAAAGACCAGCGCCTGGGTGGAAATAAAAGAAGCCTAACATCTGCCAATGTTGCCATCAGGGAAAGGAGTCAGGAGAGACACCCGTCGCAGAGGAGATGGAGATCTACCTCACGTCAAGCCCGCGACAGCCCTGAAGAGCATAAGAAAGTGGTGCAATATGCCTTCTTAAACCGGCCAAGAGTGATTTGAGTGTCATGCCTGTGGTAAAGGACATTATAATGTTAAGGAAGTACAGGTGCTCAGAGATACACGGTGCAGCGGAGTCATCATTAGGAAGGACCTTGTTCCGGAAAAAACAGTTTACTGGCAAGAACTGCTACCTACGATGTGTCCATGGACATGTTGAGGCCATTCCCACAGCTGACATTGAAATTTCTACACCGTTCTTTGTTGGGAAGGTGAATGCTTTGTGCCTACCCAGTCCTCCTCATGACGTCAGCATCGGAAACATTGGAGGTGCCTGTGCAGCTGAAGATCCTGACCCTGAGTGGCCACACACCTGTGCAGTAACACGCGCACAATCCAAGAAGGAAAAAGAAGGGAGATCTACACCATTGAAGATCAGCAAATCTACAGAAATTCCAGAAGTAACCAGAGAGGAACTGATCCAGTTACAGCAAACTGAACCTTCTCTACAAAAGCATACCAGTAAAAATGATGCCGTGACCAGGGGTAACACCGAGGTATCCTTTGTGAAGAAAAATGGTGTCATGTACAGACAGGTACAAGAAAAAAAAAGTAAAATTGATGGGGTCAAATCACTTGCCAAGTTCTTGTTCCAGCCAATCTACGAAAACCCGTGATGGAGTTGGTCCATGATTCTATCCTTGGAGGCTACATGGGTGTCAAGAAGACCACAGACAAAATCATAGCAGCCTTCTGCTGGTCAGGTCTCCAGGGTGATGTTGCATGCTTCTGCAGATCCTGTGACGTGTGCCAGAAGACTGAACCCAATTCATAGGAGAAATCAAGCCAGCCAGTGAATCAGGACACCGGTACATCCTCATTTTGGTAGACTATGCCACCAGGTATCCTGAGGCAGTCTCGCTGAAACGCATCGATACTGAAACCGTTGCTGATGCCCTAATGGACATCTTCAGTAGATTGGGTGTGCCTGATGAAATATTAAGTGATTTAGGGACCCAGTTTGTTCCTGACTGCATGAAGGATGTTGTTCGTCTGCTCAGTGTCCGCCAGTTGACCACCACGCCCTACCATCCCATGTGCAATGGCCTGGTAGAGAAGTACAATGGAACATTAAAAGCCATGCTGAAGAAGTTGTGCGCTGACCAACCACGACAATGGCACAAATATATCAATGCCTTGTTGTTTGTTTACAGGGAAGTCCCTCAAGAATCTAGTGGGTTTTCTCCCTTCGAGCTACTGTAAGGCTGGACTGTGCGAGGACCAATGCACATCCTGAAAGAACTGTGGACAAAAGAAGTGGAATCTCCAGAAATCAAGAACAGCTATCAATACGTACTTGAGCTGCGTGAACGCATTTAAGATACCCTACAGTTAGCCCAAAGTGAACTAGAAAAGTCCTAAGGCAAAAGCAAACACTATTATGACCGGAAGACCAAGGTCAGGAAATTTCAGCATGGTGAGAAAGTTGTTGTCCTGCTGCTTACTGGCAATAAACAAGCTGCTGATGCAGTGGAAAGGACCCTATCCTTTAGAAGCAGTCAAGGGGCTGAATGATTATGAAGTGAAAATCAAAGGCAAGCAGAAGATTTTCCACGCAAATATACTCAAGAAATACTTTGAACGGGAAGAAAAGCCAGCCACAGATGCACATGCTGCTGAATTCCAAGAATGGGAGCCACCTTACCCTCCGGTGATGGTGACAACTTCACTGAAGAAAGTTCTGTGAACGGTGAAGAACTGTTAGAACTAAACAATTTCAAATCCCAGGAAACCATGACAATGTAGCTTTTGGGTCACGACTGAACAGCCAGCAGCAAACAGAAATACGTGGACTGTTAAATGAGTACTCGAGTATCTTCACTGAGTTTCCAGGTAAAACAGATCTGATTCAGCATGAAGTGAAGTTGACATCACCAGAGCCTATCAGATCAAAGCCCTACCCATTGCCTTATGCTACCAGAGAGTCGCTGAAAGAGGACATCAAAGACATGTTGAAACTGGGAGTTATACGAGAGTCCCGAGGGTCGCCATACGCGTCGCCAGTTGTAGTTGTCAAAAAGAAAGATGGTACTAACCGAGTGTGCATCGCTTTTAGGCGACTCAACGAGCTGATTTACCTTGATCCTGAACCAATGCCTACAGCTGCTGACCTATTCCAGAGACAGAGTGGAGATAAAGTTTTTTTTTCCAAGATCGATCACAGCAAGGGGTATTGGCAAGTCCCCATACCAGAACAAGACATTCCAAAGACTGCATTTGTGAATCCAGATGGGACATACGAGTTCCTCCGAATGCCCTTCGGTATGAAGAATTTTGGAGCAACACTTAAGAGGGGCGTGAGAAAACTATTGGGCAACATGGAAGGTGTCATATACTACTGGGATGACATCCTGGTCCATTCCAAAACATGGACAGAGCACCTGGAAATTCTTCGGAAGCTGTTTAAACGGCTGTCTTCTGCCAACTTGACTGCAAGACCTAGCAAGTGTGTAATTGATGCAGATGATATTGACTTTATTGGTCGCCGTCTCTAGGAAGGAACGAAAGGGATGCTCAAGGACTATGTGACAAAAATTCTGGAAGCACCTCGTCCCCAAACAAAGAGACAATTGCGGTCCTATCTCGGCTTAGTGGGGTTCTACAGAGAATACATGCCTCACTTTGCAGCTGTGACTGCTCCAATGTTGGACCTTCTGCGCAAGGGGAAGCCCAACCAACTGGAGTGGGGAGATGCACAAGACCGAGCCCTCAACACTGTGAAGAACTTTCTGTCCGAGGAACCTGTGCTACGGTTGCGTGACCCAAACAAGACGTTTGTGCTCAGCACTGATGCCTCTAACGAGGGTGTTGGTGCAGTTTCCATGCAGGAACATAACGGGAAGCTGTTCCCAGTCTCATACGCCAGAAAGAAACTATCCAGGGCAGAGCGGAGGTATGCTACCATGGAGGAGTGCCTTGCTATTGTGGGCAGTACGAAAGTTTGTACTGTTTCTCACAGGGGTTTGACTTTGTATTGTGTTCTGACCATGAACCTTTATGTTTCTTGGAATCTGCCAAGTTTGTGAACAGTAGGGTCATGCGCTGGGCCATGTACCTTCAGAACTTTGATATGAAGGTTGAATATGTGAAAGGCACAGACAATCTGGCTGCAGACTTTTTAACTCGTGCATGAGTAAATAAGACTTGTACTAGTTGTAGACTTTGAACTGGGTGTGTGTTGCCAGTTGATCTTTGTTTTAAAGTCATTTGACATTTCTTTCAAACTGTAAAAGTTTTTAGAAATTTGGGAGATTTCTTTAAGTGGAGGTTATGTTACAATTGAAAAGGAGACAAGACAGGGGAACTTTTGTGAAAGACGTCATAGCAATAATGACACGTACCGAGCCTCCTTTTATTGATCGCTTTTAGATCTTTGTATTTTCGGTCAGTGTAGTGCTATTGTTGATTTGTTTAAAACGTTTAGAAAGTGAATGTATGCTTAATTGTTCAGTATTGTTTTTGTCGATTGATAATGCGATTGGAATACTCAAGATTATGTTAGAACTAGCAGGGCATCCAGAGTTGCCCAGGATATGAACATTCTTTGTGATACTCACGTGACGGCAAACGTGCATTAATTGTTTTGATTTACAATCAATCCCCCCCACCCCCACATCTTCTCCCCCCCCTCCCCCCTCCACACAAATACACATTCTCTCTCTGTCTCTGTCTCTCTCTCTCTCTCTCTCTCTCTCTCTCTCTCTCTCTCTCTCTCTCTCTCTCTCTCTCTCTCTCATACATTCTATTGTTTTCACACACACATGCCCCAAACCCACTGGATCAAGATGGATTCTGACCAAATTTATTTTTATGAAGATGCACTGGAATATGAGAATGCATCCATGTCTTCCTGTCGTCCGCCAGCTATATAGTTGAGTGCTTTATGGTACACAACATTTTTGACAACTCCATTGTTCGACAGGACAAAGAGGTTCTTCTCATCATTGACTCGACTGCAGCCTACATAAAGCTGATCATGAGAGAATACCCGGTCCCTGAGGTCGAATCCAACAACCTTGAGAGACTGACCCTGACTTTTGTTAATGGTAATTGCAAAGCTGAGTCGGACAGGGAACTGTTGAAATTCGATTGGGCAGTCAGATGGGCGGGAGCGGTATTCTTGGAATGAAGACATGTTGGCCCTTGCCTTTGCCTAGTGAGGATAGTTGCTTCTATCAGGCGCGGCATCATCTTCTTGACGGTCAGCCTCGTGCCGTTGCAGATGTTTGGTGTGTCCAGGTTTCTGATAAGCATGATAGGGCATCCCTCTTTCAACTCTAGTTGTGTGGGGGCATACCTGCTGGATTCAGGCTGTTTAGAAATTCTGTTGGGTAGTGGACGATTTGATTCTCATCTGGCAGAGTGTCAACAGACTTGTAGTTTATGGATGGGCCTGGCTAAAATCCCAAGAAAATTGTCATTGATCTTGTTGACAGCATCATTCTTTGGAGTCAAAATGGTTCGCTCACAGAGCCAGTTCTTGTTAGAGATGTGTTGGGCAAGATTGGGAAATTCCTTGTTGATGAGGGCATCTTCTGTTTCAAGTATGTGCCCCAAATGGGAGCTTGATTTGTTCATCCACGGATGATGGAATCTGGTCATTTCCAACCTGAAGAAGTTGATTTGCAGATTCTTGGCCGTGTAGGTGAACCTTCATGCTGGTAGAAAGGCCAAGCCGATGGACATGAGGCCACAGGTAGGAAGCTTTGATGCATGCATTGACTTCATCAGATCTTGTGCCCTTGGTGATAACAGGCAGAGTTTGGCGAAAGTCTCCAGAAGGACAACTGTCACACCACCCATAATGTTTTTGTTAATGCGCAAGTCCTTCAGTGTGTATTCTAAAGCTTCAAAGGCCCTCTTGTTGCTCATGGTTGCCTCATCCCAAATGATGAGCTTACATCTCTGAAGCACCTTGCTTTGGAACGACCTCTTTGAGATGTTGCAGGTTGGTGACTCCTGTCTGGACAGATCCAGGTGTAAATTGAATGCTGAGTGTGCAGTTCTGTCTCCTTCAAGAAGCGTGGCAGCAATGCCTCTTAACGCAACAGCCAGGGCAATTTCCTTCTTCTGTCTGACCTTGGCTAATATGAGGTTTTGGAGAAACGTTTGCCTGTTCCCCCCGGCGCATCGAGAAAGAACAGGCCTTCAGTTTCTTCCTCCACGTTGGCCATGATGAGGTTGAAGGCAGCTTCTTGGTCTGTTACCATCTTGGGCTCATTTTCTTCCACAAAAGCAGCAAGATCTTCTGAATTATAGTTTGTCTCTCTCAGAATCTCAGTGGAAAGAGCAGCCTCTTCATTGCGTTGAGGAGGTGGAAGGCCACAGACAGCAATATCAGATCCGCCAAGTGCCGGCAGTCTGTCTTCAAGTCCACCAGAGCCTGGTTGATGATGTCGTTATTGAAGGAAACGTCCATCTCTGGGTTTTGGCATTGGATCGTGCGATGAATGTCCTCAGAAAGGCTCTCCTTGTGGGTTTCCCAGAGACCAACAGGATTCGACATTTCACAATTGTGTAGCATGACGGCAAAACGTTGCCTCATCTGCTTAGGATGTTTTGTGGCTGCTGCATCCTCCAAAGTCAAATTTCAATGTTCATCATCCTCAAGGAGTCCATGGAGGAGACAGGCCTCCCTGTTGGTGTTGAAACACTTGTCCCTCAAATGTTCGCAAGTCATCAAATGAATTTGGGTCCTCTTACGTGATGGAGCAGCAGCCTGAGGAAGAAGCACTCTTGTTGCTTTGGCTTACCATGAAGACTCTGGCAATGGCTTCACTCGCCTTGATGTCTGGCCAGTTTTCAACATCTTTTCCTTGTTTTCTCTTCTGCCACTTCTTGCTGTTCCATGTGTAGTACGTTGGCACCGCAAAGTACAGGAGAGTTCTGGCAAACTCATCTGAATGGCAGAGTGAGAAGAATGCAGTTAGAGTTGTTGCTGAGGGTTGCTCTACTGCTTGCCGGGCATTTTCTTCAGTGAAGTAAACTCGCTGTCCATTTTCGAGGTGTATTGCGAGTCGAGCAACAGTGGGATGTCGTTCATGAATGTCAAAGCCAAACATGCGCCAGGCTGCCTCGCTGGTTGATATGTAGCGTCCTATCTGGAACTGTTTTACTTCGTCTCTGTCTTCTTTGTTTACATGAAAGACAGCCATGTTTGAGCCTTTGTTTATATATTTACATACATATTTGATGCTGTTAATTGAAGAGCATGATTCAACAATGATATGAGTTTGAAAGATCCGGGCCAGGACAGGATTGTATGGTACAATCCACTGGTTGTTAACTTGTGCCTCTTGTCCACGTCCTGTCTTGAGAATGAAAGAGTGCACCCCCCATCTTCCGGTTGACGATGTCCGTAAACAGGATAGCCATCCGCGCCAGTCTGCGTTTCGTTCGTGAACTTTCGAGGGTACCTCTTTGAGCATTTGTTGTCATGAATGCATGGAGACTTGGGGTTGTGTCTGCCGCATGGTTCATGCACCATGTGTTTCTTGATGATGTTGTGGAGTTCTCGTCATCTGTTGCGTCGGGTATTTCAGCAGAGATAATCTGGTCAATCTGCTGTGGCCGAATCTCTCTTTGCACCAGGTGAGTGTGTGAGAGTGAGGCAATCCACGTTTTTGCCATTCAATTGCGGACATGTTGCAGTGCAGTTCCCCAAATATGTTTCCTTTTGAGAGCAACCAGAGCATCTTCTTCTGCTTTTCATGAAACACTCGGGCAATGAGGTCATAACGGTCATAATGGGTTTTGGCCTTCAAAGAGTTCTTTTTGGATTTCTCCCCACTTGGGAATGCACGTGAAGGTAATGAATAAGTCAGGTGTGCCGTGCTTCCTAACATAGGCCATTACATCCTGTGTTCTTTCGTGCGTGCATCGTGGAGAGCCAACATGTGAAGAAGGCAGGATTATCTGTTGCTCGACGTTATGCGTATGGCCATCTGTATTGATGGCATCTTGGTGATGGATGTACTGATCAGCTCTCAACTGTCTGATGCGAACGGATGTAGCTGAGATGCTGTGCTTCTACTTTGGCATACATGTCAACCAAAAACTGACTGGTAACCTCTTTGAACCTTAAACAGCTTATTGAACTCTTGTGGGCTTTCCATCATGCGGTAGGCATAAAAGTCCTTGCAGGAAACAGACTTGGTCGTCTTGGCCTTTGTATCGGGATCAATTGGCTTGAGAGCAAAGTTGTAGCCATCTTCACCGTTGACAAACATGAGGGGATACTGGAGGCAGTCGTAGGCCCTTGTGTTTCCTTGATCCGTACAAGGTGCTGGTCTCGCTTTTTGAGTACAATGTCTCTGTTGCCAAGTTCCTCTTTGACCAATAGAGAACGCCTACCTCATTTGCAAGTGGAGCATTGAATCGCCTGGCATGTTCTCCCTCGGTCGCTTGTCAGCATTGATGACTACTTTGTGATCAGGTATTTCCATTTGCTCCAAAGCACACTTGAAACTTTCTACGTAAGGGTGTGTGTTGTGAAGCACTGAAGATCTGTGATGATGTCTGTATCTACCCCATCATTTAGAGTGCACCTTCGCCGAGCTTCTTCCTCACTGTTGTTCATAAAGTACACTTGAACATAGTTTGGCTTTTCATTAGGCAGAGGAAGCAGGCTTCCAAGCTTGTGATAGACCTGACCCTGGATTTTATATGTCGTGAAGAAGCCATGATCTGTGACATTGTGGTCGGCTCCAAAGGAGGTCATCATGAAGGCGCTGTCGTACCTCCAAAGGGTCTTCTGGAAGCGTTTGACCGAGGTGAGTCTTCCGTGAGCAGCTTTTGCAAAAATTCAGGTGGCTGTTAGATGGCTTCAAGAAAAACTTTGCCTCCAGTGCAACAAACTCCAGGAGCTTCACCCGGCCACTTTTTGGCGTTGCAATACTTACAAACGTTGTCCATTTGACCAATGGAAATCTTTGGGTCAGTGGCATATTCCTTGGACATATCGTAGGAAAAGGCTGCTTTTAGCCACGCAATGTTCTTTGCAGCATTAGCATTGGCTCGTGATCTCCTGTTTGCTTGCTGCCTTGCTTGCGTCTCATATGGTTCTTCCCGGCACGCTGAGATGCAGTCTGGACATGGTCTGCTTCACGTCTCTGGTTCCTTTCTTCTAGATCTTCCCTAGCACGCTGAGATGCGTCTCTCGCCCAATTTTCCGCCTGCCTCTGGCCTCTTTCCTCTGGATCTTCTCTAGCATTCGAGATGCTTCTCTCGCTCGATTTTCCGCCTGCCTCTGGCCCCTTTCCTCTGGATCTTCCCTAGCACGTCGAGATGCTTCTCTCGCTCGATATTCCACCTGCCTCTGGCCCCTTTCCTCTGGATCTTCCCTAGCACGTCGAGATGCTTCTCTCGCTCTATTTTCCGCCTGCCTCTGGCCCCTTTCCTCTGGATCTTCCCTAGCACGTCGAGATGCTTCTCTCGCTCGATTTTCCGCCTGCCTCTGGCCCCTTTCCTCTGGATCTTCCCTAGCACGTCGAGATGCTTCTCTCGCTCGATTTTCCGCCTGCCTCTGGCCCCTTTCCTCTGGATCTTCCCTTGCACGTCGAGATGCTTCTCTCGCTCTATTTTTCGCCTGCCTCTGGCCCTTTCCTCTGGATCTTCCCTAGCACGTCGAGATGCTTCTCTCGCTCGATTTTCCGCCTGCCTCTGGCTCCTTTCTTCCGAGTTTTCCCGAGCACGTCGACATGCTTCTCTAGCTTGATTTGCCGCCAGCCGCAGAAGTGTTTGTCCTGGCTCCTCCTGGGACCTGTTGGGTCTGGCCCTCTTTGCTCCTGTAGTTTGGCGCCCAATAGAAGAGCGCTTCTGTGGCATTCTTGGTGGAGGTCGTGGTGCAACGTATATGACACACGCACATATTTTGGAATTGCATTAATTACGAAATTGCAATGGAAAAAGGAAATTGACGTCTAATATTTTACGTCATTTCACCTTATCAGGAGACGTGTAAAAATTTAGGATTATGTGAGAAATAGGATCTCATTAATTTCTTTGAATTTCCTTTCTTAATCAAAATCTTTTTTTCGAGGAACAATTGTGTGAATTGATTATACATCTAATATATATTTTTTACTTTTGAAGAATGGGAATGGGAATACTCACTGTTCCCATTCCCATTCTTCTTATTGCCCTTAATTTTGTAGGAATAGACTTTGTGCATAAGTAGTTTATTTAGGTTTTGCTCGAGTTAATCAATGGGTCCGTGTCTAATGTAAAAATAGTGTGTCAGGCTTTGCACGGTATAATCATTTTTCTGGCCCCTCTCATTCCTCCCTTTTCATCTCCCTACCCTGTCCCATCCATGTTGCAAAATTACTTACCGTTACTGGACATACGCATACCGAATTTTGTCAATGACGGTGTAAATTTAGAAAATAACGGTTTTTAACGGTCAATGTTAAGTTTTGGTTCGTAAAATTTGCATAACATTGTTCAGCGCTTAAAACTGTATGTGCATACGAAATTTTATCAAGAACGGTGTAAATTTAGAAATTTATAAAATAATGGTTTTAAACGGTCAATGTTAAGTTTCGGATCTTAAAAATTGTATATCATTGTTTAGCGTTTAAAACTGCACATGTATATCGAATTTCTTCAAGAATACTCTAAATTTATAAAATAACGTTTTTTAACGGTCAATTTTAAATTTCGGTTCGTTACAGTCGTATATCATTTTTCGGTGCACATGTACACCGAATTTTATCAAGAACAGCCTAAATTTTGAAAAGAACGGTTTTTAACGGTCAAATTTAATGGTCATAATGACTGTCTAATGACCCTATGTTATCCGCTGGATGTTCCTGTAGGCTTATGTCAAGTTTGGTGGCGATCTGATGACTCTCGTGGCCGCCAACCTCAGAAGATCGGGTTTTAAACAGTTTTTATAGCGTTTGGTGTTTTTAACGGTTTTTAACTGTTATAAATAACGTTTTTTAACTGCCAAATAACGGTTCTAATTTTCGAGAAGTAGCCCTGTACCTGTACAATGTCATAACGGCTATTTGATGAAAAGCAGAGGAAAAAGATGTCTTTGAAACCGTTATAACAGCTTTTTAACGGTTTTTATTGGTTTTATTTTTTTCTTAGAGATTAGTCCAAAACCGTCCTCAAGTCACAGCAGACGAACCTGCCAAATTTCAAGAAGATCGGGTTTTAAACAGTTTTTATAGGGTCTGGCGTTTTTAACGGTTTTTAACTGCCAAATAACGTATATCGAATTTCTTCAAGAATACTCTAAAATTATAAAATAACGTTTTTGTAACGCGTCAATTTTAAATTTCGGTTCGTAAAAGTTGTATATCATTTTTCAGTGTTTAAAACTGCACATGTATACTGAATTTTATCAAGAACAGCCTAAACATTGAAAAGAACGGTTTTTAACGGTCAAATTTAATGGTCATAATGACTATCTAATGACCCTATGTTACCCCCTGGATGTTCCTGTAGGCTTATGTTAAGTTTGGTGGCGATCCGATGACTCTCGTGGCCGCCAACCTCAGAAGATCGGGTTTTAAACAGTTTTTATAGCGTTTGGTGTTTTTAACGGTTTTTAACTGTCATAAATAACGTTTTTTTAACTGCCAAATAACGGTTCTAATTTTCGAGAAGCAGCCCTGTACCTGTGCAACGTCACAACGGCTATTTGATGAAAAGCAGAGGGAAAAGATGTCTTTGAAACCGTTATAACAGCTTTTTAACGGTTTTATTTTTTTTAGAGATTAGCCCCAAACCGTCCTCGGGTCACAACAGACGTACCTGCCAAATTTTGTTGCAATCGGTTGAGCCGTTTTTGAGTCTATAGCGTACACACACACACACACACACACACACACACACACACACACACACACACACACACACAAGCAGACAGAATTTGCCATTTATATATTAGATGTCAGGTTTCCGTAAGTTGCTAGTGCATTACCGAAGGTTCGAGAATGTTGTAGAAGCTGACCGAATTACATTCGCATACGCTCGTAACTATTTCATTGGTTAAGCTTACTGATATACAGAATATTCTAGAAAAGAATAATCGAGTATGTTCGAAGATATGAGAGCTGTGCGACGAGAGAGGAGAGAGAGAGAGAGAGAGAGAGAGAGAAGAGAAATAAGATTTGTTGAAGAGTTCTAGTTTAGAAGTGTTCGAGTCATCATTGAGCTTGAGTCTAGTCGACGAGAAGCTGCCATTAGTAGAATATTCGCTGCTGCATGTACGATTGAGTTCCTGTACGACTTATTGAACCTGAAGGTCAGTGGTTTGTTTTTGTTCCAATATTCTTCAACGTTTGTAAATAAAAGGATCCTCTTCGTTTCAATACCGCCTGGGTGTATTTTGTCATTTGCAAGTTGAACACCTATCACACGATCTACAACGAACCCTTACAAGCTAGGCTACTGCACTTACCTTGTACTTAGGAAGTCAGCGCCATAGCATTGTAACAGCCAGTCAAAGCACACTCGTGTGTGTGTGTGTGTGTGTGTGTGTGTGTGTGTGTGTGTGTGTGTGTGTGTGTGTGTGTGTGTGTGTGTGTGTGTGCGAGCGCGCGCGCACGCGCGCGTGCGTGCGTGCGTGCGTGCGTGCGTGCGTGCGTGCGTGCGTGTGTGTGTGTGTGTGTGTGTGTGTGTGTGTGTGTGCGTGCGTGTGTGTGTTCAGTATATTTTCCACCAGTTATAAAGTGTGACCCCCTATATATTTTTGTGACCCCCTGAAATTTTGAAAACAGGTTTATCGCGCCGAGTGCGACTCCCTAATTTATAAGAAATAATTATCATTGACTCTTAAAGAGGCTTCAAGCAGCAGTCAAGCAGACAAAGAAAAATAGAACTGCACCCTATTTGTACTGGGCTCCACAAGCAAAGATGGAAAGATCAGTGATAGCAAATCTATATCCAGCTATTCAACTCACGAAATTACTCATTCACTCACTGTGGCATTAAGAGCAGAGGTATTCTATAAAACTATGAACGGGAGGCATGGAATCTGATAAGTATTCTTTTTTTCCTTGAATTCAGTGATAGGACTGGCTCACTGTGCGATGAGAGGCAAGAGGCAGACATACACCCTTTATGAGAGGCAGCACTGTGACTAGAACTGTGTGTGAAACATCAGTGAGCTGTGTGTTCAGCTAAATTCGCTTTACACTGTACATTCAATACCTACGCATCACAATCTTTCGGACAATACCCTTTCCTCTTTATTTCTTTAATCGATGTCCATGTGTTATCCTCAGTTGTATGTGATCAGTAGCACTAACTCACTCATGCATGCATGCACACACATACGCACGCGTGCACACACATACACACACACACGCGCGCGCGCGCACGCACGCACACACGCACGCACGCACGCACGCGCGCACACACACATACACAAAGGAAGAAGACATACCACTCTGTACCAACAGTCCTTTCCTCGTCTGGTGATGGATTCATCCATAATATCATCAGCCACCACGAAAAATGCTTGAACCTGGGTACAAAAGATAAAAACAAGGTTCATAGACTTATATTCATATATATAGTGTGTGTTCCTTCATTTAACGTCTATCCACTATTCGTGATATTAGACCACAACAACAAAATAAAAGTGAATGTGTACGGAAGTAATTGCGAGCGTGCACATAATGTGTGTATGTGTATGTGTATGGGTGCGCGTGCACGCGAATGTGTGTGTGTGTGTGTGTGTGTGTGTGTGTGTGTGTGTGTGTGTGTGTGTGTGTGTGTGTGTGTGTGTGTGTCTATGTGTGTCTATGTGTGTGAGTGAGAGAGTTACGGATGTGTAAGTGTATGAGTATCTTTACACAAGTCATAAGAGAAGATTAACATGAAACAAAATACTTATAACCAACAACTAACTAATCAATTAAAGTCAAAACGGATGACAGTATTAAAGAAAAAACAAACAAACAAACAAACAAAATCCTTTGCTTCCCCCCTCGCCCATTTTATCCACCCTACCCCCTTTCTTTCTTATCCCCCGCAAATAAAGTTAATAAAGAATATTATAAGTATTTTCCAATAGGGGTGCGTTCTAAGTGTACAAAGAATTCGTACGTTAAAGCTGGTACTGAAAAATGGCCTGCACAGTATTTTGCTTCAATACTGGAATGATTTTTTTCATATCATTGCATGAAACAATATTGACTGGAGTAATTTTGTTTCCACACACGCAAACTACGTTTTTTACATATTTTGTTTTAAATGCATTAAGTTTCCACCTGTGCATTAATGAGAGTAATTTTCTATTAAGATTAAAATTCTCTTTGATTCTTTTCATATATATAGTCTACAGTTATCTATGCAGGTGAGCTATTAAAAGTTAACATGAAGGTATTTATATACTGTAGTCTGTATCTACTTGTGTTTGTAAGCCGACATAATTACAGATCAATTTCCAGCTACTACAAACCTAAACACAGTTGGAAATTCATGTCTGTATTAGAAGTGATTTGATTTCTAATGCATTCTCTCACCTTTACATCACATTTCAATACACATGTCCTTTTTTCTTTTTGTCAACAGCCAACCAATATGAGTGTGGCTGCTGACAACACACACACACACACACACACACACACACACACACACACACACACACACACACACACACACACACACACACACACACACACACACACATTGTATGTGAAATGTATAAAAGCATGTGCATATAAATGCCATCACTATCTACACACAAAAACACACACATAAAGTAATAGACGTTCAGTTACAGAAAACTATATTGTGAAAATTCGTTTTAAGGTGTTTTTTTTTCACTATTTAGCATTCGTCTAGTTAAAAACAAAGAGATAACTTCATCAAAATCTTTAACGATTTGTTTCCCTTCCTGCCACTTTGCCAAGAAACTAGACTGTCCTGCCACTTTGCCAAGAAACTAGGACTGCCAAATCATCCTTTACTAAAGTCACTGACCAATCAGTTTTGTACTCACAAAAAAGAGCACACAATATGCATTTTTTAAAAACTTCTAAGTTTCAGTAGTCTAAATTTCCAAACTCAATATGTACTGCAAGACTGCTTATAAACATCACTTAACATCTATAACCCAGAGTAAAACTAAGCGCTACTCTCAATGAAAGCAGAATTTAACAGTCGTTCATAATGATGCTCAGACTGGTCGAGTCCTATTTCCTTAATACCTCCAAATAAAATATGAAGTGATATACATGTATGCGCTATATATGTTAGTTTGCCCCTTTAGTCAATACAGGAGTATGGCCAATAGTACCCCCATAGCAACAGCCCCAAGTACAGCTCTGGCACTGCTTGTCAACATTAATCAACAGTCGCTCCCAGCTGCTGGGAAAGCCCCCTCTTTGTCTCTGCCAGCCACTGCTTGCATGCTACCATCTCCTCACTTCCGTCCTCATTCGCTTTGAGTGAAGACATAGTTATTTCTCAGCCTCTGTACAATCTAGCCTTAGCAGTGAATAAACTCTTTTATAGTCCAACCATTGTTCTCTCTGGATGTAATAAGTGAAAGACTCCTCACTTCCGTCCTCACTCGCTTTGTGTGAAAGACATATTTTATTTCTCAGTCTCTGTACAATCTAGCCATAGCACTGAATAAACTCTTTTATACTCCAGCCATTGTTCTCTCTGTATGTAATAAGTGAAAGAACCCACAACAACACAAACAATATCATTACAAACTACAAAGTTTCAGCCGTGAGTCTTCGAATCCAAGCTGGTAAACTGAATTCACTTGAAACAACCACAGCATCTTTTTTTCTTTTTTTGAACGGGTGACATCAAGATTCAAATTCCACAAATTCTTGCAAAACCAAGTCAGTTTTTTACAGACTTTTAACTCGTTCAATCCTTGCCTGAATGCTGTCTGGGCACCAGTGAACATCGTTCTCAGTGTGTGCCTGTACACCATTCGGGTGAAGCCGTCCGTTTACTCAAACTACTTCATCAGGACATGAATATGCAATACACTGCTAGGACCGGGGAGTGATTTGCTTCCTCATGTGTACGTTAAACTTCAGAGTAATTTCAACAACCAGTGTGCTTTTTTTTCTTAAGTTTTGCAAAGACTAAAATAAAGCTCAAGTTTGTCAAAACATCTGAAGTCTGTAAGAACAACATAATACATGAAATTCAATTACGTTAATGCATAAATACTTTAGCAATAATTGCATCAAATAGTTAGCTTTGGGGTAAAATAGTCTTTGATATATATATATATATATATATATAATATATTTATATATATATATATATATATATATTATGTAATATATATATATATATATATGTATATATATATATGTATATATATATATATATATATATATAATATATATATATATATATATATATATATATATATAAATATATATATATACATGAAGAAGCCCTTCCATTTCGCAGATCAGCCCAAACTGGCTTCACGGATAAGCAGCCCAGGTGGTCAACTCAAAGGGTTGAAAGGGTTAAGTAGGCAGCCCAGGTTGTTACCTCAGAAGGGTTGAAATGGTAAGTAAAGCAGCCCAGTCGTCACCTCAGAAGGTTGAAAGGGTTAAGTAAGCAGCCCAGGTCGTCACCTCAGAAGGTTGAAAGGGTTAAGTAAGCAGCCCAGGTGGTCATCTCAGAAGGATTGAAAGGGTTAAGTAAGCAGCCCAGATGGTCACCTCAGAAGGGTTGAAAGGTTAAGTAAGCAGCCCAGGTTGGCACCTCAGAAGGGTTGAAAGGGTTAAGTAAGCAGCCCAGGTCGTCACCTCAGAAGGGTTGAAAGGGTTAAGTAAGCAGCCCAGATGGTCACCTCAGAAGGGTTGAAAGGGTTAAGTAAACAGCCCAGGTGGTCACCTCAGAAGGGTTGAAAGGGTTAAGTAAGCAGCCCAGGTGATCACCTCAGAAGGGTTAAAAGGGTTAAGTAAGCAGCACAGGTTGTCACCTCAGAAGGGTTGAAAGGGTTAAGTAAGCAGTCCAGGTGGTCATCTCAGAAGGGTTGAAAGGGTTAAGTAAGCAGCCCAGGTCGTCACCACAGAAGAGTTGAAAGGTTAAGTAAGCAGCCCAGGTGATCATTTCAGAAGGGTTGAAAGGGTTAAGTCCTAGTGGAGGCTACCTCGCTTTCCAAACTGTTAATGACGACAGGAGCCTTGCTTACCCATTCAACACACCATCCAAGGATTCGTGCAAGCTTGAGGTCAGTCTCAGTGCAGTCTTTCTTCAGTTCCCTGAGGGATGTCACCACCGATATCCCTCTGTACTTTCCCCAAAGGGCACATTATATTCAGTCACCTGTTGCAGATTACCAACAACAGAAATGAAACATCACAAACATCATGACAGTGACCAATGTCCACAACAACAGAACTTACACCAAGCTTTCACAAAAAATGTAATTTAAAAAAGTTCCCTTTCAGAAAATCAGACCAAAGCGATCAATGTATCCTTTTTTCATAAACATACAAGGCCTGAGACGTGATCTGCTTACAATACTGACCTGCTCATACAGAACAGAAAAACTAGATCAGGCAAGTGTTTCCTCCACAAAAAAGAAGATTGTTTTAAACACTCACTGTATACACATGCCTACATGTGAGCATCTGATGACCAAGCACAGTTGTATTATGTGTAAACATGTCCAGGAGTATACATACTTATAAAATCATGCATTATAAACACGTGTGTGTGTGTGTGTGTGTGTGTGTGTGTGTGTTGTGTGTGTGTGTGTGTGTGTGTGTGTGTGTGTGTGTGTGTGTGTGATTAAAAATGTGGGTGTATGGGGATGGAGGAAAGAGGTGTTCTATTCGAAATGCCTGTAAAATACGCATGTGCATGAAATTGTGTGCTTTTAAAATTCCATGCTTCTTACTTCATCTCCTTCCCCACTTGTGTATTCCCACCCCCTCCCTACCTCCTCTTATTACCCATTCACTAAGCATAAATGTTCTAAGTTAAACACACTGTTCTTGACATAACCCCTATACCTGAATACCAAACAAAGTTCAGTGAACAAGGATCTGACCCATCACTTACATTTTCAACCATGGTTTTAAGCAGTACAAAAAATGTTCCAGTGGCTGCTATCCAGTACCTACCCTTCTAAACCATTCTACAGCTGCAGTGGTGTCCGAGCCCTTCACAGCGGCACAGTTCAAAACGTCATCAACCAGTTCTGGAAAGACATCACCAAACTGCTGCAGCTCTGACTGGTGCCTTTCTCCTTTTGATCTCCCATACTGAGTGATGCACCTGTTGTCAACAAAAGCAAACAAACAAACTTTGCTTGAGCAGTTCCAGCAGGTAATTAGGGTACAGTGCTTTAAAACTTCTCAGCACAGAGTGGATACAGATAAATTCTTATTTCATGTACACAACTTTATTCGCACTCTCTAAAATCATTTTAGAGCGTATAACCCTGACACCATCATAAATCTGTTACTAATATTAAGGTTCGCTGCTTCTAAGAACATCGAGGAAATACACTGAAAAGCATGTTTAAGGTTCTGCAGCTTCTAAGAACATCGAGGAAATACATTGAAAAGCATGTTTCCAAGAAAGTTTTTTTCAAACATTTTTTTCCCTGAGTTCTGCTTTAATTTCAGGACCTGTTCCTGAAAATGGACATTTAAGGACCCGAGACAGTCTGTCACATCACATAGCCGGGTCCTTCATATCTGGCATATCTCTGGCATGGTAAGACCTAAGTACTGTCCTCTATCATGTAAAAATATATGGAGAATTTTCTGCTTGTCATCATCTCAGAGGGCATCTTTTCTTTTTTCCTGCATGCAAGAGACCGACTTTCCCTTTGAGAAATTTGAAAAGTAAGTATCATGACTCCATAGAATAACGTGGACATACGAATCACAAGATTCAATGCCCATCTTGCGCCAAAGTCAACAAAGATAAGTGATGGCTTGTTTTCATTTTCATTGTCCTGAATGTTATTTATCTTGCCTGAAGAAGAGCTATATATAGATGCAGTCAAAACACGTCATGCTTTGTTTTGTGATTCGTTTGTCCACAATATTCAGTGGAGTCATGATAATCATTTAAAAATTTGATTAGATCTCTGCTTGCAGTCACCTCATTTTGCAACACACTTTTCCTGTGAGACTGTCACTTTCCTTTAAAAAAGGCCATCAGCTTTTCCTGTGAGACTGCCACTTTCCTTTAACAAAGGCCATCAACTTTTCCTGTGAGACTGCCACTTTCCTTTAACAAAGGCACCAACTTTTCCTGTGAGACTGTCACTTTCCTTTAACAAAGGCCATCAGCCTTCCTGTCAGACTGTCATTTTCCTTTAACAAAGGCCATCAGTTTTTCCTGTCAGACTGTCACTTTCCTTTAACAAAGGCCATCAACTTTTCCTGTCAACTGTCACTTTCCTTTAACAAAGGCCATCAACTTTTCCTGTGAGGCTGTCACTTTCCTTTAACAAAGGCCATCAGCTTTTCCTGTGAGACTGTCATTTTCTGTTAACAAAGGCCTTAACGTTTCCTGTGAAAACTGTCACTTCCGTTAACAAAGGCCACCAACGTTCCTGTGAGACTGTCACTTTCCGTTAACAAAGGCCACCAACG
>CM031614.1:33624353-33626853 GCA_018398815.1 Conus ventricosus
CTTTGCTCTATTTGCTAGGTCTTGACATCAAAGGTGAAACTTAATTTGGTAGTAAAATAGAACCCAAGATACTTGTATGCATTGACTACAACCATGTGTTCACCACCATAAATCCATTTCTCATTACGTGCTAAATATCCACCTTTACGAAACACAATAATGTTGGTCTTATTCATATTAACTTTTAATTCTAATTTAGTAGCAGCTGAATACAAACTGTTCAATTGTCTTTGCAGACCAACTACAGTTGTAGACAATAAAATAATGTCATGAGCAAAAAGTAAGACAAACAGTTCCAACATATCAAAAGTCACACCATGCCGTCCATTTTGAATAATCGCCAAAGCCAATTCATTTATGAACAGAGAAAATAAAACAGGACTACAAACATCCCCTTGCTTGACCCCTCTCGTACACTTGACAAAATTTGATAATTTGGCTCCCGCTCTAATTCTTGCTTTCACCTCCTTATACATTACCTTTCACAAAATGATACAATTTACCTTGAATTCCATGTTTTAACAAAATAGGTCACAGCAGTTTCCGTGAAACTGAATCGAAAGCTTTCTCAAAATCCACAAAAGCCACATACAGCTTCTTGTTGTTTACAAATTGTTTTTGAATTGCAGCTAATAGACTAAACATGTGATCAATAGTAGAATAACTTTTTTTGAATCCTGCTTGATGTTCTCCTGAGGAAAAAGAAACACCCGAAGGTGCTGGGGAGGACCCAGAGAAGCACTGTCTTCACCTGCCCTTAGAGCAGTCCTGTACCACCCCTGGAGGCCTGTGCTGTGTTGACGATGGGTACAGGCACGCGCAGGACACTCCATTAAGATATCAAGGGACATAACTGCTCCTGAACAGAGGTAAATCAGACTACAGGATGCAGCTCATAACAGCCTCAAAGTAGCATCCCCCATGGGTGTACCAGCCCGTATTTCATGACTGCAGAGCCCACCGGCGAAAAAACACCACCCCCCAGCTGCCGAGCACACCCCACAGACCCAACCACCCCTGCCCACGGACAGATGAAGACAGTGCCACTCCAGACACAGCCAAGCTTTCGCCATACGGTCTTATGTGCCCTCAAGAGAGAATCCAAAGTTGTAGTCTTTCCCACTGTCAACAGGACTTTCCCTGTGGTCAGTGGGTCTTTCCTCACCGCCACTGGACCTTTCTCCAGGGTCAGCTAGTTAAGGCAAAGAAGAAAAAGAAACACCCAAGGTGCTGGGGAGGACCCAGAGAAGCACTGTCTTCACCTGCCCTTAGAGCAGTCCTGTACCACCCCTGGAGGCCTGCGCTGTGTTGACGATGGTACAGGCACGCGCAGGACACTCCATTAAGATATCAAGGGACATAACTGCTCCTGAACAGAGGTAAATCAGACTACAGGATGCAGCTCATAACAGCCTCAAAGTAGCATCCCCCATGGGTGTACCAGCCCGTATTTCATGACTGCAGAGCCCCCGGCGAAAAACACCACCCCCCAGCTGCCGAGCACACCCCACAGACCAACCACCCTGCCCACGGACAGATGAAGACAGTGCCATTTCCGACACAGCAGCTTTCGCCATACGGTCTTATGTGCCCTCAAGAGAGAATCCAAAGTTGTAGTCTTTCCCACTGAACAGGACTTTCCTGTGGTCAGTGGTCTTTCTCACCGCACTGGACCTTTCTCCGGGGTCAGCTAGTTAAGGCAAAGAAGAAAAAGAAACACCCGAAGGTGCTGGAGGACCAGAGAAGCACTGTCTTCACCTGCCCTTAGAGCAGTCCTGTACCACCCCTGGAGGCCTGCGCTGTGTTGACGATGGGTACAGGCACGCGCAGGACACTCCATTAAGATATCAAGGGACATAACTGCTCCTGAACAGAGGTAAATCAGACTACAGGATGCAGCTCATAACAGCCTCAAAGTAGCATCCCCCATGGGTGTACCAGCCCGTATTTCATGACTGCAGAGCCCACCGGCGAAAAACACCACCCCCCAGCTGCCGAGCACACCCCACAGACCCAACCACCCCTGCCCACGGACAGATGAAGACAGTGCCACTCCAGACACAGCCAAGCTTTCGCCATACGGTCTTATGTGCCCTCAAGAGAGAATCCAAAGTTGTAGTCTTTCCCACTGTCAACAGGACTTTCCCTGTGGTCAGTGGTCTTTCCTCACCGCCACTGGACCTTTCTCCAGGGTCAGCCTAGTTAAGGCAAAGAAGAAAAAGAAACACCCGAAGGTGCGGGGGAGGACCCAGAGAAGCACTGTCTTCACCTGCCCTTAGAGCAGTCCTGTACCACCCCTGGAGGCCTGCGCTGTGTTGACGATGGGTACAGGCACGCGCAGGACACTCCATTAAGATATCAAGGGACATAACTGCTCCTGAACAGAGGTAAATCAGACTACAGGATGCAGCTCATAACAGCCTCAAAGTAGCATCCCCCATGGTGTACCAGCCCGTATTTCATGACTGCAGAGCCCACCGGCGAAAAACACCACCCCCCA
>CM031614.1:33631853-33671588 GCA_018398815.1 Conus ventricosus
CAAAGAGAGTGCGAGATACCCGCCGTCTGCTCTTGCCTTTGCTGAAAAATGCAAAGTCGGAAAAGAAACAGGCATTCTTGAAGTTTGACTCACTCATGATTGACGGCAAGACGTTTGACTACGACAGAGCCACCAGGGACTGAAAGAACGACCACGAAGATGAAGATCAGGCCGGCCCACTTCCCAGGCAAGAAAGAGTCCCGAACGACCCCCTTCTTCTTTGGCCTTGTCAGCAACAAGTTTTGAGGATCCTGTCGTTCATTCAACGCATCCGCATTCTCCGCATATATTCTCTGAGTTTCAGATAATGTCTTGGAACATTCAAGGTTTTTTTGGAAAACTAAGATGTCCATCTTTCAAATCTTTTTGTACTCAATTCAAAACCTTCACACTCTGTGAAATGTGGTCTTGTAAAAAATGTGACATTGAACTTGCATTCACTAACTATACAGTTTTTTTTTCTGCCCACGCAAGAAACGAATGAAAGGAGGTGTCGTTGTTTGTGTTCAAAAGGATATTTAGTGTTATGTGGAAAGGGTACTGGAAACGGCTCAGGACTGTGTCATTCTGAAAGAAAGTCAGTCTCTTTTGCACTTGTCCATTGATATTCTTACATGTTTTGTTTATATTGCACCTGAACGTTCGGTTATATACAATGATGACAATATTGAAGGTTTTGACATTCTTGAGAGCTACATGACGCAAATAATGACTACTTATCCTGATTTGCCATGGCTGTTATGTGGAGAATTTAATGCTCGCACTTCTGGCCTTTCAGATGTGGATATTGATAACAGTAACCGACATATTCAAATGTTTGATGACTTGAATGAATTGATAAATGATCAGTTTTTAACCAGTCGCAAGTCTAAAGATACAGCAGTAAATAATTTTGGTAGAAAATTGATAGAATTATGCAGAGAATTTGAACTGATCATTGTAAATGGAAGATCCAACAGTGACAAAGGTGAGATCACATGTACAGCAAACAGAGGTAAAAGTATTGTGGATTATTTTGTTTGCTCGTTTTCCTTATTAGAACTGTTCACAGATATGTATGCTGCGAACAGATCTGAATCTGACCATTTTCCAATTGCTATCTCCATCCCTTTAAGATATGTTGAAGAGATTAGAGAAGAAGAAAGTATTGTCTTGGAGGAAATGCCCAAATATGTTTGGAAAGAAAACTTAAGAGACAGCTTTTACTCTAAATTACATGACAGGGTAGTCTGAATGTGAAGAATTCATTCTAGCATTGGATCAAAACATTGATGTAGCATGTCAGATTTATGTCTCTTTTCTTCAAAGTGCCGCAGGGAAAATGAAATTGACAAAGAAGAAAAAACTTAGATTCTCCATTGCAGCCACCATGGTGGGATGCTGAATGTGAAGTTAGTAAACAAATAAAATATAGCGTACTGAACACTTTTAGATATACAAGCTCACAACCGATTTTGGAAAATTATCTTAGTCTCAAGAAACGTTTCAAGGATATATGCAAAAGGAAACAGACTGAATATAATGAAAAATTTCTGAATGAGCTCAATGTTTCTTGTAGCAATAAAGATTCAAAGGCATTCTGGCAAAAACTGAAAAATATTACCTCATCAAAGATGAATAGGTCAAATGAAATTCTACCACGCACATGGTTTGACTACTTTAAATCATTATTTCACCTAGAAATGTCTTCTTCTTGTTCAGAATTTAATGAGGCAGTTCAAGACACAGTAACCACGCATGACCCAAACAGCTGTGAGAATTGCATTGATTCTTGCATGAATGAGGAGATAAGTGAAAGTGAAGTTTTAAATGCCCTGAATAATATCAAAAGTGGCAAAGCACCAGGTTCGGATGGTCTATTTTAAGACTTTTTCCGTCATGCTACTTATATCCATGCCAAATGTTTGTTGCCTCTGTTAAGTTTTTACAGCTGGGATTTACCCCAAATGTTGGTCTAAGGCGGTAATCTTTCCACTGCACAAGAAAGGTAGCACTGAACAAGTTGAGAATTACAGGGGCATATCACTGTTAAACATTATCGGTAAATTATATAGTACAATATTGAATGAAAGGTTAACAAAATTCTGCAGTCAAGCAGATTTGATCCCGGAAGCCCAGGCAGGTTTTCGTAAAGGTTATAGTACAATTGACAACATTATTTTCTCTGCAATCTCTCATATAAAAATATCTCACAAGGAAAGGTGGCCGTTTCTATACTCTTTTTGTTGACTTTTCAAAGGCGTTTGACTGTGTTGATAGAATGAAGTTGTTGTATTTACTGTTGCAAAGGGGTATCCATGGTAAACTATTCTTATCATTACAAACATGTACAAAAGTGTAAAAGCAGCTGTGAAAATTGGAACAAATATAACAGAGTATTTTGATTGTATTTCTGGTGTTAGACAAGGATGCATTTTGAGTCCCATGTTATTTTCAATTTTTCTTTCAGAACTGGAACAAGAACTTAATAGGTTTGGTACTAGAGGAATAGACGTGTTTGCTCATCCATTTGATATATTCTTACTAATGTATGCAGACGACATTGCTCTTGTCTCAGATTCAGTGGTAGATTTACAGAAGAAGATAAATTGTTTAGAACATTATTGTAAAAAATGGGGTCTCATTGTCAATATGGACAAAACTAAAGTGATAGTATTAAAAAAATGGTGGTTTTGTTAAAAATTGTGAGAAATGGTACTAGACCGGAAAAGAGATAATTGTAGAATCTAGTTATAACTACTTAGGAGTTATTTTTGGTTCAACTCAACTGGTCAAAATGTGTTGAAAATTTATCAGGAAAAGCACTGAGAGCTGTTGCAGGGATTAAAAGACTATACTTTAGACTAGAATGTATCCCTGCCTGCCTCTACAGTTTTTAATATCTTTGATGCAAAAGTTAAACCCATTCTCTTGTATGGATCTGAAGTCTGGGGCTATCAGCAGTATGATGATGTTGAAAGGGTTCAGGTCAACATCTGCAAAATGATCCTAGGGGTTGGTAGCGATATAAAGAATGATATAGCTCTGGGTGAATGTGGCAGATTTCCGATTTATATTGATGCTTTCATTCGATTAATTAAGTATTTGATCAAACTGATTGATATGCCTCACCATAGGTACCCAAAACAATGTTATATGATGCTACATGCTCATGATACTTCAGGCAGAACGAACTGGGCAACACACATTCGAAAACTTTTATGTACCCATGGTTTTGTGTATGTTTGGGCAATGCAGAATTGTGGAGATATTTTGTCATTCCTAAATACATTTAAGATGCGATTACACGATATTCACAATCAGAAATGGCACGATTCCCTCGCAAATCAGCCTGAATATTTAGACTACCATCCAAACATATGCAGTGCAAGTTACATAGATGAAATGAAATCAAGTGAACTTCATAGAGTTGTTTGCTGCGAACAAACAAATTACCTTTAAACGGGGTGTCTCGTTATGGGAACCCAACGTCCAACCCTTTCTGTTTACAATGTGATGGTCAGCATATTGAAGATATTTTTCATTTTGTGTTTGTATGCCCGAAATACTCCACCCTTCGCAGAAAGTTTATTCCTTTGTATTATTATAAATTTCCGACAAATGTCAAAATTCGACTACTTTGTACGACCACCAATGGAAACCTTATCTACAAAATTGGGTTATATCTTACTAAATGTCTACACTTAAGAAATAGCAATGTTCACCTCTCATCTATTAACTAATTTTGATAAAATATTCTGTTGTTCATATGGGCCAAAAGGCCTGCAAAAACTGAATAAGATTATTGTTAAATTATTGTTAAATTATTGTTACACACACACACACACACACACACACACACACACACACACACACACACACACACACACACACACACACACACACACACACGCACGCACACACATATACACGCACGGACACACACACATGCAAACATGCACACTCACTCACACACCACACACACACACACACACACACACACACACACACACACACACACACACACACACACACACACACAACACAACACACACACACACACACACACACACACACACACACACACACACACACACACACACACACAAACACACACACGCACACACACACACACACACGCACACACACACACACACGCACTCACGCACACACACACACACACACACACACACACACGCACTCACGCGCGCATGCACACACACACACACACACACACACACACACACACACACACACACACACACACACACACGCACGCACGAACACCCTCCCCCCCCCCACCCCCCCCCCACCCCCCCACACACACACACACACCTTGACCTTGATACACTCTGTGACTTCGCGGCTGGAGACTGCCAGCATGTGGCAAACAAAGCCCCCTGACGACTTTATCCTCGGTAGAAATCTTTGAAGTACCACGAGTTTTACAGCGAGTGTTGTGGTGCTGGCTCGGACTCGGTTGATAGGCAACACAAAAATTTCAAGTCTGTGAGTCTGGCAAACCCATTTTGTTGTTTTTTGTTTGTGTGGATGGGGGGGGGGGGGGGGGGGGGGAGGCAAGTGTGCAAGTGACATGATAGCAGTTCAGTAATGTTCCGCATAGCCTGTAGAACTGTATTTCGAAAGTGTGTGTGTGGAAATAAATTATTCTGAAACCACTGACAGGTACTACATAGTGTGAAACAATGCGTACCTTGATATGTACCTTCGTTTTGACCTATGGTCATATCTTATATTTTGACACTAATAAATAAAATTATAAGCGATGTTTTGATTGATGCAACTCCCCCCCCCCCCCCTCCCTCCACCTCCTCCTTATCCTCACCAATCATCTGTCCCATTCATAGCTCCATTTCCCTCTAATCTCCCCCTTCCATTTCCCTGAGGCTGTTTTCAGGGGGGGGGGGGGGGGGGGGATCGCATCTTACACCGGTGTAACGATCCATTTTAATTCCCCTCCACTTTTAACTCCCCGTAAGCTAGAATTAGCACGTGCCAATTTTTACTCCCCGGGAGTTAAAACAGACCACGCCAGAATGACCCCCCCCCCCCCCCCACCACCACACACACACACACACACACCCTCCCCCCTGTTTGAGATTAAACCTCCCACCCCAAAACATTCAGTTTTATGTGTTAGTCACGATATGAGAAATAAACATTTAATATACACTCCCAGATCCCTCCCTCCCTCACTTCCTCCTTCCCCTTCTCTCTGTCTGTCTGCTTGTCTGTCTGTCTGTCTCCCCCCCCCCCTTCCTCTCTCTCTCTCTCCCCTCCAACTTTCTCCCAGTCTCTCGCTCACTCTCTCACTCTCCTTGCTTGTCTGTGTCAAGGATCGGCAGTACTGAACCAACACGTCCATGTGTTCAGAGTGGTGGTTTAAGATAGAGAGCGTGTGCGCGTATGCATGCGAGCGTGCGTGTGTGCGCGTGTGTGTGTGCATATGTGTATATGTGTGTGGGCCAGTTTCTATTGGCCAGGCATACATGCTGATATTCGTCTGTACTGCCAGTCATGCTTCCAGTGTCAGCGTACTGTGGATAAGGGAAGAGTGTCAAGAGTTCCCCTTGTAAGGATGCCACTGATGCGCAGGCCCATGCAGATACAGAGAGATCTGTGGTTGCAACCGGAGAGGCAAGAGCTCGGCACAGCGGTAGAGTACGTCGTCAACCTAAGGAACAAGATAGCTGAGACGTGCAAGCTGGCAAAGGAGAACTTGTCAACGGCAGCTTACAAGTACAAGAGACATTTTGACCTGAGGGCGAAATCCAGGAAGGTAGCTGTGGGATCTAGAGTACTAGTGGGGGGAATCACAAGGTGGGCACCGCAGCTGCAGCCATTCCAGTTAACGGTGCAGGCAGTGTCTGGAAAGGACAATGTGGCAGCAGACTTCTTGAGTCGCTTGCAGTAGAGAGAGAGAGAGAGAGAGAGAGAGAGGAGAGAGAGAGAGAGAGAGAGAGAGAGAGAGAACCTTTAAGTTCCATTTACCTGTATCATGAGAGGTTGACATTGTCGAAGCTATGCATGTGTCATTGTCATTGGAAGAGAATGAGGTGGCAAAGTGTTAGTCAGGGTGTCGTATTTGTAGCACGTGTTACACAGCATTTGTGCGTAATCAGAGCAGCCTCAGTTATGGAATTTATGTGTAGTGTATAGTGTAACAGCTGCTTGTAAGTGCCTGCGTTAAGGTCGTGTGCGGCAGAGTTGGACCAGGTTGATTAATGTAACCTGTGGTTGTTAATGTATATATATTGTTCAAAAAAAGTTAAAGACCAACATTTCACCGACTTGTAAAAAGAAAATTGGGAAGTGATCAATCTCCAAGTGTAACATGAATTTATTGAATATGTGAAAAGTGTGTAAAGACAATGACAAGTCCGAGGAATCAACAAACTGGAATCGAGCGCAGTACAAACACCCCCACCCCCAAATTTGAAAGTCACACGAGGAGTGTTTGTTCAATGTCATGGTTAATAACGTGTGTGTCCCCCGTTATTGGCAAGGCATTCAAGACAGCGTTGTCGCATGGAGTTCACCAGTGTGCGCAGAAAGGCCTGGGGGACAGCAGCCCACTCCTGCTGGAGTGACTCAAACAGCTGACCCAGGTTAGCAGGAGGAGGACGACGCTGCTGCAGTCTCTGGCCCAGCTCATCCCAAAGATGTTCGATGGGGTTCAGGTCTGGGCTGTTTGCGGGCCACTGCATTCTGTTGACACCAGCAGCTTGGAGAAACGTGTTTGCTGTTCTGGTGCGATGGTCCGTGCATTGTCGTCTTGAAAGACTGCCTGAGGTCCAAGCTGTTGAAAGGCTGGCAGCACCAGGGTTGCAAAATCTCTGTTTGGTAGCAAACACTATTCAAGTTCCCTGCCACATTGTAGAGAACCGTTCTGTAGCGTGTGCTTATGCCGCCCCAAATCATAATGGATCCCCCACCATAGCGGTTCCTTTCCAGGACAGCTTCTTCTGCAAAACGCTCCCCACAGCGTCTCCAGACCCTGTTCCGTCCATCGGTGGGATCCAGGCAGAACCGCGACTCGTCTGTAAACATCACGTTAGCCCACTGTTCATGTGTACATCTCACGTGCTGCGTGCACCATACTCGGCGTGCTGCTCTGTGGGCATCAGTCAAACGAGGTCTTATGGCTGGTCGTCGAGCACGGAGGTTAGCGGCGTGTAATCGGTTTCGTATGGTCTAATCACTGACAACAGTGTTGGTGGCATCTCTAAGGCGACGTCTGATGTTGTTTGCACTTGCTGTTCTTTCTTGTGTGGCCTGCCTTTCAATGTATCGGTCCTCTCGTGGTGTTGTTATTCTGGGTCGACCAGAGCGTGGTCGTTCTTGCACTCTTCCTGTGTCTTGAAAGCGTTGTCTGAGTCTGATAACATCAGAGTGTGATACCCCAAGTCTCCGTGCCACTTCCCGGACTGCAGCTCTTTCTTGGAGCCATCCTATTGCTCTTCCTCGATCCAGCTCGTTCAGTCTTCGACGTGGAGGCATGCTGTTGCATTGCATTTTTCGCCAGTATAGTGGCTTTTAAAGACATTTGGTTGAGCATACTTTATGACCTACAGCCTGATTTAGCTCGTGCTTCACATGATTTTGATTCAGCACATGCTTCTCGGATCCCAAACACATCAGAAATTCACCCCAATTCGTTCCAAAAATGACAAGTCGCGACACGTGTTTTTCAAGGCGCGTGAGAAATGTGTGCCACAAAATTGCAGTTGCCGCATTCACCATCAATTTGTGCGTGTGGTTCAATTTGTTTGGACCACAAAGGCGGTACAATTGAATTTTTGTGAATTTTTAAAAGGTTTTGTGCATTCTCAATGTTGGTCCTTAACTTTTTTTGAACATTATGTATTTGAAAGGTGATGTTGTTGGGATGAAAGTTTTGGTGTGCATCAAAATTAACGGAAGGACAGGGTGAGTGATTGGGAGTTGGATTGTTCTAGGCAGGGTGTGGATAAACGCCGATCGAGTGAGAAGTTGTTGTTGGTTTTAACCTGTAGTTAAAACTTAGGTGGGGGGGGGGGGGGGGGGGGCGTCACCGATCGGCGGTACTCAACCAACACGTCCATGTGTTCAGAGTGGTGGTTCAAGATAGAGAGCGTGTGCGCGTATGCATGCGAGCGTGCGTGTGTGCGCGTGTGTGTGTGTACATATGTGTATATGTGTGTTGGTGGGTGTGCGCGCGTGTGTAAGATTGGGGTTTTAGTTAGGTGGGGGTTAGGCTAAGTTCCTCGGGGTTAGGTAGGAAGGTTAGGCCAGGTAGGAGGGCGAGGACAGTAGGACATACAATATTCTTGCCTTTCAGTCTTCATTTATTCAGGGAGTGGAAGGAGGAAGATAGTTTCATTTCCGACTGTTACCCTTTGTTGCTTTGGTTCCAGATGAGAAAGGCTGGGGCAGGATATCGGCTGTTGTTGTGTTGTCAAGTCTGTGAGTTGTTGTTGTAAATTGTCGTGTTGTTGCACGAGCAACAACTAGTCCGTTGGTCAAGTGTGTGACCTCTGTGGAGGGAGACACTGTTCTGACCAATGGTTGCGTTGTGTTGTGAGTGAGGCTCACTTGATTCCGACCAGGGCGGAATGCGTTGGGGTAGCTTCACTTCGGTCCCTGGTGTTCGAACTATCTTTGGTCGGAGGACGTGCTCCTTGTAATCGCGGCGGGAGCGCCGTTAGTTTGTGTGAGTGACTTCGAGTCATAGTTAGAGCCAGGTCCTCGTCGGGTTGGTGTGTCCTTGGCCTGTGCCGCGTCTGTGTCGTCTTCGTTGGCAGCCACTTTCAGCCAGTTGCAGAACTGGTGTGGTTGATCATCTGTCTGTCCAGGTTGGTGATCTGTTATGTTCGTGGTGTTGTGGTTCGTCGTGTCATCTTGTATTATGGTCGAGTTGTACTGTGGTTGTCTCATGTTGTGATTAGTTGGTATTGTGTTTGTTGTGTATACTGGGTGTCTGGTATGATGTCGTCTTGGTTTCGTGGTTGGAATTTGTTGTCAGCCGGTTTGTGTTGTCACCTCTTTCTGTCTATATTGTAAATAGTGTACATAGCGGTTCCGGAGTTCGGTTGCCATGGGGCAGTTTGGCTAGACAACGTGGGTTCGATATAATAACTATTAATGGACGGTGAGGCAGATATTGATTGTTGCCAGCTCATGTTGATTTCAGTGTTTCAAGA
This sequence comes from Conus ventricosus, assembly GCA_018398815.1. Lineage (NCBI taxonomy): Eukaryota > Metazoa > Mollusca > Gastropoda > Neogastropoda > Conidae > Conus > Conus ventricosus. The sequence continues at coordinate 33,641,036 of CM031614.1, forward strand.
AGATAGTGATATGAGTAGTTGCATTTAGTATAGGATCATAATGTGTCAGAAGCAGCTGTGTCTGCGTGAATCATAGAGGATTGATGATTGCGCTCGATTTCAGTTGTAAATAGTAGTAATGCGTCGAAGTTGAGTAACGATTTCGGAGTTGCCCTGCACAGCATTAGAATCGGTTAACTGTGCAGTAGGGCCAAGGCCGATTTGTGGGTGAGTGGTTTATACCGGAGTAAGGTCGTGACCATTCAAGTTATATTGGTGTCCTTTCACTCTCGTTACGAGTCATGGTTCTCGACGCGGGTGTCGTGCGCGTGCAGACTGTATCTGTGACGTACGCATTTTGTACAGGACAGTGAGTCCATATGGCTGGAAGTTTTTTGTAAAGCAAGTAACAGTCGTCACACATACAGGGATATATGTGTTTGTGACAGAACAGGGTTGGACGGAAGATACCTTAGGTTGTGGGGAGGCAGCCCGTTATGAATTTTAGTAGTCAGAAGGAAGGGAGAGGTGAAGTTTAAGGCGGGTGGCTTAGCAGTGGTAGGATAAGAATGGATGGTGTGCAGCATGTAATATTGTACGTAGTGTGGTTATTTTGGCATAATAAGGATTAAGAACTGGGTCAACTGACAAGAGAGGACATGAGAGTGGGGTGATGGATAAACATTTTGGCGAGCAAATTATGTTTTTGATATATGATTATACTTGACAGTACAAAGAGGGGTAAGAATGTGAGGGATTGTGTCTGCGAGCCGATTCTCTTGTGCGAACATAGACACAGTTGAAAGTTAAATTTTGTAGAGAGATGCTCATTATTACGTTTTGTTTGAGGACATCTCCTTGTGAAATTGCCCATGTCCTAGACTACTTAGTATTTCCTAAGGGGGCCCATGGAGTCCGCGTTGGGGTCGCTTGGGTTTTCTTTCTCGAGATTTGGGTGTGATTCATAATTTCATGTGTAATAACGTGGATTGGCTCAGGGAGAATATTGCTTTACTGCTGTGGTAAGGGTTATCCGGTAATGGGTCTAGTAACGGGGTGTATTCGGAAATATAAGGAGTCACTTTCATGTCCAAGTGGGAAGAAAGCAGGGGAGATGAAGAGTTTAAGCCATACCAAGTAAGCTATGTGCCTTGGTGATTCAAGTAGTAGCGGCACTACAGTAGTGGCCCATAATAGTTTCAGCAGGTATCCTGCTTCCATGCCGAGGCTGGGCCCAGATCACCGCAGCCTGCTGCCGCATGCTGGTAGGTGAGCGTCGGCTTCCTGTTCCCTGCTGCTCTCCCGGAGGAGGGGGGACCACCAGGCCTCAACCCATCGGTGAGGCAGTTCCCCTCTGCTACCTGTGCTCTTCCGGGGTTCTCCAGCCACCTGTTCCTCTTTCCCCAGGAGGGAAGGGACCGCCTGTTCAGGCGCCTTGTGAGGGGGTGCTGCGCCGGCCTTCCTTCACTCTCAGTTCCGGCGGAGCCTTCAGAGGAGGGGGGTTCCTTCGAGAGCGGACCCGTCGAGAGGGAGCCTGGTTGTTTTGTGTGTGTGTGTGTGTGTGTGTTTTGTGTGTGTGTGTGTGTGTGTGGGTGTGTGTGTGGTGTGTGTGTGTGTGTGTTGGGTGTCGTGCTCATCGCGGGGAGGAGTCGTCTTCGTGAGGCCACGGACAGCGCCGAGGAGCGCTGTATTCCGGGGGGAGTCAGCCTCTCTTCAGTCCCTCTCTTCACCCGTCCTTTTGTTGGCTGGGACAGTCTGTCTTTCATGGGGTGGCCTTGAACCTCTTGAACTGGGCAGCCTAAGTCAGGAGTTTGGCTTCTCTGTGGTCCTCAAGGGGGCTGGAGCTCTGTGTTTGGTTTCAAGCTCCTGAATTGGGCGTAGACTTCATGGCTCCTGTGATGATACTGGTAGCTTGATTGAACCTTGTGACCCGTTCAAATTGGATTTGGCCGGAGTCCACATGCAGTCATGCCATGCTCTAGCACTGGCCTGACTCTACCTGTGTACAGTCTCCTGAGTGTCGTGTTGTCTGCGCCCCTTGTTGTTCCTGCCAACTTCTTCATGAGAGCAAGTCGTACTTTTGCTCTTGATTCTGCTTTCTCTGCTTGCTTCTTCCACGTCAGGCGTTTGTCGAAGGTGACTCCCAGGTACGTGGGGTTATTTTTAGCAAGCAGAGTTTGTCCAATGATGTCAGGTTGGCCTTTGTCCTTTGGGTGAGAGGCTGAAACAGTATAAGTGGTCTTCTTGGCATTAATTTTCCAGCCCCCTGTTTCGTCCAGCTTTCAAGAACATTCGCCGTCTGCTGTAGCCTGTAGTTGGCAGTTGTGAAGTGTTCTTCCGGCACCATAGGACAAGCTCGTCTGCATAGAGGCTCCTTGGACTTTGGTGGCATATCTTTGACGATGTCGTTGATAAGACAAGGAATAGGGTAGGGCTGAGGACACCTCCTTGAGGGACTCCTTCTCTCAGTGTCTTCTTCCAACTGTATGCTCCGTTGACATGGACTCGAGCCTTCCTATTTTTCAGGTACTGCAGATCCATTGGTAACATTTCAGCCAGTCAACCACTCTTTTGGGTTTTCTCCGGAGGCCATCCTTCCAGACTTTGTCGTACGCCTTTCCCATGTTTTTTCACACCGCCGTGTATGCTGTTTGTCCTGGAAGCCATCCTCGATCTTCTGGGCAATGTAGGCACTTGGTCCCCCAGTGGAATGATGTTGGTGGAAGCCTGCCTGCTCTGGAGTGATGATATTTTTTTCTTTCCAGGTGCCAAATAGCCGCGAGTTGATCATACGCTCTAGGAGCTTGCCCACGCAGCTGATGAGGCTGATGGGGCGGATAGCTGGTCAGTCCTGACTCTGTCTTTGCCCCTTCTTATGGATGGGCACCCTGTCAGCTTTTCGCCAGCTTTGTGGAACATGCCCCGTCTTCCAGCTGTTGTTGAAGAGAGCAACGAGTGGGTTTGCTTTGGTGCCGAGGTGTTTGCATCTCGTTGGTGACATTGTCAGGCCTGGAGAGTTTTTGTCCTGTAAGATTTTGCAGCTTCTTCTAATTCTTTCAGTTTGAAAGGGTTGTCCATGTAATCAGGTTTGTCTTGGTCTTCTGATGATTCTTCATTTCATCAGGCTTGTTGGTTTCTGTCCTTGTCACAGAGATGTTGCTGGTCTGCTCTAGCTGTCTATGAAAACAGTTCGCTGCCCCTCTCCCTGTCAAAATCTTTTTGGTCTGGCGCTGACCCTTGTCTCTTCATTATTTTGGCTTTGGTGAGTTTCCAATGTTTGTTGCCATCTCTGTCAAGGTTGCTTTTTTGTTTTCTCCATCCAGCTTGTTCTTGCAGCTTGGATGTAGGCCTTCTGTATTTGGCAGTGCAGGCTTTACGAGTGATGTTGTTTTCTTGGTTAGGTTGTTTTCCACCTCCTCTTAGTCCTTGGCACTTCATCTTCAAAACTCCTTCAGCTCTTCTGTCCAATTGGCCTGTAGTTCTTGCGAGCGCCACGTGGGAATTGCCTCTGAGGCTGCTTTCAGGATGGCTTGTTGAAGCTTTGGTGGCTCTGTTGATATTATAATCGTCCCCTTTGATGGTTTACAATGCTCGTCAGAGGGTCCGCGAACTTCTCCCAATCCGCCCTTTTTATAATTCCATCTGGGAAAGGACTTGGCATTGCTTGGTGTGTACTGCAAATTGATGGCCAGTAGTACTGGTCTGTGGTTGCAGCTGCCAATGGCTCTGTACCTTTCCCGCTGTTTTTTTGGGGGGCAAGGCAAGATCTGGGGTGATCGTGGTGAGCCATCGGCGAGAGAAGGTTGGTGGATCTTCTGGATCATTCAGCCCGAAGCAGATTGCTCTCTATCTGCCCGTTTCCCCCTTTTTCTCCCTTTGGTCTTCTCCCGTAACCCCAAAGGTTTAGTGGCTGTTAAAGTCACCTACTATAAGAGTTCTTGAGGGTTTCCATTTTTTTGTAAAAGGGGCTCTTGCTTGTGTACACGTTGGTGGTAATGACGTCTGTCCACTGTAAACTTGATTCCCTGGATTTCGCTTCCCGTTTTGTGCCACTGAAAATTCCCCAGGCTGGGAAAATGTTTCGATGGGATCTGCATCCTTTTTGGTTTCCTTTCTTTAACTTGAAGGTTTGGTAATGACCTGGGTTGGGTTTCGGTGCCTTTGGTACAGGCTCTCGTGTTTTCTTTATGCAAACTTCATAAAGGGGGTCTTTTTGTGGTGACGCCCTCTGCTTCCCCTGGGGGAAGTTTGGGGGTTAAGGGCAGATGTTTTTCAGCCCCGTAGATTTTCCCCCCGCCTCCCTGCCCGGCTCCTCTCATGGGATGGTGACCCCCATTCCAGGGGTGGGCCTTTTGGGCACAGGGGGCCCGGGACCTTTCTACCCAGCGGGACCCCCCTAGTAGAGCACCACATCGAAAATTTGAGGTTTTTCCTCCAGCGTAGATGCGTTGTACTCGCCAGGGGCCCCGTCTCCCCTCTTCGGCGTGGTTTTTTTTTCCCCGGTTTCCCCTTTTTGGGACTTTGGACCCCGCCTGGTTGTTTCTCTGGGTTTTCCCTTCCCCCGGGGGTAAGGTTTGCCGCGTTCTGTGTCGTCTTCGTGGCAGCCACTTTCGCCAGTTGCAGAAAACTGGTGAGGTTGATCATCGTCTGTCCGGTTGGTGATATGTTTATGTGCGTGGTGTTGTGGTTCGTCGTGTGCATGGTTGTATTATGGTCGAGTGTGTTCTGCTGGTTTGTATCATGCTGGGATTAGTTGGTATTGTGTTTTGTATGTGTATTACGGGGGGTCGGGTTCATGATAGTCGTCTTGGTTTCGTGCGTTGGTATTTGTTGTCAGCCGGTTTGAGTTGGTCACCTCTGTTCTGGGCTATATTGGAATAGTGTACTTAGCGGTTCCGGTCGGTCGGTTGGCCATGGGGGCACGTTGGCGAGAAATCGGGGGTTCGAGATAAGAACTATTAAGGGACGGGTGGGGTGATGTGATGGTTGAATGCGATGGGGAGAGTGACTGTGTTTAATGATGTGAGGGTGTGGTGTTGTTGCTGGGTGTATGGGTAGCTTCTGACCCTTATGCTGGGGCTATCAAGACACATATTACCAGTTACTTATATTGGCCTATTAAACCCCCAAAAATATAAAAAAACATATTCCCCCCCTAATTCCAAAAAATCCCAATCGATATCTCTTAATGTGTCAGAAGCAGCTGTGTCTGCGTGAATTAATAGAGGATGATGATTGCGCTCGATCTTCGTTTGTAAAATAGTAGTATATGGTCGAAGTTGAGTAACGATTTCGGAGTTGCCCTGCCACAGCTTTCGGATTCGGTTAACTGTGCAAGTAGGGCCATGGACGATTTGTGGGGGAGTGGTGTAGCCGGAGTAAGGTCGTGACCATCAAGTTATATTGGTGTTCCTTTCACTTCGTACGGAGTCATGGTTCTCGACGCGGGTGTCGTGCGCGTGCAGACTGTGTCTGGGAGTACGCATTTTTTACAGGACAGGTGAGTCCATATGGCTTGGAAGTTTTTTGTAAAGCAAGTAACAGTCGTCACACATACAGGGATATATGTGTTTGTGACAAGAACAGGGGGGTTGGTGGACGGAAGATATTAGGTTGTGGGGAGCAGCCCGTTATGAATTTTAGTAGTCTGAAGGAGGGAGAGGTGATGTTTAAGGGGGTGGCTTCAGCAGTGGTAGGTTAGGATGGATGGTGTGCAGCATGTAGAGTGTACGTAGTGTGGTTATTTTTGGCATAATATGATTAAGAAACTGGGTCAACTGACAGAGAGGACATGACGAGTGGGGTGATGGATAAACATTTGCGAGGCAAATTGTGTTTGTGATATATGATTATATTGACAGTACAAAGAGGGGTTGAATGTGAGGGATTGTGTCTGCGAGCCGATTCTCTTGTGCGAACATAGGCACCCAGTTGAAAGTTAAATTTTGTAGAGAGATGCTCATTATTAAGTTTTGTGTTTGAGCGACATCTCCTTTGGGAATTGCCCTGTCCTAGACTACTTAGTATTTCCTAAGGGGGCCCATGGAGTAGCGTGGGGGTCCGCATTGGGTTTTCTTTCTCCGAGATTTGGTGTGATCATAATTTCATGTGTTATAATACGTGGATTGGCTCAAGGAGAATATTGCTTTCTGCTTGGTAAGGGTTATCCGGTAAATGGGTCTGTTAACGGGGTGTATTGGAAATATAGGGGTTCACTTTCCTGTCCAAGTGGGGAAGGAAAGCAGGGGAGATTGATGAGTTTTAGCCATACCAAGATGCTATGTGCTGGTGATTCAAGTAGTAGCGGCATACAGTAGTGCGCCCATAATTGTTTCAGCAGGTATCCTGCTTCCATGCCGAGCTGGGGCTCCAGATCACCGCAGCCTGCTGCCGCCATGTGTTCTAGGGGAGCGTCGGCTTCTTGCGTTACTGCTGCTCTCCAGGAGGAGAGCGAGGAGACCACCAGGCCCTCAAAAGCACTCTGTGTGGCAGTCTCCTCTGCCCTACACTGTGCTTCTTCCGGGAGTTCTCCAGCCACCTGTTCTCTTTCCCAGGAGCGGAAGGACCCGCCCTGTTCAGGCGCCTTGTGGGGTGTGCTGGGTGCTGCTGCGCCAGGCCTTCCTTCACTCTAGGTAGGCGGAGCCTTCAGAGAGGGGAGGGTTCCTTCGAGAGTCGGACCGGCAGAGGGTGACTGGTGTGTGTGTGGGTGGGTGTGTGTGTGTGTGTGTGGGTGTGGTGTGTGTGTGTGTGTGTGTGTGTGTGTGTTGTGTAGTGTTGTTGGGTGTCTGCTCATCGCGGGGAAGGAGTCGTCCTTCTAGAGGCCACGGACAGCGCGAGGAGCGCTGTATTTCCGGGGAGGAGGCAGCCTCTCTTCAGTCCCCCTCTCTCAGCGTCCTTTTGTTGGTCCTGGGACAGTCTGTCTTTCATGGGTGGCCTTCGCAATCCTCGTGATCTGGGCAGCTAAAGGTCAGGAGTTTGGCATTCTGCTGGGTCCTCAAGGGCTGGAGCTCTGTGATGGTTTTCACGCTCCTGATTGGCGTAGACTTCATGGGGCTCCTGTGTTGATACTGGTAGCGGGATTCTGAACCTTGCCTGACCCGTTCAAAATTGGGATTTGGCCGGAGTGCACATGCTAGTCATGCCTTGCGCTAGCATGGCTGACTCTACTGTGTACAGTCTCCTGACGTGTCGTGTTGTCTGGCGCCCCCCCCATGTTGTTACTGAGCCAAACTTCCTTCATGAGAGCAAATTCGTAAATTGCTCCTTGATTCTGCTGTCTCTGATGGCTTCTTCACGTCAGGCGTTTGTAGAAGGTGACCAGGTAACGTGGAGGTTATTTTTCAGGCAAGCAGAGTTTGTTCATGATGCTCAGGTTGGCCTTTGTCCTTTGGGTTAGAGGCTGAAAACGTATAGTGGTCTTATTGGCATTAAGTGTTACCAGCCACTGTTTCTGTCCAGCTTTCAAGAATAATTCAGCGTTAGGCTGTAGCCTGTAGTTGGCAGTTGTGAAGTGTTCTTCGAGCACCCATAGGACAAGTCGTCTGCATAGATGGCTCCTTGGACTTTGGTGGCATATCTTGGACGAATGATCGTTGGATAAAGTCAAGGAATAGGGTTGGGTCTGAGGACACTCCTTGAGTTGGGACTCCTTCTCTAGTGTCTCTTCAAACTGTATGCTCCGTTGACATGGATCGAGCCTTCCTAATTTTTTCAGGTACTGCAAGATCAATTGGTCATTCAGCCAGTCACATCCACTCTTTTGGAGTTTTTCGCGCAGGCCATTTCCAGTACTTCCCTCGCTACGTACGCCTTTCCCATGTCTATTCACACCCGCCGTGTATGCGGTGGTCCTGGAAGCCATCCTCGATTTCTTTATTGGGCACTGTAGGCCACTTGGTCCTACAGTGGGATGATGTTGGGAAGCACTGCCTGTCTGGATGTGATGTTATTGTTCTTTCTCCAGGGTGCCTAACGAGCCGCGAGGTTGATACATACGATCTAGGAGGATTGCCCACGCAGGGATTGAGGCGGATGGGGCGATAGCTGTCTGTCCTGACTTGTCTTTGCCTTCTTATGGTTGGGCACCTGTCAGCTTCTCCGCCAGCTTTGTGGAACCTTGCCCCCGTCTTCCAGCTGTTGTTGAAGAGAGCATCGATTTGGGTCTTGCTTTGGGGCGAGGGTGTTTTAGAACATTCTCGTTGGTGACATTGTCAGGACCTGGAGAGTTTTTGTCCGGTTTAAGATTTTGCAGCTTTTTCTAATTCTTTCAGTTTGAAAGGGTTCTGTCCATGTAATCAGGTTTTGTCTTGGTCATTCTGATGATCTTCATTTCAGCATCGGAATCTGTTGGTTTCTGTCCTCTGTCACAGAGATGTTGCTGGTTGTCATAGCTGTCTTATGAAACAGTTCGCTTGCCTCTCTCCCTGTCAAATTCTCTTGGTCTTGGCGCTGTCCTTGTTTCTCTTCATTATTTATCGGCTTTGGTGAGTTTCCTCAATGTTTGATGCCATCTCTGTCAAGGTTCAGCTTTCTGATTTTCTCATCCAGCTTGCTTTTGCTGTTGGATGTAGGCCTTTCTGTATTTGGCAGTGCAGGCTTGACGAGTGATGTTGTTTTCTTGTGTTAGGTTGTGTTCTTCTCCTCTCTAGTCCTTTGTCACTTCCATCTTCAAGTCCTTCAGCTCTTTCTGTCAATATGGCCTGTTTAGTTCTTGGAGCGCCACGTGGAATTGCTTGAGGCTGCTTTCAGGATGGCCTTAGGTTGAAGCTTTTGGTGGGCTCTGGTGATATTATTTCTCGTTCACCGTTGATGGTCGTAACATTGCTCGTCAGAGAGTGGTCCGCGAAACTTCTCCCAATCCGCCTTCTTATATATTCCCACTGGAAGGGACTTGGCATTGCTGGTGGTTGTACTTCTGCCAAATTGATGGCCAGTAGTTCTGGTCTGTGGTGTGCAGCCTGCAACTGGCTCTGTACCGTCCTGCTGTTTTTTTTGGGGGGCAAGGCTAGATATGCGGGAGTTCGTGTGTGGAGACATCGGCGAGAGAAGGTTGGTGATCTTCTGGATCATTCAGCAGGAAGCAGATTGCTCTCTATCTGCCGTCCGCACTTTGTCTCTCTTTCGGTCTTTCTTCACGTAAAACCCCAAAACATGGTGAGTGGCTGTTAAGTCACCTACTAATAAGCAGTGTCTTGATGGGATGTCCTCATTTTCTGTAAAGAAGAGCTCTTTGTCTTCGTGTACACGTTGAAGATGGTTAATTGGACAGTATTGTCCACTGTATTCTTGATTCCGTGGAATGTCAGCTTCCTGATTAGTGTCACTGTAAATTCCGTGGCTGATATATGTTACTCGATGAGTATCTGCACTCCTTTGGTCGTTCCTTCTCTGTACAGCTTGTATGGTTTGGTAACCTGAACTGTGTTTGGGTTTCAGGGCGTCTCTTTGGATACAGGCTACATCGTTGTTATTCTTTATGCAATCTCTCAGTACGTGGATCTTTGTGGTAGGACGCCCTCTGCATTCCACTGGAGAATGTGGAGTGGTCTAAGGGTCAGAGTTTTTCAGCCAGTAGCATTTTCCCTCCGCCTCCAATGCCTGGCTCCTCTCATCGGGTTGTGGTGACCCACCATTAACATGCGGGTGGGCCCTTTTGAGGCATCAGGGCCCGGCACTTACTAGCCCAGCGGGACCCTTAGTAGAGCACCACATTCGAAAATCTATGAGGTTGGTCCATCCCATGACGTAGATGCGTTGTTCTGCGCCAGGGGCCCTTAGTACATCTCGTTTCTTCGCGCGTTTGGTTTTCTGGTCGAGTTTCCCTCCTTTTAGGGACTTTGTGGACCCAGCCTGTTTGTTCTCTGCGGTTTTCCTTCCGGGTTAGAGGTTTTTTATACGCCTCTTACCGCACGATGAACTGTCACAGGACACATGGGAATTTGATATGGTTTAACAGAGCACCGGTTAACCGCCACATCATGGTAGGAACATCGCCATTTGGTCGGGACGCTTTTTCGACCAGCACGCCTGACTTATGTCGCAGCTAACCCTATATCCTGGGGTCCCAAACCCCCCCCCCCCCCCCCCCCCCCCCCCCCCCCCCCTTTCCGCACCAAGGCAGCTGCGGGGGGGGGACCTGCTGCGGGTTGGGGTAGTTGCCCCGTTTACAGGACTGTGATTTAATGATAACGGGAAAACAAATGGGGGGGGGGGGGGGGGAATTTTTTTTACAACGAAGGAACAAGTAGGAAGTCAAGGAGAGTTATTTTGATAGCTAAACATTGCGATGGAGAGCAACAATTAGAAAATGTATGTTAAACAGGATTATAGTAGTATCAGTTAAACCGTAGTGAATGTAGTTTCATAGTAGGAAATATTTATTGCCCTAGAACTCGAAGAAAAATGTTCGTTAATGAAAATTTTTTGAAACGTAAATGAATTTAGTGAAAGGCAATCTTCTAGTTGTAATTTTAAACTGTGTTCTTGACAATGAGCTGGACCTTATATTCAGGTATACCAATGGTGATTCAGAAGTTAGCATCTATTTAATCATACTATTGCCCTTACTCTACAACTCGCAGACATGTGGTGAGCATCTCACAAAAACGAAAAAGACTTTACATGGCCTCGGGTAAAATTCCCTTTGTGCCTGTCGTTAGGATACTGCTTTTCTTCGGATGGGATGCTTCAATTCAGTGTTTTGTGTGAACACACAATTTGCCTCATTCGGATACAAAGCGACTTATATTAGGACTTAACAGCAATGATTGCATTCGTTGGGCCTAGCTATTGGAAATTCAATAATAGCTACCTCTAAAGGACCAGTATTTTTGGCAGCGAAATGAATGATTTAATTAGAGAGGGACTTAAAAGAATTTAGATAACGCGTCATATGTGTATACATGGAATTATGTAAAATAAAAATTAGAGATTTTTGGTAGTGAATTGTAAAATACTAGCCACTCTAAAACAAACAATCTTTGAATAGAAATTTGGAAATTGGACATTTTGGAAGCTGAAAACAAATGATTCATAATCTGACGAGTACAGATAACCAAGAACAATATCTGTTAAAGTTACAGTTTACTACAAGCACATAAAGCAAAGGTGTACAGGTAAGGTCACGAAATTATGTGGATCGAAGAGGAGTGAACGCAACATAAATATTTCTGCCTTTCAGACAAAAAGCTAGGGGGAAAAAAGAAAATCTTCACAAGGTGTGTAAAGATACAGGGGTAAGTACTTACAGATCACCGACAGATTTCAGAAGAACAGGTAAATTTCTATAAAAAAAACTTGTATAATCAGGCCTGTAGAAGTAAACAATGTTCGCGAATCTGTTGTCGAATCTTAGAAATGAAACATCCTTTGTTTAGTGAAAAATGATGTTGCTAGCTGGTGAAGGTTATGGTCACTATGAGTTGGAAACAACAAACGCTTTCAAAAAGGATGAAAAAATGGTTCAGCGCCAGGGAGCGATTGCAAATACCTATAGGGAAAAAAAGTTTTTTTTTTTTTCAATTTTTTTGGAATAATATCAAAAGTACTCTTATCAAATCGTTTGTGGAATCCTTTGGTAAAGGAGAATTAGCATTTACTCAAAAAGCAAGGCATAGTAACATTATTACATAAAGGAAAGAACTTGACGAGGACAAATAATGATTGGAGACCAGTAACTTGACAAACGCTGATTATAAGATTCTGGCCAAAGTATGGCAGAAAGACTTGAAAAGTTATCCACAAATTAATTAATAAGACAAGCAGGCTATTTCAAAAAGCAGAAAACATTGCAACAATTTATCGATCAATAGATGGGTGAAATCAAATTATCTTAAAAACAAATGAAATAGGGTTACTTAGTGGCAGTGATTTTTCAAATTGCCTTTGACTCGGTGTCAAGATTTTATGTTGCAGACCTTTGAAGTTTTAGGTTTCGGAACTGAATTTAGAAAATCGGTTGCCGTACTGACAAAGGACAACCATGGAGGATGGGCTAACTGAAAGTCTCAAACTCTGTTACGGCTAATAATCTTTAAAAATCCAACAAATGGTGGATGATACAACCCTATTTTGGTCAGAGTAAAGAAGACATGGATATTATCTTTGAAATCTTAGACTTTTCCAAAGTTTTTTTCTGGTTTAAATTAAACATACGAGAAGATAACGAATGCCTTGCCTACAGGAAGGCAAAATAAGAGAACAGAGCTTCCTTTCAGCACATGATAAAATAAAGAATTAGGCATTGTTTTCAAGGTGATAGGAGGGCTAGGACACATTGAGTTAATTGGAGTGATAGGTTGTATCAAATGAATAATTGATCAGAGAATGGAATAAACGGGATATTAGTATCCAAGTTTAAGACTGTTGTAATAAAAAATCTTGTACTTAGACAGTTTCTTTATATTATGCAATCCTTAGGACTTCCGGATTGGGTGCTAAACAAAATTAAATCAACTCTTACAAATTCCTATTTAAGAAAAGATTTAACATTAACAAGAAAGTGGTCATTAATACCCAGGATGGATTTACAACAGTTGTATAATAGGTCCCGTTGCCCCCACATCGGGTTGCCAGTTCTTGGGCCGTGTGGGAAGAAACGAAGGAATATGGGGTCAGAGGTCACGGTGTGTTTACGGCGAAGTACACGGATGAGGGTGCAGGATCTCCGGGCGCAAGATGGCGGCATTCAGGGGGCCGCACTTCGCGCGGTTTTGTATCGAAAGTAAGATTAGAGTTATCTTCCATGATTCATAAAAAAAAAAATCCTCGGTCGATGACGTCACCCGGTCTATTTTTCTCTCGCGCTTGCAAGAAAAGGCCCAGCAGCGGCCGGCGCCGTCTGCCCGCGACTGTGTGTGTGTGGTCTGCTTGTGTACTGCGCGCGCGGCCGTGCGCGCGCGCGCGTTGTGTGCGCGTGCATTGGTGTGTGTGTGCGTGTGTGTGGGTGTGATGTGACCGAGAGGAGAGGGGGGAGTTGAGTGGGAAGGCAGAGACGTGGTGGTGGTGGTGCAGGCGAAACTGTGGTGCAGTTTGATATATTTTTCTGGGCTCTGGCCCAGGCATCGGGCCACGATTCAGCTATCGTGTATAGACTGATGCCCTCCGCCCGCTGGCTTTCCCCGCCCTGTCTGTTATGTGTATGTGCGTGTATGCGGGCGTATTCTGCGCGCGTGTAGGCGCCTTTCCGTGTGTTGTGAATGACAGAGAGAGAGATGCTGGGAGGGGCTCGACTTATCCAATATTTTTTTTATAAAAGCATGGTTTTAATTGTATTTCTTTTCTGTTTTTTTCTTTTTTACGCCGCGCGCATGCCGCGCGCCATGGCGCTACGCTGTACGAGACTGTCAATCGGAGGGAAGAGAAGACCTATTTTTTTTTAGCGGCGCGCGAGTTGCCGCGCGCGTGAGTACGCCCTTGTGGTACGTGGCAACAAAGTTTGTTTTGGCTTGTTTGTCTGCCTACGTGTGTGGGGCCACCTCGGGGCAGCGCGCCATGTTCCCTTTCCTTGTCTGTATCAGACTCGAGCGTCTTTGCGCAGTGCGAGGGTTTGCGCGCTGTCTCAGTAAATAACCCAAAAATTCGGTCGAGTACGAACGAATAAAACTGTAGTCAACACTGCGTGAGAGTTATTGTGCGTGTGTTGTGTGCGTGCGTGTGTGATGTTGTGCCGTGTGATCGGCGTGGCATTTTCCGCCAGGGCGCATATGTGTTATTGCACCAACGGCGTTATCAGAGAGTTATAGGAATCCACACCGCATTTGCAAGACGCATAGAGGCCTGAATAATTTCAGGGGTTTATTGTTGTTTTTTTTGTTTTTTTAAAGTCCTTGTCCACACAACGTAATGATAACGCTCTGGTCCTGAATGTATTAATAAACACCAGATATAAAATGCTTACTAATGAGTTATTTATTTCAATCCTAATTTATTTCAGCAACTGACATTTTGCAGAAAAGATACAGTTTAACATGGGTCTTATCTGTAACGTTTTGCCCTTAAAAGAAAAAATGCACGCGACGGCGAAAGTTAAAATTCGATAGAAAACGTTCGTTACTTTCATTCACGGTTTTAGATTGTGAAGGTTTTTATGAACTAGTAGTATGTCCTTGGCCGAGAGATACGAACATTTAATGTGACCTTCCATTTTTTTCACGAAATGAGTCTCTTTATCTCGAACAGTTGTTTGGGGAGTTTTACATGATCTAAAAAACACTTTTTTACGCTCGTTTTATGGGAGGAAAAATCAATGCAAAATAAGATGTTTAGTTTTTGAGAACAGGGTTAGAAAACGGTACCACTCATAAGCGACCCTTTTGATATCATGAGGAAATCTGAATGACATTGAGATAACTATTTCAGTCAAGGCGAGTATAGCTGACCACGTTTAAATGTCAAAACTGTGAGCTTTTGAAGATTGTTGTCACCTTGTTGGGTCCCATGTAAAAGCATAGAGGGAGCAACGGAATTGTCGTGAATTTCTCTTGTGGTCTTTTTTTTCCGGAGGTCGTCATTGATATTTTTACTTTTTTGGTGCTGTGACCTTTCATTATGAGTATATACACGCTTTTACTAGATAGCAAGGGGGGTTAAAATTGTTTGGAGTGATCAGGGTTTTTTGATGGTTATGTATATAGCTGGGAGGTACAAACATTAAATGAGATGAGGTGATGCTACATGATGGTGATGTCCTTACCCATGGGAGTACAAACCTTAGATGACATGTGTTTGCTGTATGGAGTTTTAATCGAGGAAACTTTTTTTTTCTTTTTTTTGGTAACGATTATGGAGACTAAAAACCCACGTCGGTGAGGGCTGTCCACGCTCTTTCCAGAAGAAAAATATAACTTGCATAAGAATGTGCATCTGTACTTACTTTAGACACATCTCATATTTTGCAACTGCTACGTTTGAATCTAAACTTTGTAAGAAAAGAAAAATTTGTTGATTTAATATCTCACGACAACATAGGCTGCGAGATGAGGAAAAAAAAAACAAAAAGAAATTGAATGAAGGAAAACGGAGTGAGAAGAGAGAAATGAGCAGGAAGAAAATAAGGGAAAAACTTTTCATAGTTTATTGGGTTCCACCCCCCCTAAAAACATAAAGACGACGAATACATATGAGGGGGTGGTGGTGATTCAATCAAGTGTTATTGCTCCCAAATTCCGGCAGATTTACGCCGACAGCTGGAGCACCATTCGACCTCTCATTTTTTTTTAGGGCAAGCTGACGCATGTTTAACATCCGCTGGGAGCATCAGGGAAAGACCGGACTGGATCGACCGTCTCAACGCCATTTTGAGAGGCAAAGCAAAACGATATAAAATCAACCTCACCCACACAGAGACAACGTTGACTTTCGTTTCTTTCATGCATCAGAAACATACGTCCGATTTCATGACCACTCCTCGTCTGATCAAAAACAACAGACTAGATATCGAGTGGTTCTGGAAGACAGTAACGCCAAGATGTCTGGGATCAAGCCAGAAGCAACATCCCGACTCAAAGTAGATGTGTTCCTTTCCATCGCCTCAACAGCTTCTGTTTCAAACCTCTCCCGGACTACCCCACGGGCTGCTGCGCTTGTCCTCCATCCTGGATTACCTCTCGGGACCATCAAGGGCATCTACCCACTCGTGAAGGACGAAAACACTCTTTTCTGTACACGACAACTGGGGTGTTTTCTTTCGGTTGCCTCGCCTTGATCGAGTGCCTCTACTTAAAGTGTTCATACACCTACCATTTCTCTTTGAAACATTGTATGAGAACACGGGCAAGGAAAAGAGAGGAGTTCCTGGGCACGACGCTCACCCGATCTGGAAAAGGCCCGAAAAAACATGTTGGGTCAAGTTGGATGTCTTTCCAGGATTCACAAAAGTCTTGCCCGGTCCTTTTCAACGGAGCGAAAAACGCACACTCCCCCCCACACCCGATGAGGATCTCGATTACAAGAATCATTTCTTGCTACATCATGGACCTGGATCAGACCGTCCATCCATTCCAGCACCACAACGGGCGTGGTTGTGACGAACAGTACCATACTAACTACTGAAGAAGAAAAAAATGGTTTACTCGCATTTATTCTAAATCGAAAGGGTTTGGCGCTGCCGTAATCTTCTGGACCCTCTATTGATGTAGAAGAAAGAGGGCGTGATGTGTTGTTGGTAGGTGTACATAGTCCTGTATACAGGAAACTCTTGATAACTCCTCCCTCCACTGCCCTCAGACAGGACTCCTTGACCAAACTATTGTGGCGTTTGCTGAACCCCTTGCAGTTCTATTTGTCAGACACCCCTTGAAAAAACAGGGTGTCTTTGTGCTAGAGCACGGTGCCGTTACCATTGTTACTCAAGTTGGAAAGACTGAGAGTTCTTTTGTCTTTAATTTTTGTCGTTTCCCAAGCAGCAGGGAAAGAGGGGTCCAGTTCTGGTCCAGTAGTTTGCAGGAAACGAAGAGGTCTTGGTGAGCGTCACAAGCTTTAGAAGGGAACCAGTATTTGTAGTCTCGGTAGTAGAACTGGCGTTTCAGCTCGGGTTTGAACAAGCTCTCTCCAACCAACCGTCTCCACTCAGGGCCTTGAACATGGAGTCCGTATTCATTTCAGGAGTTTGAAAAATTGGGGGGGACGAACTGTCGACACAGCGAACATAGAACTCAACATCCTCGGTTTGCGTACTGATAGAGAAGAAAGCCGATTTGGTTGGGCCAGATGCCATCGGGTTCTTAGCCCTTCTCAGCTCTACTTTTATCCAAGGTCGTCCATCAACTAGCGTTTCTTGAAACGGGGGATCGTTGATCAGCTGCATTACATCATCTTTTACGTAGGTGACATCCATGAGTACATCTGTGTTCCTTTCTTTTCGAAGCTGCAACACATCCCAGATTTCTACCAGGTTGACGCCCAGAGTGATGCTGAGGGTACTCTCTGATGTCCTGGGTGGTTTATTTTTCTTTTCTTATGTTCATCCATGGGGTCTTTCCGTTTTATTGGGTTGACGTTCGACTCCACGGTCTGGCGACAAGGTCGTGTCCATGGAACAGACATCCGTGGAATGTGGTAGGCCATCTCTGCATGTACGGGTCCCACCTGTCTACCCTGATCTGGAGTCCTCCAGTGCTATACTTGCTGTTGTACTTGTGGCGGTTGAGGACGTTTTCCTTGTGGATCACCCATTCTAGCCATGCTCTCGCCTTCTCTCCATAGGGACGTCCGTTTTTTCCGGCTTGTAAAGTTGCTTCCCTTGCGTAGACGACAAGATGTTCCGTGGGCATCTCCTGCATTAGAGAGCCCAATAAACGGATACAAGGCGATGGCGTCCGTTAGCCTTCCCAAAACTGGACTGGCTTGTCACCTGGGTACCCGAGTCATTCCCTTCTCGTGGTACGTGTGAAAAATGATGGATGCCTCCCACCATTTCGTTGCACAGCCAACTCGTGGAGATGTTTGTTTTTGGCGTTGACCAGAGAGAAAAAATCAGACATCTGGGAAGCCGTCTTGAACAGGTACCTCAACGTCAGGTCAGGATCCTGATGGTATCCTTTAGCATGTCCAATCCCAGGACGGAGTACAGACGTGTCTGCTTTTTCCTGTGCCTCAGGGAAGGGCATGACGTCAAGGGTTGTTTGACTCACTAAGAAAACCCCCACCTCAGAGCGGTCTGCTATTCTCTCTCCCAAACTCGTTGGCAGTAAACGTAGTCTTCCTCGCTGAATAGATCGTTTTCTGGAGCTGAAGAACGCTCTCGTGGGAGGAAGAACAACGTCGTCCAGTTTGTCCAGCTCAGTGATGTACTCGTGGGAAGAAGCCCTTGCGTTCCTGTACCTCGAAAGCGGCCAGTATTTGGAATAGGAGTATCCAGAGCGATGTAACAGGTGATATCCAAGAATTTCAACTTCTTTGTGCTGAAGCCTTTGTACTGGTTGTTGTTTTCACCAGAAATTTGAAGGAGCCGACTCTTCTTCTTCTTCACTGACGACCCATCTCTGAAGAAATAAGTTTGAGGGTCAAGTTGGATGTTTTCCAGATTGACGATCTTGCCTGGTTCCTTTTCAACGAGCGAAAACGCACACTCCCCCAACACGATGAGGATCCTCGATTACAAGAATCATTTCTGCTACATCGTGGACCTGGATCAGACCGTCCATCCATGTCCAGCACCACAACGGGAGGTTCAACGAAGTACCATACTAACCTACTGAAGAAGAGAAAAAAATGGATTACTCGCATTTATTCTAAATCGAAAGGGTTTGGTGCTGCCTCCATCCTTCAGGACCCTCCTTTTGATGTAGAAGAAGAGAGGGCGTTCCTGTGTTGTTGGTAGGTGTACATAGTCCTTCTGTCTATACAGAAACTCTTGATCACTCCTCCCTCACTGCCCTCGGACAGGACTCCTTGACCAAACTATTGTGGCGTTTGCTGAACCCTGAGCCGAGGTACTCTCTGATGTCCTGGGTGGTTTTTTTTCTAAGTTCATCCATGGTCTTTCCGTTTACTGGGTTGACGTCGACTCCACGTGTCTGGCGACAGTCGTGTCCATGAACAGACATCTGTGGAATTGTAGGCCATCCTATGTTCGGGTCCCACCTGTCTACCCTGATCTTGTGTCCTCCCAGTGCCTATTCCTTGCTGTTGTACTTGTGGCGGTTGAGGACGTTTTCTTTGTGGATCACCCATCCAGCCATGCTCTCCGCCGTCTCTCCATAGACGTCCGTTTTTCCGGCTTGAAAGTTGCTTCCCTTGCGTCGACGGACAAGATGTTCCGTGGGCATCTCCTGCATTAGAGCCCACGATACAAGGCGTTGGCGTCATAGCCTTCCAAACACTGGACTGGCTTTTCACCTGGGACCCGAGTCATCCTCTTCTCGTGGTACGTGTAAAAAAAAAAAATGATGGATGGCCCTCCCACCATTTCCTTGCACAGCAACTCGTGGAGATGTTTTGTTTTTGTCGTTGACCAGAGAGAAACAGACATCTGGGAAGCCGTCTTGAACAGGTACCTCAACGTCAGTCCAGGGATCCTGATGGTATCCTTTAGCATGTCCAATCCCAGAACGGAGTACAGACGTGTCTGCTTTTTCCGGGGCCTCCAGAAGGGCATGACGTCAAGGTTGTTGTACCACACTAAGAAATCCTTCAGAGCGTCATGCCATTCTCTTCCCAAACTCGTTGGCAGTAAACGTAGTCTTCCTCGCTGATAGACTCGTTTTCAGGGAGCTGAAGAACGCCTCTCGTGGAGGAAGAACAACGTCGTCCAGTTTGTCCAGCTCAGTGATGTACTCGTGGGGAAGAAGCCCTTGCGTTCCTGTACCTCGAAAGCGGCCAAGTATTTGGAATAGGAGTATCCAGGAGCGATGTAACAGGTGATATCCAAGAATTTCAACTTCTTTGTGCTGAAAGCCTTTGTACTGGTTGTTGTTCTTCACCAGAAATTTGAAGGGAGCCGACTCTTCTTCTTCTTCACTGACGACCCATCTCTGGAAGAAATAAGTTTGATGGGTCAAGTTGGATGTTTTCCAGATTGACGAGTCTTGCCTGGTTCCTTTTCAACGGAGCGAAAACGCACACTCCCCCCAACACGATGAGATCCTCGATTACAAGAATCATTTCTGCTACATCGTGGACCTGGATCAGACCGTCCATCCATGTCCAGCACCACAACGGGGAGGTTCAGACGAAGTACCATACTAACCTACTGAAGAAGAAAAAAAAAATGGTTTACCTCGCATTTATTCTAAATCGAAAGGGGTTTGGTGCTGCCTCCATCCTCAGGACCCTCCATTTGATGTAGAAGAAAGAGAGGGCGTTCCTGTGTTGTTGGTAGGTGTACATAGTCCTGTCTATACAGAAACTCTTGATCACTCCTCCCTCACTGCCCTCAGACAGGACTCCTTGACCAAACTATTGTGGCGTTTGCTGAACCCCTTGCAGCTCAATTTGTCAGACACCCCTCTGAAAAAAGCAGGGTGTCTTTGAGCAAAGAGCCACGGTGCCGCTACCCTTGTACTCAAGTTTGAAAGACTGAGAGTTCTTTTATCCAATTTTTGTCGTTCCAAGCAGCAGGAAGAGGGGTCCAGTTCTGTCCAGATAGTTTGCAGGAAACGAAGAGGTCTTGGTGAGCGTCACAAGCTTTAGAAGGGAACCAGTTTTTGTAGTCTCGGTAGAACTGGCGTTTCAGCTCTGGTTGAACAGCTCTCTCCAACCCAACCCGTCTCCACTCAGGGCCATGAACATGGAGTCAGTATCCATTTCACGGAGTTGAAAATAGGGCGGGACGAACCTGTCGACACAGGCGAAATAGAACTCAACATCCTCGGTTTGGCGTACTGATAGAGAAGAAGCCGATTTGGTTGGGCAGATGCCATCGGGATCTTAGCCTTACTCAGCTCTACTTCTTATCAGGTCGTCCATCAGACTAGTCAGTTTCTGAAAAGGGGATCGTTGATCAGCTTGCATACATCATCCTTCATAACGTAGGTGACATCCATGAGTACATCTGTGTTCCTTTCTTTTCGAAGGTGCCAACTACATTCCCAGATTTGTACCAGATTGACGCCCAGCGTGATGCCGAGGTAACTCTCTGATGTCCTGGGTGTTTTTTTTTTCTTTTCTAAGTTCATCCATGCTCTTTCCGTTTACTGGGTTGACGTCGACTCCACGTGTCTGGCGACAGTCGTGTCCATGGAACAGACATCCGTGGAATTGGTAGGCCATCCTATGTTCGGGTCCCACCTGTCTACCCTGATCTTGAGTCCTCCCAGTGCCTATTCCTTGCTGTTGTACTTGTGGCGGTTGAGGACGTTTTCTTGTGGATCACCCATTCCAGCCATGCTCTCGCCGTCTCTCCATAGACGTCCGTTTTTTCCGGCTTGAAAGTTGCTTCCCTTGCGTCGACGGACAAGATGTTCCGTGGGCATCTCCTGCATTAGAGCCCACGGATACAAGGCGTTGGCGTCGTAGCCTTCCAAACACTGGACTGGCTTTTCACCTGGGACCCGAGCATCCCCTTCTCGTGGTACGTGTGAAAAATGATGGATGGGCCCTCCCACCATTTCCTTGCACAGCAACTCGTGGAGATGTTTGTTTTTGTCGTTGACCAGAGAGAAACAGACATCTGGGGAAGCCGTCTTGAACAGGTACCTCAACGTCAGTCCAGGGATCCTGATGGTATCCTTTAGCATGTCCAATCCCAGAACGGAGTACAGACGTGTCTGCTTTTCCGGGGCCTCCAGGAAGGGCATGACGTCAAGGTTGTTGTACCACACTAAGAAATCCCTCAGAGCGATCATGCCATTCTCTTCCCAAACTCGTTGGCAGTAAACGTAGTCTTCCTCACTGATAGACTCGTTTTCAGGGAGCTGTGTCTCTGTCCGTCTGTCTGTCTGTCTGTCTGTGTTTAGTGTATTTTTCTGTCTCTTTCTCGATCACACAGCCGAAACCACCTTGAGACGGGGGAGCACACCATGTCCAATTGACCTTATTGCTCCCCCCGTCTCAAGGTGGTTTCGGCTGTGTGATCGAGAAAGAGACAGAAAAATACACTAAACACAGACAGACAGACAGACAGACGGACAGAGACACAGCTCCCTGAAAACGAGTCTATCAGTGAGGAAGACTACGTTTACTGCCAACGAGTTTGGAAGAGAATGGCATGACCGCTCTGAGGGATTTCTTAGTGTGGTACAACAACCTTGACGTCATGCCCTTCTTGGAGGCCCTGGAAAAGCAGACACGTCTGTACTCCGTTCTGGATTGGACATGCTAAAGGATACCATCAGGATTCCTGGACTGACGTTGAGGTACCTGTTCAAGACGGCTTCCCAGATGTCTGTTTCTCTCTGGTCAACGACAAAAACAAAACATCTCCACGAGTTGCTGTGCAAGGAAATGGTGGAGGGCCATCCATCATTTTTCACACGTACCACGAGAAGGGGATGACTCGGGTCCCAGGTGAAAAGCCAGTCCAGTGTTTGGAAGGCTACGACGCCAACGCCTTGTATCCGTGGGCTCTAAGCAGGAGATGCCCACGGAACATCTTGTCCGTCGACGCAGGGAAGCAACTTTCAAGCCGGAAAAACGGACGTCTATGAGAGACGGCGAGAGCATGGCTGGAATGGGTGATCCACAAAGAAAACGTCCTCAACCGCCACAAGTACAACAGCAAGGAATAGGCACTGGGAGGACTCAAGATCAGGTAGACAGTGGGACCCGAACATAGGATGGCCTACCAATTCCACGGATGTCTGTTCCATGGACACGACTGTCGCCAGACACGTGAGTCGACGTCAACCCAGTAAACGGAAAGAGCATGGATGAACTTAGAAAAGAAAAAAAAAAACACCCAGGACATCAGAGAGTACCTCGGCATCACGCTGGCGTCAATCTGGTACAAATCTGGGAATGTAGTTGGCACCTTCGAAAAGAAAGGAACACAGATGTACTCATGGATGCCACCTACGTTATGAAGGATGATGTATGCAAGCTGATCAACGATCCCCTTTTCAAGAAACGACTAGTCTGATGGACGACCTGATAGAAGTAGAGCTGAGTAAGGCTAAGATCCCGATGGCATCTGCCAACCAAATCGGCTTCTTCTCTATCAGTACGCCAAACCGAGGATGTTGAGTTCTATTTCGCCTGTGTCGACAGGTTCGTCCCGCCCCTATTTCAACTCCGTGAAATGGATACTGACTCCATGTTCATGGCCCTGATGGAGACGGGTTGGGTTGGAGAGAGCTGTTCAACCAGAGCTGAAACGCCAGTTCTACCGAGACTACAAAAACTGGTTCCCTTCTAAAGCTTGTGACGCTCACCAAGACCTCTTCGTTTCCTGCAAACTATCTGGACAGAACTGGACCCCTCTTCCCTGCTGCTGGAACGACAAAAATTGGATAAAAGAACTCTCAGTCTTTCAAACTTGAGTACAAGGGTAACGGCACCGTGGCTCTTTGCTCAAAGACACCCTGTTTTTTCAGAGGGGTGTCTGACAAATTGACTGCAAGGGGTTCAGCAAACGCCACAATAGTTTGGTCAAGGAGTCCTGTCTGAGGGCAGTGAGGGAGGAGTGATCAAGAGTTTCTGTATAGACAGGACTATGTACACCTACCAACAACACAGGAACGCCCTCTCTTTCTTCTACATCAAATGGAGGGTCCTGAAGGATGGAGGCAGCACCAAACCCCTTTCGATTTAGAATAAATGCGAGTAAACCATTTTTTTCTTCTTCAGTAGGTTAGTATGGTACTTCGTCTGAACCTCCCCGTTGTGGTGCTGGACATGGATGGACGGTCTGATCCAGGTCCACGATGTAGCAGAAATGATTCTTGTAATCGAGGATCCTCATCATGTTGGGGGAGTGTGCGTTTTCGCTCCGTTGAAAAGGAACCAGCAAGACTCGTCAATCTGGAAAACATCCAACTTGACCCATCAAACTTATTTCTTCCAGAGATGGGTCGTCAGTGAAGAAGAAGAAGAGTCGCTCCCTTCAAATTTCTGGTGAAGAACAACAACCAGTACAAAGCTTCAGCACAAAGAAGTTGAAATTCTTGGATATCACCTGTTACATCGCTCCTGGATACTCCTATTCCAAATACTTGGCCGCTTTCGAGGTACAGGAACGCAAGGGCTTCTTCCCCCACGAGTACATCACTGAGCTGGACAAACTGGACGACGTTGTTCTTCCTCCACGAGAGGCGTTCTTCAGCTCCCTGAAAACGAGTCTATCAGCGAGGAAGACTACGTTTTACTGCCAACGAGTTTGGGAAGAGAATGGCATGACCGCTCTGAAGGATTTCTTAGTGTGGTACAACAACCTTGACGTCATGCCCTTCCTGGAGGCCCCGGAAAAGCAGACACGTCTGTACTCCGTTCTGGGATTGGACATGCTAAAGGATACCATCAGGATCCCTGGACTGACGTTGAGGTACCTGTTCAAGACGGCTTCCCCAGATGTCTGTTTCTCTCTGGTCAACGACAAAAAACAAAACATCTCCACGAGTTGCTGTGCAAGGAAATGGTGGGAGGCCATCCATCATTTTTTTTTTTTACACGTACCACGAGAAGAGGATGACTCGGGTCCCAGGTGAAAAGCCAGTCCAGTGTTTGGAAGGCTATGATGCCAACGCCTTGTATCCGTGGGCTCTAATGCAGGAGATGCCCACGGAACATCTTGTCCGTCGACGCAAGGGAAGCAACTTTCAAGCCGGAAAAACGGACGTCTATGGAGAGACGGCGAGAGCATGGCTGGAATGGTTGATCCACAAAGAAAACGTCCTCAACCGCCACAAGTACAACAGCAAGAAAGGCACTGGGAGGACCAAGATCAGGGTAGACAGTGGGACCCGAACATAGGATGGCCTACCAATTCCACGGATGTCTGTTCCATGGACACGACTGTCGCCAGACAGTGGAGTCGACGTCAACCCAGTAAACGGAAAGACCATGGATGAACTCAGAAAAAAAACCCACCCAGGACATCAAGAGACCTCGGCATCAGGGTTCAGCAAACGCCACAATATTTGGTCAAGGAGTCCTGTCCAGGCAGTTGAGGATGGATGTGATCAAGAGTTTCTGTATAGACAGAAGGACTATGTACACTACAACACACAGGAACCCCTCTCTTTCTTCTACATCAAAAGTGGAGGGTCGAAGGATGGAGGGATCAGCACCAAACCCCTTCATTTAGAATAAATGCGAGTTATCCATTTTTTTCTCTTCTTCAGTAGGTTAGTATGTACTTCGTCTGAACCTCCCGTTGTGGTGCTGGACATGGATGGACGGTCTGATCCATGGTCCACGATGTAGCAGAATGATCTTGTAATCGAGATCCTCATCGTGTTGGGGAGTGTGCGTTTTCGCTCCGTTGAAAAGGAACCAGCAAGACTCGTCAATCTGTAAAACATCCAACTTGACCCATCACATGTTTCGGCCTTTTCCAGATCGGTGAGCGTCGTGCCCAGGAACTCCTCTTCTTTTTTTTTTGGCCCGTGTTCTCATACAATGTTTCAAAGAGAATTGGGTAGGGTTTAAAACACTTTAAGTGACGCTCCTCGATGCAAGGCGAGGCACCGAAAGAAAGCAACCCCAGGTTGACGGTGTAACAGAAAAGAGTGGTTTTTCGTCCTTCACGAGTGGGTAGATGCCCTTGATGGTCGTGAGGAAATCAGATGGAGGACGATCGCAGCAGCCAGTGGGGTAGTCCGGGAGAGGGTTGATACAGAAGCTGGTTAGGCGATGGAATGGACCATCTACTTTGAGTCGGGATGTCGCTGTCTGGCTTGTTCCCAGACATCTTGGTCGTTAATGTCTTCCAGGACCCTCGATAATCTTGTCTGTTGTTGATCAGACGAGGAGTGTCCATGAATCGGACGTTGTTTCTGATGCATGAAAGAAACGATAGTCATCGTTGTCTCGTGTGGGGTGAGGATGATTTTAAATCGTTTTGCTTTGCCTTTCAAAAATGGCGTTGAGACGGTCGTTCCAGTCAGGTCTTCCCTGATGCTCCCATGGATGTTAAACATGCGTTTCAGCTTGCCCTCAAAAGAATGAGAGCGAATGGTGCTCCAGCTGTCGCCGTAAATCTGCCGGATTTTGGGAGCAATATCATGTTGATTGAAATCACCACCACCCCTCAGATGTATTCGTCGTCTTTTGTTTTACCCAACAGACTGATGATAAAGTTTCCTTTTTTTCTCCGCTACTTTTCTTCTGTCCGTTTTCCTTCTTTCAATCTTTCTTTTTTTTTTGTTTTTCCTCATCTCGCAGCCGTTTGTTGTCGTGAGATATTAAATGTAAATCAAAATTTTCTTTTCTTACAAAATTAGATTGCAAACGTTGCAAAATATGAGAGTGTCTAAAGTATGTACAGATTGCACGTGCTTTTGCAGGTTATATTTCTTCTAAAAAGATGCGTGACAGACCTCACAGACGTAGGTTTTTTAGTCTCCATAATCTGTTACCAAAAAAAGAAAAAAAGTTTCCTCGATTAAAACTCATACAGCAAACACATGTCATCTAAGGTTGTACGCCATGGGTAAGGACATCACCATCATGTAGCATCACCTCATCTCATTTAATGTGTACCTCCCAGCTAAGACATAACCATCATAAAACCCTGACCACTCATACAAGGTTAACCCCCCCTTGTCTTCTGTGATAGCGTGTATATACTCAGAATGAACGGTCACAGCGCCTAATAAGTAAAACTATCAATGACTGACTCCGGAGAAAATGTCCACAAGAGAAATTCACGACAATCCGTGTTCCCTCTGCGTTTACAACGGACCCAACAAGTTGACACACATCGTTCAAAAGCTCACAGTTATGACATTTAAACTGTGTCAACTATACGTGCCTTGTCTGAAATAGTTACCAATGTCATTCAGATTTCCCTCATGTTATCAAAAGGGTCGCTTAAGTGGTACCGTTTTTGCATGTGATTTTCTCCATTAAAACGAGCGTAAAAAGTGTTTTTTTAGATCATGTAAAACTCCCAAACAACTGCTCGATGATAAGAGACTCATTTTCGTGATGGAAGGTCACATTAAATGTCGTATCTCTCGGCCAAGGACATACCTTCATAAAACCTTCACATAAACCGGAAATGAAGGTAAGAACGTTCTGATTTAACTTTCACCGGTCCGTGCATTTTTTTTTTTAAGGAGCAAACGTTACATGATAAGACCCATGTTAAACGTATCATTTCTGCAAAATGTCCGAGTGCGTGCGTATAGTATGGCGCGCATAAGATAATAAACAAGTCTCTCCTTAGCATTCAAATACCTCGCTCTTTCTTACACCACACACATACCCGCACTGTTTCCTACACACGCACACAAACGCACGCATGCACGCTCGCTTCCCCACACTCCCCTTACAGACCTCGAAAGGCCAGTTACCCCCTTCTTTCATTCGCAACATGACACATACACCGCATAGGAAAACGTCAATAAAATAATACCGCGCGCGCAGACAAACACACCACACAGAGAGCGCACGAGTAATGATACGAGAGGAAAAGGGAGTTTGGCACGCACCCGAATGGTGACAAAAACGTAGGCAAAACAAACAAACAGCTACTCGTTCCCAAAAAAAAATAAAACAGGAGTAAGGAGGGTGAAGGCCGGGTTAAGACGTACATCCTTAATTAAAAGGGAACAGACACACACAGACGCGCTTACACACGCGCGCCAGCGCAGCGCGCGCGGTTTAAAAAAACAAATATATATATTAAAAGATAAGAGAGAGTATTAAAGTACGATCGCCCTTTTCCTTTTTTTCAAACGTATATATATGTTTAAGAGCCGACATGCATTCAGAGAAACAGTCATGAATATTCTCTCTGTCTCTTCTCACTCGCAGACATACACACACAAACAACAGACACACAGACAAAACACACACAAAGTGCACACACATGCACGCCCCATATAACCGAGCCTTCCAACTCCTCGCTCTTTTCCCTTTTTTTTTTCAGTCCGTACATATAGCGTACGCGCGTGCGCGCGCCATAAAAAGAGAAAAGAATAAAACCAGAAAACAACTTTTTAAAAAAATATATACAAGTCGAGCCCTCCCCCCTTTCTCTCTGTTGTCACACACACACACACAAATACACACGCGCGTGCCGCGCGACGCACGCACGTACACACAGAGACGCCCCCCGCTCGCGCGCGCGCAGCGGACGGCGCTCATGAAGTATGATACGAGAGAGAGAGAAGGGTTTTGGCACGCGCGCGCAACGACGCGCGTGGGCAGCGAGGTATTAAGAAGCCGATCTCCGATTTTTTTTTTCAGTCTCGTACACATCGGCGTACGCACGAGCGCAAAAAAAAAGAGAAAAGAATACAACAAAAAAATGTTTTTAAAAAAAATATATTAACCCGGGCCCCTCCCGGGCCTTCCTCTCTGTGTCCACACACACACCCGCGCCGCGCGCGAACGCGCCGCGCGAACACACACACACACGCGCACGCACGCACACAGATAGAGAGTTTGATACGAAGAGAGAAAGGTTTGGCACCGCCGCACGCTCCGCGCGAGCGAGCGGGGTATTTTAGAAAAGGCGCGCCGCTCTGGGCCCTCTCCGGAAAACCGGGTGATGTCATCGACCGAGTTTTTTTACGGATCAGGGGAAGATAACTCTAATCTTACTTTCGTTTTCGACACAAAACCGCGCGAGAGTGCTGGCCCTTGATGGCCGCCATCTTGCGCCCCCATCTTGCTCCCTTCAATCCGGAAACTTCCGTAAAAAAACCGTGACTTCTGACCCAATTCCTTCTTCTTCCCCCTCGCCGCCATATTTCTCCCGTTGTACGTGGGGAACGGCGTGCAATATACTACTCCCTAACCCTAAACCCCAACCTAACCCTAACCCTAACCCTAACCCTAAACCCAAAACCCTAAAACCCTAACCCTAACCCAACCCTAAACCCCAAAACCCTAACCCTAACCCTAACCCTAACCCTAACCCTAAACCCTAAAAACCCAAACCCTAACCCTAACCCAAAACCCTAACCCTAACCCAAACCCCAAACCCTAAACCCTAACCCTAACCCTAACCCTGTGTTTGTGTGTTTTCCAGGACTTCTACTTCTTCTCTACTTCTTCTTCTTCCTCTTCCCCCTGTTGTTTTTCCTCCTTTCCCTCACCAGTGGCTGACTTACCTTTTGCCGCTGCTGCTGCCGCCGACCTTGCATCCTGTGGCCGGTCCTTGCCGCCTTTCCGGTTTCTGCTGTGCCGCCATCGTACCGCAGCTGCTGCTGCGACCGCGGCTTGACCCCCACTGCTTTCCATCTTCTTCGTCGCCCACATCATCCCTCCTCTTCCTTTCCCAGTCTTTAGCCCTTTCCCCTCCTCGCCCCCTCCCGAACCCCAAGGACTTCCCGCCCCGGGGTCGGGAACGAGGACGCAAACCCTCCGCCGTGCACCACTTTGGAGAGAGGACCTTCATCTTGATCCTTCATCTTGTGTTGCGCCGGCGACCCCACTCTCTACCCCTACACTTCGTGGTCGCTGGTGCCACGCTCTACCTGCTGCAACAGGTTTTTGGGCGGGCCCCCACACCGTGGCCTGGGTTTTAGTGCATCTCACCTTCACCCTTGAACCTCGTGCCCTGGTCGTTGTGTGTAACTGTATCTCCCTTGAAGGAGAAAGGAAAGCTATCCGTCTGCGACTGTGTGTATCCGACGGCGGACCGCGCTCTCCCTTCACCGGACCCGCACAGGGCTGTCCCCCACGGGTTTAGGCTTTGGGGGGTCGTCCGTAAGTCTGGGCATCCACGTTTAATTATTGCAGAGATAAAGGACAGGCATTAAATCAGTTTTGTCACAGACGCTTATAAAATTCTATAATAGTTATGTTTGCCTAATAAAGAATGTTTGTTTTTCATTTCCACATATACTTGCTTCCAGGGTTGTCGCCGCTGTATGGTGCGTTTTTTGTGTGTGCAGGTTCCAGTTTATCTATGTCGCCCCAAGTTTAACCATGCACTGTTTTTTTAATCTTTCTGTGATAACTGTTCCTTCGTCGTTAGCGTTTAAAAGAGAGTGAAATTAACGTTGGATGTTTAGTTACAGTCCTTAGCCCGTTGAACTTCCCCCGTATACTAACCCCATTCTAAGGTATTTTCCCAAGACGCTCCCCTTTGTTTGGCCTTTCTTATTTAATGTCCAGTACAAAAATTTCTCCTGAACCGTAATTCCGTCTCATCCCACAGGCTGTTGTCTTTGATTTGCATCTTGGCAAACCTGATCATCCCTATTTAAAATTTTTTGAGGGATCAGATTTTGGCAAGCATCCTGTTTTTTTTTAAAATCTTCCTTGACCCCTTTGATTGCATTCCGGCTCTACCTTTCCTTCTGGCCCCACCCAGAATCCGCCGGGACGTGAATGTTAATGGAGAGAGATTCGATTATTTTGTGTGTGTGTGTGTGTTGTGTTTGGGGTGTGTTGTGTGTGTGTGTGTGTGTGTGTGTGTGTGTGTGTGCGTGTGCGCTGTGTGTCCCTTCCATTTATTTACACCCTTTTGGAGTTTTTAAATGTATACCCGTCCTTATATATGTATGTAAATATGGTGTGAACATCAATGTTTTTTGTGCCCTAAAGTTCAGTTTTTGTACTCGTATTTCCGTGTTGGATTTTTATGTTTGAGTGGTTAGCGCGATTGAGTTGGGATTGATCATAGCGTTTCCCTTGAACAAAAAACCACGTGACTGCACCCACGTGACAATTATGGGGGCTCGTCCGGGATCGCTGTTTACCTTTCTTGACCTTTTGGGGCTGCCTTTTGTGTTGTCCTGTTGTTTTTGGCGTAGTGTTTGTGCTTGGAATTGTGCTTACGGAATAGGCTGGGGAGGTTGGAGGGTTAAACCCCCAGCGTATAGGGGGTAACTTTGGAGGTGGATTAGAACCCTCTACTGCTGTTTATTCGTTAATATTGTTCTTTTGTGAAAGTTGTTTAGCTAGGTTATTATATTCCCTCACAGATCGAGAGTTGCTGACCGTGGAAACTCCCCCATCGTTAGATTTGGCCCCGTCCTAAACCCTTGAATTTCCGTGTCGGGGGTCGGGCGGGACAAAT
>CM031614.1:33671688-33690113 GCA_018398815.1 Conus ventricosus
ACACTCACACCACACATTCACACACACACACACTCGCAATGGTTGCACACACTCATACTTCTTTCATCACACACTCTATCACTACAAACTGTCTGAAATCACTTTATGTGGGAAGACGTTAAACGGAAGAACAACAACACTCTCTCACACACCACACACACACACACACACACACGTTTCATCTTGTCACATTCAGGTCTGTGGCTCAGACCGTAGTTCTCTCCCTTCTTGCTCCCTTTAGTCAAGTCACTCTACGATGTCTTGTGAGCCCTCTGTGATCTGCTAAACTTGCCTTTGCTTGAAGCGAGGAAATGTTTTATTGGGAAAACATTTTAATCGGGAATAGACGTCTGTCTGTTTTCCATATTTGCGTGAGTTGTTATGGCAGGCTACATTTTAAAAATGGAACAGACCGGAAGTAGTTTTGAGGCGGAAGTTTACCTGACTCAGGGAGAGCTGTCATTTCTTGCTTTCTTGTTACGGAGGTTGTATCAATGCATGCAGGCCTTTGGTCTGCAGCGTACTATTACACACTATGATTTGTACAACAAGTCGACAAGTTTTGGGACCGTTCCGTTCCAGGAGATGTAGGGATGGGGACGGGAGTGGCGCAAGGGGTGGGGGGCGAGGGTGGGGGTGGGATGCTTCGAAACAGATCGTGAAGTGGTTGAAGTAGTTTTTAATGTAGGGGTCTCTCAGGCTTGTACTTTGAAGTGGGCCCAGTGTTTCCTGGGCTGTACTCATGGGAAACTTCTAGACGCATTTACTTCAGTTGCCTGCAAAGCAGCGTGTTAGAGGAGGTGGGGAGGAGGGGGGGGGGGGGGGGGGAGGTAAAATGTCAGTCGGTGGGGTAAAACAACTTGTCTGTTAATTTTGTAATTTAAGTGGCTACGATTAACTTATGAATTTGTATTTGCAGTCACCCTACAGGTGGAAACAAATATCAAAGCAAAAAATTGAATTCCAAACCAAGGAACAAACGCATTGTCTGTTTTTGTCATTTGTTTGTACCTTCGTTTGGTGGTTCTGTAATTCTGTTAATTTTTGTTTTGTTTTTTGTTTTGTTTTTTGTTTTGCTTTTATGAATTGTAGTTACTGGACTGTTAGCACTGTCGGGCAAAGGGAAGCAATTTTTTTTCCGTTTGAACCGGCAATCGCAATGTAGGGCGACGGGAAGCCGCTTTGCTTTATTGACCGTTTATCGTGAGGGTGACAATCGTAAGTCCCATTACCAGCGGGTAGCCTGCTTTTTCTTTTTTTCCTTGTTTGGAATCCACTCAGTGATGGGGGCGTGAGACGAGGGTAAGTGTCCACACCTCCAACCCACCCACAAGGTCTGCAGATCTTTGGCTGTGTGAAGACTGATGTCCGCGATCTCCAGTTCCTTCAACCTGGATGCTGTGGACACGATGGTAGTCTGGGTCTTGGTGGTGGGGCTGATTTGTGAGTGAGGGGTGAGGGAAGGAGATGGGCGGGATGGAGGGGGGGGGGGGGGGTCAGGGCCGGGGGGGGGGGGGGGGGGGGGGGGGAAGGAGGAGGGACGCGGTTCCATTCTAACCAGGGGCGGAGAAGGCTAGTACACTGATAGTGAAACCACACTCCAACCCACCCACAAGGCCTGTAAAGCTGAGACTGCTTCGTGAACAACAAACCACTACCTCTTTTCCCATCACCCCTCCCCCCCCCCGGGAATATGACGAAACCCTAATAATCTTATTATATATATATATATATATATATAAGATCCGTGTCTCCCTGATGAGTCCGATCCAGCGGACGAAAGGCCTAGGAGCAGGCAATACATATAAATCTGCTTTCAGGAGGGATTGTGATGGTTCCCTCATGCAGCTAGTGAAGGGTTTTCATATTTATAACATATGTTTTCCCATTCTCTTCATCTTCAACTTTTTTTAAATTTTTTTAAATATTTTTTTAAAATTTCAAGTCTTTGCCAAGTCATTATTATAATGATGGAAGAATTGTTAACCTGCACTTGTTTTCCCCCACTACTTAATTGTTCAGCATTATATATATATATATATTATATATATATATATATTATATATATATATATATATATATATATTATATATATATATATATATATATATATATATTATATATTATATATATGAGAAACTATTAAATTCGAAGGACAAGTAACCGAGCACCATTCCAGCAACTTACAGAGCAGTTTGGTGTTGCAATGACTGCAAGAAATATTCAATTATAAACAAAGCTTGGGGAGAAAAGCATTCATATCTGCAGTGGTAGATAATTCTGCCTAACTAGCCATATGTGCTTTATTATTCCCCATTCACCCACTCAAGCACATACTGCTAGTTAGGCAGAATTATCGACCACTGCAGATATGAATGCTTATCTCCTCCTATTTCTTCAATCTAAGACATAAGAGCAAGCTTTGTTTATAATTGAATATATATATATGTGAGTTTTAGTGAGAAATTTACCTGTGAATATATATATATATTATATATATATATATATATATATATATATATATATATTTATATATATATTATATATATATATGTGTGTGTGTGTGTGGTGTGTGTGTGTGTGTGTGTGTGTGTGTGTGTTCCCGTAGGAATTCGTCGAGGATGTCTTTAGCAGTACGAAAAGAAGTGTGAATACATTTGGAAAAAGTGTTGGACTGAGACATGCTGTACAACAGGTGTTGCCAGTTATTATTGCTCTTTGTGGAAGTTCTCGAGTTCAGTTTTGTCGTTGTTGGTATTTCATCCTTCACAAATTTTGAGGAGTATATGACATTATGTCGGAGCTCAGCTCCAGAAAGAAGACAATCATTTCATTTTATTTAAAGAAAAAGAAGATTCTGAACAGAAAAGGGAGGGAGAGAAAAAGTGAGTTTGAAGATTTTATCAGTGTTTATGCGTCTTTATTAGACCGAATGCAATGTTTCTGATACAAGATCTTTTCATTCTATGTAATTGTAGCTCTTGTATGCCGAGGTCACTGCCTGTGGACGATCTGTGGCAAGTCACGGTATGTACGTGTTCATGTCTGTCCATTGTGGTCAGTCCGCCTCTCTTGTAATGCCTGTGATATAGTACAGTTTAAGGAAAGTGTGTCATGTCCCTCCACACCCCCTATAGGGAGCCGGAATAGCTCAGTTGGTTAGAGCGCCAGGCTCATGATCCTGGTGATCCTGGGTTGCGGGTTCGAATCTCCGTCGAGTTGTTTTGGTGCAAGGGGGATTTTTCCCTCGGAATTAACATTTGTTCTGAGTACACTTCCCAATATGACCTTCGAACGAAACTGTAAGTCGAGGTTCCGATTTTGAACGCACGCATAACATCTTGCACATATGAATCTTGTTACCAACTTCAGGAAGAGAAGGCAGTTTAGCCGTTAGCAGGATGACATACTTGTGTGACCAATTGCAAATCTTTGATCTTGTTGCTTAGAACGGATGAATGCCTGTACTGCACCTATCTTTCCTTGTCCCATTTTCCGCTTTATATGTGAAACCCAGGGGGTGGGTGTAACATTGTACGTTTTCTGCCTTATGGCGCGAATTATACGTCATAGTTAGACGATGAGCACAAATGGTTCTAGAGTTTTCCTGGTTTCATTACTTTCTATGGGTGACCTAACGTGTGATGTGTATAGGGAATCGAACCCCTTTCCCCCGACCCACCTCCACAGTGTAGAATCATGTTGCAATTGGTCAGATTTGAAATGAAACCAATAGATTCCCTTTTCGGAGTTCATAATTCTGGGATAGAATTTAGGGCTATATAAGGAAGAGCGGGCAATTCTTCTTCCTTATTCCATATGACTGTGCAAATAAGAGCTATGCTGATGTGTAGAGAACACCCGGTGGAATTAGTCTGAGAGGGCGGTGATGGGAATCCTTGCGACTGTCTAGTAGTGCTGCCGGTGAGGATGGACTTACTTGTGAGGCGGGGCGTACTCTATGTCTCACTATGACGTACACCGAATACAACCTGAAACCATAGTAAACGACTTGTTAGACGCATGTAGAGTCAGTAGCGGCAACACCCGTGCAACGCTGTATCCGTCCCGTTCACTTTACTTTTCAGGCAGTTGTCTTGTCCGCCAGACCACGTGACCGCCATCCCCACCTCCACCACCTCTCCCCCCTCTTTCCACGTTACATGCGTATTTCCGTTTCCTGTATTGGGGCAGAACGGACATACTTAGGCACTCACCGGTATACTGGCATATCAGTGAGGCTGAATCCTGGAGTTGAATGTCCTTCGACATGGTGGAGTGCGGAGGAAGGACTGGAGTCTGAATGTCTTCGACATGGTGGAGTGGGAAGGAAGGCTGGAGTTGAATGTCCTTCGACATGGTGGAGTGGGGAGGAAGGACTGGAGTCTAAATGTCCTTAGGCATGGTGGAGTGGGGAGGAAGGACTGGAGTCTAAATGTCCTTCGACATGGTGGAGTGGGGAGGAAGGGCTGGAGTCTAATGTCCTTCGACATGGTGGAGTGGGGAGGAAGGACTGGAGTCTAAATGTCCTTCGACATGGTGGAGTGGGGAGGAAGGGCTGGAGTCTAAATGTCCTTAGACATGGTGGAGTGGGAAGGAAGGCTGGAGTCTAAATGTCCTTCGACATGGTGGATGTGGGGAGGAAGGACTGGAGTCTAAATGTCCTTCGACATGGTGGAGTGGGGAGGAAGGACTGGAGTCTAAATGTCCTTAGACATGGTGGAGTGGGGAGGAAGGGCTGGAGTCTGAATGTCCTTCGACATGGTGGAGTGGGGAGGAAGGGCTGGAGTCTAAATGTCCTTAGGCATGGTGGAGTGGGGAGGAACGGCTTGGGAATGACGCCACCTAGAGAAGATGAGTCAGCAAAAAACAAAAACAAAACAAATCAACAAGCAACCACTTCCCCTCCCTCAAGAAAAGAAAAGAAAATAAAAGATAAAAGAAAAATGAACAGAAAGGCCAAAATGCAAACAAATATACAGAACAAAGTGTAAAACAACAGATTTCATGTTCGACACAAAACAGAGAAGTAAATTTTCGATGAATATGTCTTCTTCACACTTTACAAACAGCAAACAGAAATGCATAAAACAGTGCTCCCATGACAGCAGTCAGCTTGAGAATGTACCCCCCTCCCCAAAGACAACAACAACAGCAACAACAGCACAAACTAACAACCAAACCCCCTTAAACGATTTTGGTCCACAAACGTTACAAAGACCAATCTTTAAAGTAATGTGAAGATTACATACCATTTCCTCTACACAATCAAAATAGTTAAGTGACAAGGCAGCACGTTTCTCCATTTTGTTCGAGCATCCGTTAGCTTCCTGTTTTTCTTCATCGTGTATCTATAAAGAATAATTCAAATAACCACAGTAATATTCATTTTATTCCCTATCAGTGGCAAACATTGCAGTATTTTCTTTTCAGTTTTTTTTTTAAAAATCTCTGATTGGGAACATTTTATTTTCTAAACATTTTCACGTTCTCCTCAGCAATAGCATGAGAGATCAAAGCTTTACAAGACACGACTGACTTCATCTTTTTCCTCGAGGAAGTTTTGTTTAATCTCTTCTGGTCTTGATTTGCATTTATTTCACAATACAATTGCTACCAGGAATCTGTATGGTACTGGCTACCTTTATTCAGAGAAGAACAAACACGCAACATGGGAACACAAATACAGATAACCGGCTAGAGTCTTGAAGGGAAAAAAAACATATTAAGGGTGTAAAAAATATCGATAATTAGAACCAAATCCACACTGCAAGGCACTTTGCCTCCGTTACAGCTGCAGCTTCTCTTTGTAGCCTAGTCTGGAATTTCATGTTCGACACAAAACAGAGAGTAAATTTTTTTTTGAACCCTTAGTGATGAGAACACCACAGAATTAGGGACTGTGGTGTGTCTCTATTTGACGCCAAGAGAACAGACACAATCAGCCGTGTCTCCCTGATGAGTCCGATCCAGCGGACGAAAGGCCTAGGAGCAGGCGATACATAAAGATGTGCCTTTGACAGGAATTGCGATGGTTCCCTTATGCAGCTAGTGAAAGGTTTTCCTATTTACAGTACACATTTTCCATTTCTTCTTCTTCAACAACCCCCCTACCCTTTTGATATTTTTTTCCCCTCTCTAAATCTTTGCCAAGTCATTATCATAATGATGGAAGAATTGTTAACCTGCACTTGTTTTCCCCCACTACTTAATTGTTCAGCACTAGTCTGGAATAATGTCAGAATTCGAAAACATCTTCGTTTGAATGTAATTCACTCTTACCTCACTATTTTGTGTCTTGCCTTTTACCAAAGGACATTTTTCATACTGTGGGGAGAGGAGGTGGAGTGGTTGCAAGGTTGAGGTATGGTGCCTGCGGTGGGAGAGGGGATAGGGAGGACATCCTTCTCAACACGCCAGCTTGCTACTCTCCATTTTCCCTTTTTTATTCTACATCAAATCGTGCCAACCACCTGGAATATATTCAGAATAGGGAAAACCAATTACTTATGCAATTAAAAGAAATACAGAAAAACAAATTGGTAATCAAATATGTGAATTTCATCTAAAATAAAACAATTATCGTAATACAAGAAAGGTCATTATTATTAGTCCCAGTGAACCTGGAAATACAAAAAGACATTTTATACGAACAAACTGAAAAATCAATGAGAAAAAAAAGTCCACAAATAGTCAGCACTGGTGCAACTCTCGAACCAAGGCTGAAAGGGGAAACATGAGAATAAAAAAATAACAAGAATTGAGGTGTCTACCATCTTCTTCTTCTCGAACGTCTGATCGGCATCTAGTAATCAACCTCAATCCAAGGGGGAATTATTCCCCTTTTCACATTTCGCCATCATTCTTAATTAATGAAAAAATGATGTAACAAAAACCCCAAAGAGTGTGTGTATTCCTCTTTTCACATTCAACACTTCTTGCTTAACGCAACAGGATAATTATGACAACAACCGAGGATGTGTGTGCTCCGTACAAAAAACAGTTACAAAAAATACAATCGTCACCATAATAAAACAACAACTAAGCAACAACCAAAAAATAGAGTGTGCACACACCTGGGGCAGTGACTCTCGCCCAGAGCGCATCTTCACTCATCGGTCATCTTCATACAGCAGTGATGCAACCCAATGCCGCGTCTACTCCATCAGTATTTTCACACAATTCATAGGAGCCGTCTTGTTCTCATTTTTCTTGACATCTGTCTCAGTACATCTACAACTTCGCTTTCAATACATCATAGAGGCTATCTTCTGCACAAGTCTTTCTACACGTCTGCCTTCTTCCAATTTCCGATGCAAAAGAAAGTATTATCTCAACACTTGGGACTACTTCCCTCTCTGTCCCCACGCCACATATTCCTACATTTGCCCTGGAATCATTGGCTGAAAGCCTGTTTACAGTGTTATGGGGTCATTCCTCAGTAAAAAATTTAGTTCCCTAATCTGGAGGCAGAGAGTCCACGACTGACCATGTGGTATCAATTAGTCTCGCCGGTCGAGAAGGCCCCCCTTCCAAGACGCGTCTGTCAGGCTAATTTATGAAAGCCAGGAAGTGTCAACCAGGCTGTGTTTCCTGCTGCGAAGCCGGCTGAATAGAACTGTTGTCTCAGCAAAGTGGAATTCGTTGACTCTTAGAGAAGAGGGGGAGAGAGAGAGAGAGAGAAAAGAGAGAGAGAGAGAGAGAGAGGGGAGAGAGAGGGAGGGAGAGGGAGAGAGTGAGAGAGAGAGAGAGAGAGAGAGAGTGAGAGAGAGAGAGAGGAGAGAGAGAGAAAGGGACAGACAGACAGGACAAATAGTCTACATGGGCAAATATTCTGTCCTGTCACAAATCTTCCCCGCTAAGATTCTTTGGTCCCCATGAATATCAACGAACGATGTCAATACATCTAATTAAAACTGAAAATTCGACAAAAAGTATGGGCGAGCAAAAATGTGTATACAACAAAAGGAAGCATACCCGAAAAAAACAAAAGGTAACACCATCGGACGTAAACATACAATGCAAAAAAGACCTATCGAAAACCAAAAAAAACATCAAAGTGAGAGCTTCACCCAGGTGACACACTGATCATGCAAAAAAGGACTAAAAAAATACAAAAAGTTCCTGACCATCAGAGTCATACCAGCTTTTTAAGCTTGGCAAACTGATCGTCCAAAAGCAACAACAACAACAACAAACATCTGGGTCCGAACAGGGCCATTCTTTTCTGAACTCTCTTCAGTCCAGTGTGGCGATCGTCACTTCCACCCACTCATAAACAAGAGGAAAGGAAGCTACTCTCTTGGCGTTTAAGCCCACAGACAGGAGTGACTGTTTCAAGTTCCCTCCTTATCATTGAAAGTGGGACACCCACTCTGCCTGCTGGTCAAAAGGTTACTGCTTATACAGTGCGATTTTCTTAGCATTATGCCACTGACAACATGATGTGCGTTTAGGCCCAAAAATCATGTTGTCTTATGAAGACACTATCCACACCATTTCCTCTGTACTGAACTTCCAAATATGAGGACAATAACAACCGATACTGTTTCGGTAAATGGTCCCCCTGTATAACCAGGCTTCTACATCAAAACATAATCACAAAAAAAATCGATCCAGCATGACTAACTGGACACCAGCACAAGCAATTATAATAACCCGGAATACAAAAAAATGCAATCTGGAGCACACACACAAAAATACATGTTATAGAAATTTGGGGCACACACACAAAAAAATTATGGAGCACACACTAAAAAATAACAGCTTCCCAGCAAAAATGAAACCTCCAAAAAATGGTTTCATAAACATTGGCATTGTTCTCTGGCGCCATCGTCACTACGTTATCACGTGTCTCACACCTTTGTTACTCCGGCCAGATCGGCGGAGTGCTACAGGTGTGCGTGTTAGAGACGGGGAGCCTGACTGGGCGCCTGACAGTTGCTGTCACCGAGGGTCTGGACTGGACGGACCGGCGAATCGGTATGCGGGACTGTGGTCTTTGTGGCCCAACTATGTGCCACTCAAGGTATTTCACATCTGTCAATTCCGCTTCTGTTTCAGCGATCGGCTGAAGGTCCGCTGTACCCATGGCCCTGGCTGTTGGTGGGGCAAAGAATCGTCGTATTTCACTTCGATTCACCTTTCTGGGACCGTCCAGGCCATCTCTGGGGCGGATGGTGTATGGCCCACCACTTGGTCCTGGTACCTCAGTGACTGTGAAGATCCTTTCCCCCAAAAGTCTTGGATCTTGCACCGACTCCTGTAGTGCTGTTTGGTGACAACGCTGTCTCCTGGCCTCAGATCTGACTCAGTATTACCTGGTCACTTCTTGCCTTTCTCTTGTCCGCCTCTTTCCTTGCACGCTCCCGCTGTG
Organism: Conus ventricosus; assembly: GCA_018398815.1. Lineage (NCBI taxonomy): Eukaryota > Metazoa > Mollusca > Gastropoda > Neogastropoda > Conidae > Conus > Conus ventricosus. The sequence goes on from CM031614.1 coordinate 33,681,065, forward strand.
TCGTGGACCAGCGGAGGCGTTTCAGGTGATCACTCAGCCACTCTACGGGTGGCAACAGGAGTCCAGTCTGACGTCCCTTCTCCAAGGAACAGATCCAGGGGAAGACGTGGTTCTCTCCCAAACAGTAGATAGAATGGAGAGAATCCTGTGGAGGCATGTGGTGTGCAGTTGTACATGTACACTAGCTCTCCAAGATGCTCTGTCCATCTCTGCTTCTGCTCTGACGAAAAACACCTTCAACAAGTTGTGCATGGTCTGTTGAACGTTCGCACTGTCCATTGCCTTCCGGGTGGTATGAGGTCGTTCTGGACTTGCTGATCCATTGTGGTTGCAGAGCTGCACGATGAGGTCTGCCTCAAAGCAACGGCCTTTGTCTGAGTGGATTCTCTGTGGCACTCCATAGTGCACAAACCATTCTTTGATCAGGGTCTTAGCCACTGTCTCTGCTGTCTGATCACGGGTAGGGATGGCCACAGTGTACTTCGTGAAGATATCTGTGATCACTAGGACATTCTCTTTTCCATCCCTGGCTGGTTCCAATAGGGTGAAATCAACCGATATGACCTCGAGGGGCTTGGTGGCGAGGAGGTGTCCATGGGAGTGTGTGTCTTCGTGGTGGTCTTCTTCGCCAGCTGGCATCTTTCACATCTCTGGCACCACTCCTCCACGTCCAGGTGCATGTGAGGCCAGAACACCCGGCGTCTGAGTAGTTGCAAGGTGCGCTCTGGGCCCTGGTGCCCAAACTGGTCGTGAGACAGCCTGAGGAGCTTTGCCTTGTAGTATCTCTGGGGCAACCACCTGGTCTATGGGTCCATGAATGGGGTCTTTCTCTTTCTGTACAGGATGCCTTGTTGTACTCTAAGTTTGCCAAGTTGACGAGACAAAGCACGAGCTCGAGGATCGAATCTTGCTGTTTCCCTCTTTGTCAGCTTCTTCTCCCAGTCACATATGGCAGGATGGTGCTGATGACTTGGTCTTCACTCTGTGCCTGGCTCCATTCCTGGGGGGTGATGGAAGGAAAAGGACTGGCTTCCATGCTGGCATCAGATGGTTCTGTCTTCTGTACCTGTGCTATGTCATTCAGCTCAGACACCACTGCCGGGTGTACTGCCATCTTGAAGCTTCCTGTAGTCAGGGCCCTTTGTCCACATGAGACGGCCGTCCATTCTTCTTCTTTCCCTTGGGCGCCCCTTGTGGTTCTCCGTGGGAAATCTAGACAACGCATCAGCGTTCTTGTTTTCTCTGCCAGACCTGTATTTGATGGTAAAGTCAAAACAAGCCAATTCTGCAGCCCATCTTTGTTCAACAGCTCCCAGCTTGGCTGTTTGGAGATGGTGAGGGATTGTTGTCAGTATATATCTCAGTTTGGGCTCCGATCAGGTAGTGACGGAACTTGTCGCTCATGGCCCACTTCACTGCTAGCAGCTCCAACTTCATGCTGCTGTAGTTCTTCATCGACCGTTCACCGGGACGTAACGACCGACTTGCATACGCGATGACACGGCGCTTGCCATCTTGCTCTTGGGAGAGAACAGCTCCCAAACCGTCCAGACTAGCGTCAGTCTCCAAAATGAAGGGGGCACTAAAGTCCGCATATCCAACACTGGCGCTGTTAGTGAGGGCTTTTTTCAGGTTCTGGAATGCCTCCTGGCATCGGCTGTCCCAATCTGCTGAAATGGACGCATGTTTGCTCTTCCGATTCTTCCCTTGTCCTTCTGGTATGTGGTGGACACAAGCTGGTTCAGAGGTTGGGCGATCTTGCTGAAACCTTCCACAAACCGTCTGTAATAGCTGGCGAATCCCAAAAACGATCTGAGCTCTCTCAGGGTGTGGGAACTGGCCAACTAGCCACTGCCTTGATCTTACTGTCAGAGGTCGCGATTGCCTGCTCCTGAGACCGTATACCCAGGTACTCTACTTGGTGGCGAGCGAAGGAAAGCATTTCTTGGGGTTCAGTTTGAGGCCTACCTCTCTCAACCGATCAAAAACAATCTGTAGCCGCTCCAGATGTTCATCAAAGCTGCGACTGTATACCAGCAGGTCGTCGAGGTATACGAGGAGGATATGGAATGTAGGTCGTTCATCGTAGACTGCATGAGTCTCTGAAATGTAGCTGGTGCCGTTGAGAGGCCCATGGGCATGCGCAGATACTCAAACAGTCCAAACGGTGTGATAAACGCCGTCTTTTCTCGGTCCTCCTGACTCATAGCGACCTGATGATATCCGCTGGCAAGGTCCAGGGTGGAGAAACAGCTTGGCTCCACCCAGCGCATCAAGGGAATCATCGATCTGGGCAAGGGGTATGCATCTGGGATGGTTTTGGCATTCAGACGTCTGTAGTCCACGCACAGCCTGATGGATCCATCCTTCTTTCGGACTATCACCACTCCAGATGCATAAGAGCTGGAACTCTTCTGGATGATCTTCTTGTCCAGGAGGCTCTGAATGTGGTCTTTCACTTCCTGGATCTGAGAAGGTGGGATCCTCCTGAAGGTGGTGCTGACTGGGATGTCGTCCTTCAATCTTAGTTTGTGCGTGACCTGATCCGTGAAGCCAACATCCTGATCGTCCTTTGAGAACAGATCAGCATTGGCCATCACCAACCTTCTCAGTCTCTGCTTTCCTCAGCATTGCAGTCTACTCGTCCAGGTCTACTGGACAAGGTCCGGGGGTCATGTTGGGGCTGACGGGGTTGTTTGACACGTGGATTCTGTTGCAGCTGGCCTCACCGATACATGTCCTGACGGGACCTCTCCTGTGGCAGCTGCACAGTCCCTATCCTCGTGCCTGGCCTTAGCATTATTCCTTCATCTGAGATGTTGGCCACCTGCACAAAGAAGCTGCTGCCTATTACAGAGCTCAGTGTGCTGGCCACCCTCAATCCTTGCATGGGCCGTCCGCCAAGGACTCCACCAGGATTTCTGTTGGCTGTTGTCTGCCCACCCTGTTCCCAATGCATGTGGCCCTGACCGTGGCTATGGAGCGCGGAGGGATGTATGCTGGCTCCCTTTGGCCACTCTGGCAAATCCCTGATGGGCAGCAGCGAAACAGGTCCCCTGGCGCAATTCCTGGAGGACATTCATGCCCAGTATCGCTGGAGCATGGTCCATTCCCTGAGAGGTGTATGTCTGGCATTTCCTAATGAGAATGCCTCGGTCACTTACGACCTGCCCATACACCTTACGTCGGCCTCAAAGTACCCAACATAGGGCACCTCAATCCCATTAGCTGCTGTTACCCGGGGCAGAGCTGGGGCTTGCCTAAGGCCAAGTCCACTGACTCCAAACAGCTGATTAATACATTCTCCGAAATCATGGACACCTTGTGAGCCTGTATCAACCAGTGCAGGGAGTTCCCTGCCATTAACCTTAATGGTAACCATTGGACTTGGTCCTACCAATTTTCCCAGTGAGTCCCTGTTCCCCTCCTCTGCAGCTGGACTCATTTCTGCAGAGGGGTCCCCTTTCCCGAGCGTTTCGGGCAATTCCGTCCGATGTGTCCGCTGTTTGGCATTTGTAGCAGATGGGCTTTCCGTCGGGCGTGAATTCCCATTCGGGCCTGGATGGTGTGGGCCCCGCTGTCCGGTGTTGTTGTTGCTGTCGGGCCAGCTGGTCTTTCATGGCCGCCATCTCATCCTTGAGGTTCTTCAACTCCTGGACTAGGATGCTCAGCTCTGCAGGGGAGGTGGTGGTTGCGGCAGCAGTCTGGACTGGGACCTTCGGCTTCTCCTCTTCGTCGGCCTGCCATCGGATGGCTGCTTCCCGGGCATCATAGAAAGACAGCTCAGTATCCTCGAAGGTCTTCTCCCTTAGCTGCCTTACAGGAGAACATCGTGGAGCTGGGCGATGAAGTGGTCCCTTAGCACCTTGTCGCTCATGGGCTCCTGTCCATCTTTCCTCTGTTTCTCCTGGAGCTCCTGGAAGGACCTATTCAACCGGCTGGAGTAGGCCCTGACTGTCTCCCCTGCCGCTGGTGGATAGAATTGAAGATTGCCAGGAGTTGGCAGACCGATCTCTTGTCGCCATAAACCTCCTCCAATATGGCCAGGATCTTGGTTGGTGTTCCCCTAGCGGCGGGCGGGTGACATGCCACTTCTTCCTGAAACCGCGGTCGAAACATGGGACAGGAGAAACTGGATCTTGTCCTCTTTCCTGGTGATATCTTGCGCTTTCCAGGCTGCCTCGATCTGCTCTCTGAAGTCAGCCACCGTCACCTGTCGGGCATCTCTGAGAACCTGGTAATGGTGCGCTCTTTGGGTATTACCACTACCCTCTGCTGCTGCTTTAGAGCCTGCAGCTCCTGTGCTAAGTCCTCGAGCCTCATACTGCATTCTTCCGTCTCGGACTCTGACATGACTTTTGATTCTCAATCATCAATAATAAACAATCGAAGAGGGTTTTTTCTAACAGCCTTTCACGCACACATTCCAGTTCATACAAAATTGTTTACATACACTAAAATCACTCTGAACCATTTACATGGAACTAATTATCTTATCCTTTCACATATAGGATGTTGACAGTCTTTTCTCACATGCTGTACTTCACCAGGTCCGGGCGCAGTCACATTCTTGTCCATCGTGTCGAGGCGTTCTTCCCGCGCCCCAGGGTTGGCTGTCCATCCTGTCGACGACGCCTTTGTGGGGAGAGGAGGTGGAGTGGTTGCAAGGTTGAGGTATGGTGCCTGCGGTGGAGAGGGGATAGGGAGGACATCCTTCTCAACAGCCAGCTTGCTACTCTCCATTTTCCCTTTTTTATTTTACATCAAATCGTGCCAACCATCCTGGAATATATTCAGAATAGGGAAAACCAATTACTAATATGCAATTACAGAAATACAGAAAAACAAATTGGTAATCGAATATGTGAATTTCATCTAAATAATAACAATTATCGTAATACAAGAAAGGTCATTTTTTATTAGTCCCAGTGAACCTGGAAATACAAAAAGACATTTTATACGAACAAACTGAAAAATCAATGAGAAAACAACAAGTCCACAAATAGTCAGCACTGGTGCAACTCTCGAACCAAGGCTGAAAGGGGAAACATGAGAATAAAAAATAACAAGAATTGAGGTGTCTACCATCTTCTTCTTCTCGAACGTCTGATCGGCATTTAGTAATCAACCTCAATCCAGGGGGACATTTTTTCCCCTTTTCACATTTCGCCATCATTTCTTAATTAATGAAAACAAGATGTAACAAAAACCCCAAAGAGTGTGTGTATTCCTCTTTTCACATTTCAACACTTCTTGCTTAACGCAACAGGATAATTATGACAACAACCCGAGGATGTGTGTGCTCCGTACAAAAACAGTTACAAAAAATACAATCGTCAAACCATAATAAAACAACAACTAAGCAACAACCAAAAAATAGAGTGTGCACACACTGGGGCAGTGACTCTCGCCCAGAGCGCATCTTCACTCATCGGTCATCTTCATACAGCAGTGATGCAACCCAATGCCGCGTCTACTCCATCAGTATTTTCACACAATTCATAGGAGCCGTCTTGTTCTCATTTTTCTTGACATCTGTTCAGTACATCTACAACTTCGCTTTCAATACATCATAGAGGCTATCTTCTGCACAAGTCTTTCTACACGTCTGCCTTCTTCCAATTTCCGATGCAAAAGAAAGTATATCTCAACACTTGGGACTACTTCCCTCTCTGTCCCCACGCCACATATTCCTACATTGCCCTGGAATCATTGGCTGAAAGCCTGTTTACAGTGTTATGGGGTCATTCCTCAGTCCAAAATAGTTCCCTAATCTGGAGGCAGAGAGTCACGACTGACCCTGTGGTATCAATTAGTCTCGCCGGTCGAGGAAGGCCCACTTCCCAAAACGCGTCTGTCAGGCTAATTTATGAAAGCCAGGAAGTGTCAACCAGGCTGTGTTTCCTGCTGCGAAGCCGGCTGAATAGAACTGTTGTCTCAGCAAAGTGGAATTCGTTGACTCTTAGAGAAGAGGGGGAGAGAGAGAGAGAGAGAGAGAGAGAGAGAGAGGGAGAGAGAGAGAGGGGAGAGAGAGGGAGGGAGAGGAGAGAGAGAGAGAGAGAGAGAGGAGAGAGAGGAGAGAGAGGAGGAGAGAGAGAGAGAGAGAAAGGGACAGACAGACAGACAAATAGTCTACATGGGCAAAATATTCTGTCCTGTCACAATACTTTTATTTTTCTTCCTATATAGCAATAGAAGTCCACTAACGTCTGAGGAAGGTGGTGGTTGTTGTCATGTTCTTATCGTGTCCTGCAGCATGACCTGCAAGATGACCAGGGCTCTGATCCATTCTGGCCGTGATTCCAGTCCAGCTGCCCCGCGGTTGGTTGTCCAGCCTCTGTCTGACCTCACAGGGATAGGAAGCAGGAGCAGCACTGTCCGCCGCTCAGCGCTGGAGCGGTGTGAGGGAGGGAAGCCTTTCTGATCAACGGCCTCATTTTCTGTCATTACTGGCCAGCCCTGGAGCTCTGATGATTTTGTGAGCTGGTCAGGATTAAACCGGACCTCGGAACGACGCCCGTGTACCCCTCCCCCCCCCCCCCCCCCCCCTCCCCGCCCACCTCTTCCACCTTTCCCCCCACTTCCCTGTGTAACCCCCATCCTCCCCCACCTTTCCCCACTCCCTCCACCCCCCACCCCTAACCTGCCCCACATCTTCCCCTCTCCAATAACACTGAGCGCCGGTGGTCTATCTTAACTGTACCACACGCGTGGCTCGGACAACCGATCCTCCCTCCCCCTCACTCCCCCCACTCCCTTCCCGTCTTTCGTTTTACTCTACCACCACCACCACCGCCCTCCTCCTCCTCCTCCTCTCCAGCTTCCCTCTCACGTCATCCGTGGCGTGTCCGAGGCGAACTGACAGGGATCTCTGGAAGCTATTTAGCATCTTGTTCGAGGTCAGTTAGCGCACGATTTGAGGCAGTATGCAGCCGCTCCACCACCATTTGTCCCCGCCGGCTTACGCCTGGATGAGCTCCCTTGTCAGCCTGGATTACCGCTCTTGACCACGCTCGCTTGCCTCCCCTGATTGGTTGTGGGTAATGAGCTGCTTGGCGAGGTCGTCCCCCTCTTGGCGGAGATGAAGAGAGGTGATCAGGGGGTAGGAGAGGAGGAGGAGGAGGACCCCGGTGCGGTGCAGCCAGGCCTGCTGGTGACACAGGAGACTGGCTGTCTCTGACCATGCAGTCCAGAGAGGCCCCAGCTCTGTGTGTGTGTGTGTGTGTGTGTGTGTGTGTGTGTGTGTGTGTGTGTGTGTGTGTGTGTGTGGACGTTTGCTACGTTTGGTCAAAACCAGTTGTAGAGAATCGAACTTGACAAGAAGGGGAACGTTTGGAAAGGAAAGAAGTAGGAGGTAAACAAAAAATCAAAACGCGTGCACGGGCGCGTTTACACACATATACAGCTACACACGCGTGCGCGCACGCACACACACACACACACACACACACACACACACAACACACACCACACACACACACACACACACACACACACACACACACACACACACACACACACAGCTACACATGCGTGCACACACACACACACACACACACACACACACACACACACACACACACACACACATACAGCTACACACACACACACACACACACACACACACACACACACACACACATGCAGCTACACACAACACACACACACACACACACACACACACACACACACACACACACACACGCACGCACGCACACACACACACAACACACACACACACACACACACACACACACACACACACACACGCATGCACGCATGCACGCATGCGCACACACACACACACGCACGCACACACACATACACACACACATACACGTATCTATCTATCCATCCATCCATATATCTATCTATCCACACACACACACACACACACACACACACACACACACACACAACACACATATATATATATTATATATATATGCAACACCAAGCTGCTCTGTAAGTTGCTGGAACGGTGCTCAGTACTTATCCTTGGAATTTATTAGTTTGTTGTATTTTAGTCCCTTGCGGATTCATTCCAAGAACTGGCCCTCAGCACTTGTGTCTTAGAGGATATCTTTTTATATTTTCTACTTTTCACAAGAAAATGTAGCTTGTTTTGCTCTTTCATGATTTTCTTTTGCTTCTTAGATGGCACCTTTGGTTGGTTTTTGAAAACTCAACAAACATACTACGGTATTGCACACCAGCCTTTTCTGGGATTGCATTCTTCTTAAAACTGAAAAGGCAGAGGAGTCAAACTACCACTTTCCGCGGTCACTGAGGAGAAACAACCAAGTTTCGAAATATTGGTATATGACCAGGACTTATATGTTAGTGAGTTTCCTCCTCTATTGGAGGATGTCTCCTACTTGGAGAATATAAGCTTGCTGAAGGCTCATTTTGAGAAGCATTTATTTTATTTTATTTTTTCCCCACTCAAGCACATACTGTTAGTTAGGCAGAATCATCTACCACTGCAGATATGAATGCGTATCTCCCTCTATTTCTTCAATCTAAGACATAAGAGCAAGCTTTGTTTATAATTTAATATTTCTTGCAGTCATTGCAACACCAAGCTGCTCTGTAAGTTGCTGGAACGGTGCTCAGTACTTATCCTTGGAATTTATTAGTTTGTTATATATATATATGTGTGTGTGTGTGTGTGGAGAGAGAGACTGACAGACAGCCACACAGGCAGACAAACAGACCGACAGAGAGACAGACAAGTCTGTTAAAGACAGACAGAAGAGTCATTGTGCATAGTTATTCTATCACAGAAGACCACAATGTTCAACCGAAGGAAGCTGTGCAACATGTACTTGTCCGTTCACTCCCGTTTGTCAGAGTTTCTGTGGTCAGTGGTTATGTTTGTCTGTTAACTCCCCGTTTGTCAGAGTTTCTGTGGTCAGTGGTTATGTTTGTCTGTTAATCCCCGTTTGTCAGAGTTTCTTGGCAGTTAGTTTGTACTCCCGTTTGTCAGAGTTTCTGTGGTCAGTGGTTATGTTTGTCTGTTAACTCCCGTTTGTCAGAGTTTGTGTTT
>CM031614.1:33690213-33707713 GCA_018398815.1 Conus ventricosus
GATCTTCTTTGGGTATTTTTTTTATAGATGAACCTAACAATGCAAAAATGGAAAACAATTTTATATATATATGGGGGGAAGGGTTCAATTTCACCGATACAAATCACTTTTTTTTTATTCAACGCCGTTTGTGGCTATTTGTCCCTTTTCACAATTAGGGTACAATGGCATTCAAATCCAGCAGTCCCTTTACAGAATAGGGCGCTTTACAAATTACAAAAACCTGGCGACGTCTTTGACATACTAAAGAGAATCAGAAAAAACATATTACAACTTTTTTTTCCAATTACGTTGATTAATCACGCTTCGCCCTTTGACAAACGTCGGGTTTTCTTCACAGTCTTTTCAATAGCTTACAAATACATCTCAAAAGGATGGCTACCTTTCACAAATTTGAGGTTTGTTTCCACAAACATCTTAGGCAAATGTACATATTGTCTCTTGAGAGCGTAGTATTTTTCAGTCCATGAGAGCGTAATTATTAGGTTCTTCCAAGTTCACAGGAGTAATTGTGTCAGTCTTGTCTGGCACCTGAGTTTAACTCTGATTTATCCAATAATAGAAAAGGGTTCGTGTCTGAAAACAGGCAAGAAACTTATATCAAGGTAAATGGAAAAAAAAAAAAAGACTTACCAACGATTTTCTCACTCCGGTAGCGAACACTTACCTACCTGATGTGCGAAGGGGGTGCAATTCCCAATCTTTTTTTTTTGTTTGTTGTTTTTTGATAGAATTACCGAACTTGTTCGCCCACCAGAACTTACCGTGCTCTCTGCACGAAACTCGCCAACACGAGTTCGGCAATACAAGTATGCTTGAGACTTTGGGGAGTTGAAAAAAAGATTCTTTTACACGGTTCATGCATTTTTCAGTCCCGCTCCATCCCCCCTCCTCCCCCCCCCCCCTCCATTCGCTCCCCACCCCTCTTCCTTTCCCCTACCCGTGTCAGTCTGACTCATTTCCTCCCCCCTGCCCCACCCCTCCTCCCCTCCCGCTCCATTGTTCCATTCCCCACCTGCCCCAGGACGTGCGGTGCAGGAAGACAAAAGTGGTGAACGGGGTTTGGGATGCCCAAGGCGAATACCTCGTCTCTTGTTCTCAACCTCCTTACCCCTAAAGTCCCTTCTAGTCCCAGCCCCCCCCCCCCCCTCGCCCTACCCCACCCACCCACCCCTCGCCCCGCCCCCTGCACGCACGCGCGTGCGCACGCGCCTCCTAACGAAGTAAAATGTGTGAACACGTGGACATCATTGATCTCCACCTCAAACTCGCAGCTACAACAGAGCCTGTCCTAAACGCGCCAAACCATGGCATATACGAACTAAACACACCAAACCATGGCATATACGAACTAAACACACCAAACCATGGCACACAGAAACTAAACACACCAAACCATGGCATATACGAACTAAACACACCAAACCATGGCATTACGAACTAAACACACCAAACCATGGCAATACGAACTAAAAACCAAACCATGGCATATACGAACTAACCCCCAAAAACATGGCATTACGAACTAAAACACCAACCATGGAAACGCCCAAAAACCCCCAAAACCAGGGGGACAAACGAACTAAAACACACCAACAAGGCAATACAAACACAAGCAAAAAAGGGAGAGAGAAAGAAGAAAAGGAGGGGGAGGAGAGAGAGAGGGGGAGGAAAAGAGGTTTTGCTTGTGGGGGCAGATGTGCTTTGCAGCAAAGAAATCAAAATGTTTGATAAAAAAAATCTTTTCTTCTTCTTTTGCCTTTTTGATTTTCTGTGTTTGTAAATTTGTTGTTTTTTTCCGTTTAAGAATTTGACGGTGTATCACTTCTACATGGGCTTTGTTTCTTTGGCAGTTTCGCTGCCAGGGGCGTTTTTCGGGGATACTCGTAGCCCCCATCCACTGTTGCCAGTGTGAAGGAGGGGGGAAAATGTAGTAACAGAAAAAAAAAGGGTCGGTGCCGGGTCGTTTTAAATAGGGAACCTGATATCGGGGGGGAACTCTTTCCCCCAATTTTACCGTGAATCGGGGAACGCTTTCCCCAAAAAGGGAACGTTTCCCAAAAATTTCACGGAAAATTTGGGGAACGTGTGCAAAAAAAAAAAAGTGACAAGAAGGCAAAGATTCAATTGCCCCTAAATAATTGTTTCCTAACAAACTCAAAAACTTCTTTTTTGTTTTTTCTCCCCTTTGGGCTTGAAAGACCCGTTCCCAAACTCAGGGGCCTTTCCCAACATCACAGTTTTTTTGGGAAAACGCGTTCCCAAAAAACTTGATTCTGGGAAGCCTTCACAGATATCCGTTCCCAGATTTCACGCGCCCCCGGCCCGTTCGAATTAGACTATCTAACCTGTCGTGAGATTCGCCGGTCGTTTTTTGGAAAGGGCGAAAACAAAAAAAACGGAATTTCAGAAGTGTGTCGAAATTTTTCACCGGACCAAAGACACTTGTAGAGGGATTTGTAATGAAGAGCTTTAAAAAAGGGGTGAGGGACAAGGGGCAGGAAAAAAGAAGAACAAAAACAAGAACAAAACAAAAACAAGAACAGAAGACGACGACACACGAGAAGAAGAAGAAAGAGGAGAGGGGAGAGAGAAGAGAGAAGGAGAGAGAGGAAGGGGAAAAATACGTCATTCTTTTCAGAAACACCTAATACCAAAAACAGCTTTACCGACAAATAAACATGAAAGTCGCACAAAACTGGGCCTTGTCATATACCAACTTTACTTTTTTGGGGTTTTATCCCTGGTTGATTAAGTATTTGTGTGGTGGTTCATTTAAACGTTTGAAAGAATGATAAAAAAAGTTAGGAATGAACTGCAAGACACGGTGGGAGAATGGAGTCACTAGAACAAATGAGGAAGCAAAAGTGTGGTGTGCGTGGTGCGTGGGGGTGCGTTTTGTGTGTGTTGTGTGTGTGTGTGTTTGTGTTGTGGTGTTGACGGGAACAAACACGGGTCTTCACTAGGGAAAATTAGATACATACATGTAATACATCACTTTTTTCATGTGTGGGTTTTGGGTGGTGTGTTGCACGCGCGTGTATATGTGTAGAATATATCGTGCTGTTCCGCTGTCAGTTTCCGTTTCTACCCCCGCTTTTACATACCCATATTTTTTTGTTGATCTAATTGGCCTGGGACTCGTATACAGTGGGCACATCAAGAGTGACTGACTTTTTAGAAGGGGCAAAAGCCACATTTTTGTGAACAGCGAAGCAAAACATGTCGAGTTCAAACGCGGGTCAAACAAGCTCAAGTTGGTGTACCTATCAAAACCTTTTTGCTTTTCTGGAGAGCCCGTTGGAAGAGTGCGGAAAAGAAATCCAACGATCTTTATTTATCCCCCCTTTGACACCCCTTTCTGGAAGGGTGCCAAGAAGGTAACAAAAAGGAAAGGGGGGGCGGGGGGGGGTGGGAGAGGGGGGGGCAGGGGAATAGGGGAGGGGAAATGGGAATAAAGATGGCGACGCGGAAAAGAGGAAATGATTTGGGGAGGGGAGCGAGAGAGGGGATGTAGGGTGGGGGGGGGGGGGGGGGGGGGGGGGGGGCGGGGAGGAGGGGCAGTATAATTTAGACGGAGTTTCAGTGCCTGGGGTAAATGATAATGCATTTCAAATGCGCCCGTGCAAAGACGGTTGCCATTCCACGGGATGTGGTTTCCATTTGCCCCGGGGTGATGGTAGCCATTTGCCACGGGATGACTGGTAGCCATTTACCACGGGATGACTGGTTGCCATTTGCCACGGGATGATGGTAGCCCTTTGCCCCAGATGCTGGGGCCATTTGCCACGGGATGATGGAGCCATTTGCCACGAGGATGGTAGCAATTTGCCACGATATAACTGGGAGCCAATTGCCACAAAAGATGGGTTTCTATTTGCCGGGATGCGGTTGCCAAAATTTTCCACGGGGTGCTGGTTGCCATTGCCCGGGATGATGGTGCCCTTTGCCCCCGGGATGACTAAAAGCATTTTCACGAGATGACTGGTAGCCCTTGCCCCCGGATGCTAATGCCTTTTGCCAGGGATACTGGTAGCCTTTTCCCCGAGATGACTGGTTGCCTTTGCCCCAAAGACTAATAGCCATTTTCCACGGGATGACTGGTTACCATTTGCCCGAGATGTGGGTTTCCCTTGCCACGGGTGATAAAAGCCATTTGCATGAATATGGTTGCCCTTTGCATGGATGACTATAGCCATTTTTCCCCCGGGATGATGGTACCATTTCCCCGAATGATGGTTGCCCTTTGCCCGGGGTGAAATGCCCTTTCCCCGAGATGACTGGTTTCCCTTTGCCACGGGATGACTGGAAGCCATTTTCCACGAGATGACTGGTAGCCATTTGCCACGAGATGACTGGTTGCCATTTGCCACGGGATGACTAATAGCCATTTGCCACGGGATGACTGGTAGCCATTTGCCACGAGATGACTGGTTGCCATTTGCCACGGGATGACTAATAGCCATTTGCCACGGGATGACTGGTTGCCAATTGCCACGAGATGACTGGTTGCCATTGCCACGAGATGACTGGTAGCTAATTGCCACAAAATGACTGGTTGCTATTTGCCACGGGATGACTGGTTGCCATTTGCCACGAGATGACTGGTTGCCATTTGCCACGGGATGACTGGTTGCAGTTTGCCATTTGCCACGGGATGACAGGTAGCCATTAGCCACGGGATGACTGATAGCCATGTGCCACGAGATGACTGGTAGTCATTTGCCACGGGATGACTGGTAGCCATTTGCCACGGGATGACTGGTAGCCATTTGCCACGGGATGACTGGTAGTCGACCTAAGCAGAAGTGGATCGAAGCAAGCACTTTGAAAAAGCTGTTGGATTGAGATGTCACTATTATTAGTATCATCATTTGAAAAAAGCTGTTGGATTGAGATATCACTATTATTAGTATCATCACTTTGAAAAAAGGTGTTGGATTGGATATCACTATTATTAGTATCATCACTTTGAAAAAAGCTGTTGGATTGAGATATCACTTTATTAGTATCATCACTTTGAAAAAGCTGTTGGACTGAGATATCACTATTATTAGTATCATCACTTTGATCAGTATCATCACTTTGAAAAAGCTGTTGGACTGAGATTCACTATTATTAGTATCATCACTTTGATTAGTATCATCACTTTGAAAAAGCTGTTGGACTGAGATATCACTATTATTAGTATCATCACTTTGAAAAAGCTGTTGGACTGAGATATCACTATTAGTAGTATCATCATTTTGAAAAAGCTGTTGGATTGAGACATCACTATTGTTAGTATCATCACTTTGAAAAAGCTGTTGGATTGAGATATCACTATCATTAGTATCATTACTTTGAAAAAGCTGTTGGACTGAGATATCACTATAATTAGTATCATCCCTTTGAAAAAGCTGTTGGACTGAGATATCACTATTATTAGTATCATCACTTTGAAAAAGCTGTTGGACTGAGATATCACTATAATTAGTATCATCCCTTTGAAAAAGCTGTTGGATTGAGATATCACTATTATTAGTATCATCACTTGAAAAAAGCTGTTGGATTGAGATATCACTATTATTAGTATCATCACTTTGAAAAAAGCTGTTGGATTGAGATATCACTATTATTAGTATCATCACTTTGAAAAAAGGTGTTGGATTGAGATATCACTATTATTAGTATCATCACTTTGAAAAAAAAGCTGTTGGATTGAGATATCACTATTATTAGCATCATCACTTTGAAAAAAGCTGTTGGATTGAGATATCACTATTAATTAGTATCATCACTTTGAAAAAAGCTGTTGGATTGAGATATCACTATTATTAGCATCATCACTTTGAAAAAGCTGTTGGACTGAGATATCGCCATTATTAGTATCATCACGACTATAGTTCGGGCTTACATTGGGAAAGAACCACCACGTATTAAACTGGGAAAGCAAAGAACTAAATAGTTGACATGATGCTGTCATCGGATCTCCGGGCTCCTCTAGCACAAAACAATCCTGGAGGGGCAGGTGTTTTGAGAGGAAGGGGTCTGTCGGGGTGGGGGTCGTTTTGTTCCTGTTGGCTCTCTCATCTTTCATACCACTTAGCCCGGCGCGCCCTTGTCCACAGCCACACAACAGCTTCTGCCGCCACTACCCTGACACCAGTGGTCCACAGGGAGCAGCAATATCAACTCGTCACGAGGCAAACCAGCTGAGGAGACCCCACACTTCTGCTGAGTCACCTCAGTGATGTTCAGTGGTGCCTGTTCCGATCCAACACACGCAAGATTCCACCTGCTAAGCACTATGCCGACAGTGTGTGTGTGTGTGGGGGGGGGGGGGGGGTGCGTGCGTGCGTGCGTGCGTGCGTGCGTGCGTGCGTGCGTGCGTGCGTGCGTGTATGTGTGTGTGCGTGTGTGTGTGTGTGTGTGTGTGCGCGTGTATGTGTGTGTGTGTGCGTGCGAATGTGAGTTTATGTGGGCGTGCATGTGTGTGTGTGTGTGTGTGCTTGCATGTGTAAGTTTGTTGTTTGTGCGTGCGTGCGTGCGTGTGTATGTGTGTCTGTGCGCGCACTTGTTTATGTACGTATGTGTGAGCATCCGTGCATGTGTGTATACGTATATGTGTGTGCGTGTGTGTATGCGTTGTGTGTGTGTGTGTGTGTGTGTGTGTGTGTGTGTGTGTGTGTGTGTGTGTGTGCGTGCGTGTGTGTGTGTGTGTGTGTGTGTGTGTGTGTGTGTGTGTGTGTGTGTGTGTGTGTGTGTGTGTGTGTCCTTGCGTTTGTGCGAGTGTGTAAGTATGTGTGTGTGTGTGTGTGTGTGTGTGTGTGTGTGTGTGTGTGTGTGTGTGTGTGTTGTGTGTGTGTGTGTATTTGCGTCCTTGCGTTTGTGCGAGTGTGTATGTACATGTGTGTGTGTGTGTGTGTGTGTGTGTGTGTGTGTGTGTGTGTGTGTGTGTGTGTGTGTGTGTGTATACGTGCGTACGTGAGTGCATGCGTGCGCGCGTGCGCGCGCGCGAATTTCTGTGTGTGTGTGTGTGTGTGTGTGTGTGTGCGCGCGTGCACGAATTCGAGCTTGTGTGTGTGTGTGTGTGTGTGTGTGTGTGTGTGTGTGTGTGTGTGTGTGTGTGTGTGTGTGTGTATGTGTGTGTGTGTGTGTGGTGTGTGTGTGTGTGTGTGTGCGTGCGCGCGCGCGCTTGCATTTGTGTATGCCAGTGTGTATGTTTGTTTGTTTGTTTGTGGGGTGGGCGTGCGTGTGCGCGCGCACGTTTCGAATTCGAGCTTATGTAGGTGCGCGCGCGCGCGCGTGTGTGTGTGGTGTGTGTGTGTGTGTGTGTGTGTGTGTGTGTGTGTGTGTGTGTGTGTGGTGTGTGTGTGTGGTGTGTGTGTGCCAATGTGTATGTTTGTTTGTTTGTGCCTGTGTGTGTGTGTGTGTGTGTGTGTGTGTGTGTGTGTGTGTGTGTGTGTTGTGTGTGTGAGTGCGTGCGTGCGTGTATGATTGCGTATGCGAAGACAAAGATTGTGTAAGATTGAGTGTGAACCACAGGCTTACAAAAAGTGTCTGTTTGCTTGTGGTCTGTACATTTGACTGTATATCCTTATTTTACACTTGTGTATAAGTTCTCTATGTTCTGTAGAGCTAGTGAACAAGCAATTCAGTCCTGCAAATTAACAGCTGTTATTATTCCTTTTTGATCGCTTTGAGAGAGACATCACTTATTTTTTTCATTTCTAGGTCTGCTCTTGAGCAGTTTAACAGGCAGCCCTCCACCGTTGTGAGTTTAACCAATATTAGACCACTGTGCTGAATTCACCAGTTACACGTCCAGGTGAAGGTCCATCCACAATTTTACGATACACAAGCAAACGATTACCACAAAATTCATTGTCCCACTGTGGCCTTTTCATATTTACCTTGAGTATTTTAGTAATGTTTTTGTTTTTACACATGGTTAAAAAAAATTCTCTTCCTGTCCTCCCTCTCTCTCTCTCCCTCTCTCTCTCTCTCTCTCTCTCTCTCTCTCTCTCTCTCTCTCTCTCTCTCTCTCTCTCTCTCTCTCTCTCTCTCTTTCCATGTGCCCCCTTCCTTCTTCTATCCCTTCCACCAGCCAGTCCCTCGCGAAGATCGTATCTAGTAATATCATCCAACGGTCTGAATGAATTTTAAAGTCTTAACGTTTTCATTCGGGCTCTGAGAACTGTCGTCATCAGCCTGTCAACATGCCTCACCTGCACCTCTGTTGTGCTGTCGTCTAGTTCCTGGTGAGGCCTCTCCCCTTGGCTGTCATCCCGTTCCCAGTACCACCACCGGGCTGTCGTCCCATTCCCAGTATCACCACCGGGCTGTCGTCCCATTCCCAGTATCACCACCGGGCTGTCGTCCCATTCCCAGTATCACCACCGGGCTGTCGTCCCATTCCCAGTATCACCACCGGGCTGTCGTCCCATTCCCAGTATCAGCACCGGGCTGTCGTCCCATTCCCAGTACCTCCAACGGGCTGTCGTCCCATTCCCAGTACCTCCAACGGGCTGTCGTCCCATTGCCAGTACCTCCAACGGGCTGTCGTCCCATTCCCAGTACCTCCAACGGGCTGTCGTCCCATTGCCAGTACCTCCAACGGGCTGTCGTCCCATTCCCCGTATCTGCACCGGGCTGTCGTCCCATTCCCCGTATCTGCACCGGGCTGTCGTCCCATTCCCCGTATCTGCACCGGGCTGTCGTCCAGTTCCCAGTACCTCCAACGGGCTGTCGTCCTATTTCCAGTATCTCCACCGGGCTGTCGTCCCATTCCCCGTATCTCCACTGGGCTGTCGTCCCATTCCCCGTATCTCCATGGGCTGTCGTCCCATTCCCCGTATCTCCACTGGGCTGTTGTCCCATTCCCCGTATCTCCACTGGGCTGTTGTCCCATTCCCCGTATCTCCACTGGGCTTTTGTCCCATTCCCTGTATCTCCACTGGGCTGTCGTCCCATTCCCAGTATCTCCACTGGGCTGTCGTCCCATTCCCAGTATCTCCACTGGGCTGTCGTCCCATTCCCCGTATCTCCACTGGGCTGTTGTCCCATTCCCCGTATCTCCACTGGGCTGTTGTCCCATTCCCGTATCTCCACTGGGCTGTTGTCCCATTCCCTGTATCTCCACTGGGCTGTCGTCCATTCCCAGTACCTCCACTGGGCTGTCGTCCCATTCCCAGTACCTCCACTGGGCTGTCGTCCCATTCCCGGTATCTCCACTGGGCTGTTGTCCCATTCCCAGTATCTCCACTGGGCTGTCGTCCCATTCCCGGTGTCCCTCTGGATTGTAGTTCCTCTAGGCTGCCTGTTCTAACCAGGTCCTAATTAGTCGTGTGTGTGTCTGTGTGTCCGCGCACGCGTGCGTTTGTACGTGTGTGTGTATGCGCGTGCGCGTGTGTGTGTGTGTGTGTGTGTGTGTGTGTGTGTGTGTGTGTGTGTGTGTGTGTGTGTGTGTGCTTGCGCGCGTGCGTGCGTGCGTGTGTGTGTGTGTGTGTGTGTGTGTGTGTGTGTGTGTGTGTGTGTGTGTGTGTGTGTGTGTGTGTGTGTGTGTGTGTGTGTGTGTGTGCGTGCTCGCGCCCGCGTTTGTCTGTGTGTGTGTGTGTGTGCGTGTGTGCGTGTGTGTGTGTGTGTGTGTGTGTGTGTGTGTGTGTGTGTGTGTGTGTGTGTGTGTGTGTGTGTGTGTGTGTGTGTGAGCGCGCTTGCTTTCGTGCGTGTGCGTGTGTGTGTGTTGTGTGTGTGTGTGTGTATGTGTGTGTGTGTGTGTGTGTGTGTGTGTGTGTGTGTGTGTGTGTGTGTGTTTGAGTGTGTGTGTGTGTGTGCGCGGGGCCCGCGCGCTGTGTGTATGTGTGTGTGTGTGTGTGTGTGTGTGTGTGGTGTGTGTGTGTGTGTGTGTGTGTGTGTGTGTGTGTGTGTGTGTGTGCGCGCGCGCATGCGCGCTCGCTTTCGTGTGTGTGTTTGCGCGTGCGCGCGTGAGGGGTACGTGAGCGAGAGCGCTTGCGAGCATACGAGTGTGCGCACAAAGAAAAAGTTTCGTTGTAAGTGGGGACCACAAGCATGTAAAAAGTCATTACTGTTTCACAGCATACTTTATGTATCTCTGTGCATGCTAATGGTACACTGTGGACGAGTGCTGAGAGCTCTTTTCTTTTACAAAGCGCTCGACAAATGAACATACTGCCTTTGTCAAAAGAGACATCTGAGAATGATAGGCTCAAATGTTCAGACCAGCAAGTCTGCAGATGTCCACGTCTCAGATCTGAATAAAAGCGGGATGAATTATGAAAGGAACGCCGAGAGTAGCTCAGGTTTATAACTCGTCAATGGCCAGAGAGAAATCATGTTTCTTTGTAAAATTGCGATTCCTTTTACAAACATCCCTTCTCTTTCCTCCTGTCGCCCTTTTCAAAAGAATATGAAATGAATAACCCTGTAATTTCCCTAAGGAGTTGAAAAAAATAGCTGGTCACGGATACACTGTAGTATTGTAAAATGACGGTGCAAGATGTATGATTTGTTCCCACACTGAACATTATCTGCGTAAGATGAGTTTTTCAGAATGAGTTGTTAAAATCTCCAGAAGAGTTTATCCTTCGTACTGAGGTAACCAAACAGTGATGAGAGTTGAGTGCGGTATGGGCTGAAAATGTGAAGACTGGGACCACAAATTCGAATTTCTTTCACATGATGGATTCTTTGTGAGAGTTGATTTGCTAACTAGTACTGCAGGAATTTTCTCTTGGGTACGGTGCAGGCCCGTTGTATTATGTAAAGAAGAGTAGAATACAGCACTGTCACAGTCTTAGACCCATAACTGGACTCCATAGCGTCATCTTGGTGGTTCTCATCCCCATGAAAAACAGTATCAAATTCTGTGGCGCATCATGCCTTGTGCCGTGGTACACTCAGTTCCACCGACCTCTCCATGGTCATGTCAATCATTGCCCTGTGCCGTGGTACACTCAGTTCCACTGTCCTCTATCCATGGTCACGCCCCATCATGTGTTTATGTCAGAATCGTCCGTGCTGAGAGGAAGGATGGAGGAGGGGGATGACTTGCTGGATGAAAACTGCAGCGCCCTCTGGATGGTATGAAGGGGCGTTCAGAGACACTGGTTCAACGCTTCAGCCATGGTCTTCACTTCCAGGGTACTATGCTAATGATCTGCACTTGTTGAACAGAACAGGCATCACTTCACACCACCAAAGCGTCTCAGCAGCAGTGCAGTGTCTCTTGTGGTGGGTTTCATAAAGACGACTTGATCTGGATCCCCATGGATAGCTGAGACTTAAGCTGTGACGGGTATAGTAAGCATATGGCTGCCTATGGTGGGGGTGGGGGTGGGGGGTCAGAATTAGCGCAATGACAGTGATGCCAGAGAAACAGAACAGACGAGACGGTCAAGAAAAATCCATCAACATGAATGACGCTTTCTTATGTAGATACATACTGTACTGTTTGGAAATAGTATAACTGTCGAGTTTCATCTTTCACAAGATTTCAATTATGTGTTTAACACTATGGCTTTAATCACGAATGAAGGAAACCTTGGTCAACATCTTGAAAGATATCAGCATTCAACATACCTAGCCATGGCACACCGTTGGTCACAGGGCTCTGACATCCAGTCCTGACAACGTGGGCTCCAGGCATTCCCTGGGGCTCTGGCAGTTCCGAGTTCACACAGGCATTTACTCCTGACACAAATGACAGGCCAGAGAGTGTGTCAAAGCGGTGAAAACTTCCAGTGTTCGACATCTGTCACAGGGTTAAGCCAAGGTCACGATCTCCGTTTTTCCCAGTCCAGTCTTCGGCCTTACTTTGGCCCTATCCCCCAGAGATCTGCAGTAGGACATGAATCCAGTATGCAGACCTGAAATGAGTCACTTTCACCGGCATCGTCTCAATGACAGGACCAACATCCGAGAGAAGTTATCCGTGCGGAACTTTCACGCATATGTATATAATATATATATATATATTACATGTGTGTGTGTGTGTGCGTGTGTGTGTGTGTGTGTGTGTGTGTGTGTGTGTGTGTGTGTGTGTGTGTGTGAGAGAGAGAGAGAGAGAGAGAGAGAGGAAGAGAGAGAGAGAGAGAGAGAGATTTGTTTTTAGTAGTTTCCACTGAAATGTTTTTCTTCTTTTTTTCTCTTAAATTTCAGTGAGCGATGCACCATGTTTATTCCTGGCGGTAGACGGTATCGATGTGATCTGTGTTTTGATCAGACGTAAAGAAAGGTTTGTCTGAGGAAGGCAGGATTGCCGAAACGTTCGAAAAGAAGATACAACTTGTTGTTTTGTCTTTTGTTGTTGTTGTTGTTGCTTTGATCCACACACACACACACACACACACGCACGCACGCACGCACGCACGCACGCACTCACGCACGCACTCACTTTTGTGTCACTTTTGGGAACAAACGAATCGGAAAGACAAGGGGGAATCTTGATTCAATACAAAAGTAGGGAGGCCAAAGGTTATCAACACAACACAGAGGTTTCAGGTAAGAGCGAGGGTGGAGGAGGGGAGGGAGGATGACAAAGGGCAGAATGTGGGGGGGGGAGGGGGGTGATGCGGCAAGGATTGAAATCAGGGGGGGGGGGTGGCAATGAGGAAGAGGAAAGAAGATGGGAGTAGTGGGGGTGGGGGGGGGGTGTGCTGTAAAGGACCCTAACCAAAATTAGATGTCATGTCTATCTGTTTAATCCTTAAATGATGATGATGATGATGATGATGACGACGACGATGATGATGATGATTATAATAATGATAACTAATTAATAATAATAACAACAACAACAACAACAACAATCACAAAAACAAAAATAATCACCAAAATTACTACCATCATCACGATCGTCATCGTCTTCATCATAACAAAAACTGTGAAAGGGAATGAGCGGAAACGGGAAGAGGTGGGGCGTGAAAGGGGGAAGGCAGTGGAGAGGTTGGAGGAAGTGAGGAGAAAGGGAAAGGGAGGAATATCGTGGAGGGGTGAAGACAGTGGACTCTCACATGCACGACTCTCAAACTCAATCATCTGTCGAGTCCCCCTCTCACAGAGACCCCTAGTCAGCTGTCCCCCTGCCGCCCCAAGGGACGTCATCCGAGTGACCAAGGGTAGGGGAAACTAAGGAGGTGGAAAACAAGTGGAAAGGGGCACAGTGATGGACGAGGGTGGGGGGGGGGGGGGGGTGAAGGGGCGAAAAGGAAGGGAAAGAGAAAAACAGTGTAGCAGGATGGATGCAGAGAGTGGATTATCATGTGTCGCGAATCTCAGTCCATGAGTCTCCATTTCAGCTGTACCCTGTTATTCCAGGGTATGTGGAAAGAAAGTGGGAAAGAGGGGGAACAAAATATATATGGGTACCGGGTATAAGGAAGTCTGAGAGGCAGTAAGTCAGATTTCAGATGAATGTGTGTCTTTCCCTCCAGCCCAGCACGGCAGAATTGCAGGGCTTCCCAACACAGTAAACAGATCCCATACGTGCCTGCATGCACAGTCCACTGGGAGATTGAGATGACGCTCTTTGCCACGCTGTGTGCTCTGTCTCTTGTGTTGAGTTCATGTGATGTGACCGTGCAGTTTGTCCATTCATAAGTTTTCCCTCTCAAGTCTCTTATAGAGGAGATCTGAGTGCTCCTTCTCGATTCCAAGGCATTGGAGGTCGTCAAGTGTATGGCCAGGCAGGTTGACATGTTAATTACTAGAGTCCCTTTGTTGGCTTTGATGTCGGACTGATGTAAGTAAAATCGTTGTTTCGGAGAATGTTCAGTTTGTCCCACATGTTGTGAGTACTTACAGGTATTACAGTAGAGAAGATACATTGAATTTCTTGTCTGGCATGTTGCCTTGTGTCAATGTCTGAGTGACTCCTTGGTTGTTTCCCTTTGCTATGTATCGCCCCGCACTACCCCCAACTTCCCCACATAACAAGCGGTCTTAAAGCTTTGTGAGAGAGTATTCAAAGACATCCAAACCTGTTTTATGAACCCAGAACGATTTCTTCATGAGTGTATGTCTCTTCTTCTTTTTTTAAGATGAGAAAAATACTGAGCTGATGTTCCATTCGTGTCCCATTTGTCCGAACTGGGCTTTTCGAAGAAATGGGACGAGACGTAATTAAGTAACCTGATTTACTGATTTGGACAAACAGGAACTTCTGAACAAAACAGGGTGCGACGTTGACCCACGACTCAAACATTCATTTGATTTTGATATTGTGTTCATGGCCGCCGCGACCTCGACAGGAGATGGAAAATGGAGAAGCAAAGAAAAAACCGCCTCATATGAAACAGGATGCTGCGCAACACCTGAGCCACTCAAACGCTGACTGCTGGGGAACATGAAATACTTGCGGCGCCAATAATAGACAGAAGGAGAGAAGCGCTGTGGAGATGGAGAGTGTTGGTTTAGTTGAGTCCGGGAAGAGAGGCGGTGTAGCTTGGTGCAGCAAGCTTGAGGGGACATGTCCTGTGGGGAGTTGGGGTTGTACGGGGTGGTAAATAACAAAGGGAACGATGTCGAACAGCGGTGAGGGTTCGAGTCCATACACATACAGTGAAGTAGTGAAAACACGCCGGTAAACTGCCCACAGGCTGTTGTACCCAGCATTGATTGATTGGTGCATTTGTCTTTAGGAGACGATCGAAGGCCAGAGAGGCAAAACGAGTACAGTGTGTGTGTGATTGCGTGCATGTGTGTTCTTCTTTCGGTTTTTTTTCCCCAAGCATAAGAAGGTGGTGCACATTTATTAATGACACTTACATTACCATTCATATTGTAACAGGGACAAGGGAGGACAAAAAAGGGCAAAAAAGAAACGGACTAAAAGAAATATATTAATCTTAAACTAATAGTTATTCCCATGGGGAGATCAACAACAAACTGACAAAAACAGTCTTTATCTGTTTGTTTGAAGAGTTCATCACAGCTGCTATTATAGTGGCCGCTATCTGAAGGGGAAAAAGCCCCAAGAATTGGGTACCTACCTACTACTGACTTCTGAAAAGTATATCTTGAAAAGGGTGACGTGAGCGATAGTGAAGGGAAAAAATGAAGGAATTTTTGGATGGAGTAGTAATAGACTGAAATTTTTTTGAAAGCTAAAAACTGAAAACATACATAGGTCACGTGCACAAGCCCAATATAGGGTGTCCTCAACTGCAAACGTTTGAAATCAACGACTTGGATGTCGTTTTCTCAGCCGTAGATGTATAGACATCGCGCATGTCCCTCAAAATCTGACCCTCTAAAGTGTGACACAGGAGCTTATGAGTGATTACTAACGATTTGGAAATCTTCTGTGTAGACTGAGGCCCACATGGGCATGAATCATTAGGCATATATCTACAGCATCTAAATGCAGAGCAAAATCTCTCTCTCTCTCTCTCTCTCTCTCTCTCTCTCTCTATCTCTATCTCTCTCTCTCTCTCTAATGTTCAGCATTATATATATATATATATATATATATATATTATATATATTATATATATATATATATAATATATATACGTATAAACCTTAAAAATCCAGACGCACCCCTTTCTCACTGCTGAGGTCCGTTTTGCTGTTGTCATGAGACGATAGAATACTGGACAAATATTAAAATGGAAAAGGAGTCGACCGAGCGGTTTTGTGGTCCATTTGTTTCTTCTTCTATTTTTTTCTTCTCTTTCCTATTTTAGATATATATAACAGAGAGAGAGACAGAGAGAGAGAGAGAGAGAGAGAGAGAAGAGAGAGAGAGAGAGCACAAAAAGAACAAGTTGGCTTTTCGTTCACCCCAAATTTTCGGCGAAACACACCTCGCCTTCCTCAGCGGACTTTACTGGTCTTAAGCTGACACAGGTATTACAAACTATTGTGACAATCACTCAACGAAACAAGAAGGAAGAAGCAGGAGAGTGAAAAGCATGGAAAACAATCTGCAGTGCCGGAACACACACTCACAGGCGTGTGCATATACTGAATATGGGAATGGTGTGCATTCGCACGAGTGACTGAGTGAGTGAGTAAATGCGCAAAAGAGAGGGGGGGGGGGGGGGGTGTTGGGAGGAGAAGAAAGGGGGGAGGGAAGGGGAACGAGGTTGGTTGCTAATGTATGCATGGGTGTGATTGTGGCTGTGCCTTTGGGTTATGGAATGTGGCATAGTAGTAGTAGTAGTAGCAGTAGTAGTAGCGCAGCAGCAGCAGACACAGCGTGGCAGCAGCAGCAGTAGTCATAGTAGTAAAGGTAGTAGACGCTGTGTGCACGCACACACACACACACACACACACACACACACACACACACACACCACATCGCCCTCAAATTTAAAAAAAAGAAAAAATGGGGGTCAGTGGGAGGGGGGGGGGGAGGGGCAAGGGAAGAAGCTTTTTTGAAGCGAGGGCCAGCGGGGGAAGGGGGGGGGGGAGGGAGGTCATGCAATCCAGTCTACTCCAGTGGAAGTCGCCCTCATCCCACGTGAGTGACTACATCTCAAAGAATAGTTCCTCCACAACGCTGTCAGCCTTAAAAGGAATGATATCCAAAAAAAACAACATTGCTGCTCATTCAAAGTTCAGCCGTTCTGATCACCGTTCCTCCTCCCCCCCCCCCCCACCCCCCCCCCCCCCCCCCCCAAGGACCCGTAGCATTTAGATACCCTGAGATTCACCACTGTTCAAGCCCAGCACCGCCGTTCACTCAGTGCCGTGCATCCAGTTCACACTTTAATAAGTCAAATTCTATAATGACCCACCCACCTTCAACTTTTATATGACAATTTTTTTTTTTGGCTGTACTGTCCCTACAATATACTGTTCTGTTGCTGATTTTAAACGTCTCGTTCAAGAATATGGCCTCCATTGCGATAATCATCAAAAAACTCATGTTTCTCTGGTTTTGAAATACGCACGAAAGACATCTTTCTTTTTTTTTTCACTTCAGGGTTCTTAAGCATGCATGGACCAAACAAACGCACCAGGTAAATGTCTAGAAAATCGTGTTCTAATCTGTCAAACCATTTCAAATATCTGTCTTTTAACTATTTAATACCAACTCAATTTGAGAGAGCAAAACCGGGTTTGTATTGAGCGTACATCAATTCATTGGGACCGCATCGATACCCCCCCCCCCCCCCTCCCACCTCCCGGTCAATATTCCTCCTGCCCATAATCTCCCTGTTTGTCGTTGCTTCATACTTCCCCAGCGCAATGTTCGCCCTGGCCGATATTTTCTCTGCTCAATATCTCTCTGTTCGTTACTCGACAGAAAGAAGCTCTTATTCCGGGGGGAGGGGGGGTACGAAAGGAAATATTTCACGGCTCTACAATTACAGACTACAAGAATACACACACACACACACACACACACACACACACACACCACACCACCACCACCACCACCGCCACCACCACCATTTACAAGCAAGGAGAGGGAGCATCAAACCGGGGGAATTTCAAGCAGAGGGAGCATCGAACAGGGGAGTATTGAGCAGGGGATCTATCGGGGACGGGA
>CM031614.1:33712713-33727713 GCA_018398815.1 Conus ventricosus
GTTTGCTTCAATGGTGATTTTTAAGTTGTGGCTTTGGAAGATTTTACATAGTTCTTTCTTCTTTTCTTTTTTTTTTCTTTCTGCGTACGCAGGCTGATACTCCTGCGGACACTCCCTGTATACCAGGCAGTGGAGTTTTGTGTGTATGACCCTTTTTTCATCCCGCCATAAGGCAGCCATACTCCATCTTCGGGGAAGTTCTTTCTTCTTATTTTCAATGGTTCTTTGGTTGTATATATATATAACAGTTTAAAATAGGATTTAAAAATGGATTAAAAAACTACCCGACAAACTCGAAACAAGTTTGTCGGGTAGTTTTTAATCCATTTTTAAATCCTATAATCCTATTTTAAACTGTTATGTCGCTCCCTATTTGGTTGAGCATTTTTAGACTTCTGAGTGGTCTTTTGACTCTAATTTTATATATATATATATATATATATATATATTATATATATATATATAATATTATTGTTGCTGGAACGGTGCTCGGTACACTACACACACACACACACACTCACACACACTCACACACACACACACACACACACACACACATACACACACACACTCTAACTCACTCACACTCACTCACACTAACACACTCTCATATACGCACACACTCCGACACGTGCGTGACGCGCGCACGCTTTTACACACACTTACTCAGCCCTCTTCCTCTTACCTTAACGTCCCTTTGCTCCCCTTCCATTTGAAAAAATTGCCTTGTACGTGCAATCCTTTTCCTTTTTAGTTTCTTGTTTTAAGACAGTGAATTTTATTCACGCTCTTTTATGTACAAATGTTGTGTGACTCGCCGGCCAGTCAATTCACCACTGAGGAAGGCATTAAAGCCGAAAATTTTGGAAATCTTTTTATCTTGTCTGTTGTGGTTTTTAAACTGTCTGTTTTATATATATATATATATATATATATATATATATATATATATATATTATATATATATAACTGATATATATATATATATATATATAATATATATATATATATATATATATATATATTTATACAGGTTTTTGAAATCGTCTGACTATTATTTTTCCCCATTCACCCACTCAAGCACATACTGTTAGTTAGGCAGAATCATCTACCACTGCAGATATGAATGCTTATCTCTCCCTATTTCTTCAATCTAAGACATAAGAGCAAGCTTTGTTTATAATTCAATATTTCTTGCAGTCATTGCAACACCAAGCTGCTCTGTAAGTTGCTGGAACGGTGCTCGGTACTTATCCTTGGAATTTATTGGTTTGTTGTATATATATATATATATATATATATATATATATATATATATATATATATTATATATATATATATATATATATATATATATATATATATATGCGTGTAGAGAGAAGAGAGAGAGAGAGAGAGAGAGTAAGAGAAAGAGACAGACAGAACAAATATATTTCAATATTTCAATCGGCTGCTCTTTTTCAAGGACGACAGATCGTATAGTTGCGTCAAAAGTGGAGTGACAGTATTGAGTCGAAGCTAAAAGAAAAATTGCGTCAAGAATGTAATGTCATTATCAAGTGATGCAAAGTTTAATACACCATGCTGTTGTTATTATTTCGTCACTCCCCATCCCCACCAATATACCTACACCCTCTCTCTCTCTCTCTCTCTCTCTCTCTCTCTCTCTCTCTTGGGCGATCATCATGTTAGTTCCCCACCTTCATACATTTCATATCGGGTGTTTTCTCATATTACCTTTCTATTGTTCTAACATATTGTGACATAACAACTTAGGAAGCAGGAGGGCTAGTTTTTAAAAATCCAATTTGATAGCTCCGAAGTCTTGCCCACTTCTAGTGAAACCAGCAATGTAACTGTTCTTTTGATCATAACCATCTTGAACAGATTCCGACTCTCTGAGATCTGTCGTCACATTGATTTCTGTCATACCTGATAAACTGTTTGCGAACAACAGCCTGTGGCCTCTTCGAACCTTCACTTTCCCTACCCTGTGTTGATCCCTCGTTAACTACGTGTCTCACCGATTACTAGATCACCCTCTTCACCTATCAATAGCAGTTCATTCTTCCCTTTCCCTTGCACATCAGACTGATTCTGCGACTTGTGTGTGTGTGTGTGTGTGTGTGTGTGTGTGTGTGTGTGTGTGTGTGTGTGCGTGCGTGCGTGCGTGCGTGCGTGCGTGCGTGCGTGCGTGGTGTGTGTTGTGTGTGTGTGTGTGTGCGCGCGCGCGCGCGCGCGTGCTATTTGTCCGTTGTTTTGAGACAGTGTGTATGGGATCGCGTGTTGAGAGAGAGAGAGAGAGAGAGAAGAGAGAGAGAGAGAGTGTGTGTGTGTGTGTGTGTGTAGTGTGTGTGCAGCGCGCGCGCGCGCGCGCGCGCTTGGATGTGTGTCAGTATGCTCCCTTGTTTGTAGATGTATGGTACTTATTGCAACTGCATCTTCTCATTGGTTTCATTTATGTTTTCTTTAACCTTTTCTGTATTTGAGAGCGCTAAGGGCTTATGATGTAAGATTAAGCGCCATAAATAATCATTATTATTATTATTATTATTATTATCATTATCATAAAAAGGACATGAAAGCAGAACGGAATGGGGACAGCATCATCCGGTGTGGCCACAGCAATACGTGGCTGCCGCAGCGCCACCTGTCCTCCGGCTGTTACCCCCCCCCCCTCCCCTCCTTCCCACTCCCCTCGCCTCCTCCTTCCCCTCTTTCTTGCTTTTGTTGCCAACACTTGTCAATCGTTACAAGGCTTTTGTTGCCAACACTTGTCAATCGTTACAAACGACTTGGGAGGCGGAATAGTCTGGGCACTCGGGCCACTTCAGGTGAACTACTCTCATGAATCTTACAAAGGCGCCCTCATCAGAAAAATGGGAGAACAATCAAAGACGACCCACGTGGTTTTTATGTTCTTTTGGGAATGAAGGGGTTGGGGGGGGGGGGTGATAGGGGGTGGGGGTGCGCCTCTGGCCGTAAGGATTTTTTTTCTTTTCTTTTTTTTAAATCCTCACACTCTTTGTTTTTACTGATTGAAAAGCTGTCTCCTTTCTGTCTTCCTTTTTTTTTTCTTTTTTTTTTTTGGCCTATGGCCCGTGCCTCTGGCTGTTAGATTATACTGAATCTTTAAAAGGCCTTCTCTCTCTCTCTCTCTCTCTCTCTCTCTTAATGGCTTGAACATGTTTATCAGAGGGTTCCATGGTTGCATGCACTAACAACCAGAGCAAAACTCCCCAGGACAATAGTTCATGACACCTTCAGACAAAAGGACTGAACCAAACCAGTTTCAACCGGGTGGAAGCAAGAGAATGTCAATATCTGCGTTCTAACCCACCCATCTTTATTTTGCCCGCAAACCCCTCTTGTTAAAAAAAAATTCTTCGTTTTCTTGCCGCTTTTTACAAAAACCCACACCTTTTTGTAAAAAAGTTAACATGCAAAAAAAAAACAAAAATTGTAGGAGTTATTACTTTAAAGTGGGGCTTGCGTGCAAAAATAAAAATGGGTGAGTTAGAACGCAGATATTGACTTTCTCTCCCCAGCACTGATTATCTAAGGGTATACAGAAATAGTCATCCTTCTAGTAAGTTCATATATCTCAAGCACTATTAATAAATCAGAACAAACAACTGGGGTTTTGTCCTGGTCAGTTATTGTTACACATAATGAATCTATACGCCCACAAGCTAATTCTTTAAATTGGTTGCTTTTAAATGTGTTTAACTGATGATGACAATAAGCTGCACTGGTTGTACCAACAACTCTTAGAATTGTAGACGGCTGACCATTAAACAAATTAGCATCTGTTTTTAATTCGTTTAAATTAACAAACAACATTGGGGTAATTAGGAAATCGGATGGTCTACTACCTACATACTCATAAATACCGCTTGCTTACGTACGTGTGTATTAATACGATACGTTTCGCCACTGCTATAAAAGCCTAAAATTCGAGCAAGGCCTCTAGGTAAAACGTACTCCCTTTTATTATTATTTGGAACAATCATAGTAATTATAAGATTTGCCTCATTAATTTTTAACTTTATGCCAAATTTGCTAAATAGTTCTTTTAAAGAACAAAAGTTGTACTAACCATCAGGTATTTTTAAATGTCTTAAGTGATTGCCCTGTTCGTTATAAATATATATCCCGTTATTTTTAGCTTTTTCAGACATAGTTGCAAAGCGAGACGACTGCAGGCGGAATTTTTTTCAGACATGTTAAACCATTTTTCTTTAAACCTAAGTTGTTTAAGATTAATCCTATACTTACCAGAACTATTGTCAAGTGGATACTTTAAAAACACAGGCTCTTTTTGCTTGGTTATATAAACGTACATCATTTTTTTTTAACTAATTAAAAATGGAACCTTTTAAATATAACGAAAGTGCCACTTACAATGTAGGGGCGTTTTATGACCCAAATCTTTGGACTTCAGTTTACTAACCATTGCAGTAGATGAAACATATGGCTTCCCAGTCAGACTTGTAAACCCACTAAAAAGATATTTAAATCCTCCAGTAAGGAGCGATAGAGTGCCATTACTATGGTCAACCCGCCCTATGGTTTTTTTACCAAAATCAGTTAAATTTTGCAATTTACTGCTCAACTACTGGCTGCGGTGTTTCATATACAAACCATTTAAACCACTCCAATCTTTTAGTAAGGTCAGTATATAACTTTCATGTTTATTACCAGTATAGACGCATTCTAACTGAACTTCAAGTACGCCTCCCCAACGACAACATGTTTAATGCATTTAACAACCCAATGGACAATAATGCATATGAAAGAATCTGCAACGAATTTAACATTAATCCTTCAACTGACTTTAGACAAAAGTTAGACCGCAACATTGGTTGGGCACATTGTATTTGTGGGGCGTACGTAGAGAATATAATTTTGACTACTGGCCTGGCCGCACCTCTTTTCAACCAAACAAACAAGTTAGACTGGGGTCAATAGAACAAAAACACCCTAATGCTTGGGCAACATTTATCTTAGATGAAAGTAAAGGCTTAACAATGCCAGGAGTGCAAAGACTTAATGACTCCATACGGACGTACGTTTGGTGTCTATTAGGAGCGCAGGCACAGACCAAGTCTAGCGTAGTGGATGAATCTACAGGCTTTGACGCAAGAAAACAATTTCTGGCCAATTTAGAAGATGCTATTAACTCCGCTGTTGATTTGCCTTCCAGCATACAAAGGTACCAAAACGTTCTTGCACATGCTAGGTCAAAGGCTGACTTTGTTGTGGGCCATGGATTATACATGCTACCCTCTGACCTTAGACTACAAGTTGGCATGATACAGAAATATAATGATGAAATACTCATAGCTGGAGACGACCAAAACTTAGGGCATAATCAAGGCTTAAACACAAGGCCTGCACCATCCATTAAAAAAAATCTAGCTCTGAACAGCCAGCACCTGCAGAAAGTGACCCACCACCACCAGTTATAAGCAACCCACAGCCAGAAAGCAGCCCACCAACACCTGTTAATATACCTCACCCGACAGACACACTAGTGAAAAGACAGCCCTTGTTGTGTTTTTAACTTTTACTGGGTTGGCTATACTTTATTTCACTAAAAATTAAACCAGCAGCCAGAACCCCCAACGTCCACAGATGGTCACCATATAACCAGCCGCTTTGCCTATAGTAGACAAAACCCAACTAACAACA
This sequence comes from Conus ventricosus, assembly GCA_018398815.1. NCBI lineage: Eukaryota > Metazoa > Mollusca > Gastropoda > Neogastropoda > Conidae > Conus > Conus ventricosus. Next base: position 33,718,408 of record CM031614.1, read on the forward strand.
CTACCTACTACAAAGAACTACAGCAAAGATTGATCAAGCAACGCTTGCGGAGGCATCCATTGAGAAGGTGACAGTTACCTCCAGGAGTGACGCTCTCAACTATGTGAGCAGAAAGAACAATGCAGAGAGAGTGCCGTTCATCATCACCCATAACCCTTCGAATCCTCCGCTTGACCAGTGGCTCAAGACATACATGAAGGTCCTCCATACAAGCAGGAGGATGACCAAGGCTGTTCCATTTCCTCCATCGTGGGGGGAAGAAACTGTACTAACCTCCGCAAACTGCTCATGCCTTCATGCTTGCCCCTGATGTACCTCAGACTGGTATTGGCGATCGAGGTGAAGATGCACGTGAAGATGCAACAGGTTGCCACAAATGTGACAAACGACGGTGTATCATCTGCAAAGAACATCTGCAGGAATCACCAAACTTCACCAGCGTCAGGACGGGTCAAACTTTTAACATCAGAGATGCGGTCTGCTGTACTTCCAACAATCTGGTGTACTTGATTGACTGTGCAGCGTGTCATGATGTGCAGTATGTTGGGGAGACCGGCAATACCCTGGCGGAGCGCTTCTATGCCCACAGGCACAAGAAAGACACTTTGGTTGCCAACTTTTGTTGGTCAGTACCTTGACCCCTTTCAGTTTGCTTATAAAACCCATAGAGGTACAGATGATGGTATTCTAACTCTCCTTCACAATGCTTTCTTCCATTTAAACAAACCAGGTTCTTTTGCGCGTATTATTTTTATTGATTTCTCCTCGCTTTTAATACTATACAGCCACATCTGTTCGCTATGAAACTGCTTAACTTAGGTGTTGACCCAAAGCTTACTTTATGGATTGTCAGTTTTCTGCGCAATAGAACTCAGTCTGTTCGTTTTCAGTCTGCACTATCCTCTGAACGCTCGACTTCTACTGGTGCACCCCAAGGCACAGTTCTGTCTCCCGTTTTGTTTACTTTATATACTAATGACTGTAGAGGCACAGAGAAAACTCCACTCGTTAAATATTCTGATGATTCTGCTATTCTAGATATGTCAAACTCTGATTCAGTTTACTTTGAGGAAATCAAAAAGTTCTGCAGCTGGTGTAAAGACAACTTTCTTGACCTTAATGTGCAAAAAACAAAAGAAATCTTTATCGACTTTCGGAAGAACCCGGAACCTGTGCCAGACCTTGTAATTAATGGTGAAGCTGTTGAACGAGTGAATGAGTATAAATATCTGGGAATGATTGTTGATGATAAATTAGTTTTTGATAAAAATGTTACTAAAATCCATAAAAATTGCCAGTCAAGAATATTCTGTTTGCAAAAGCTACGAAATATTGGTGTTAAACCTGCAATCTTACAAACTTATTACAGATGTTGTGTTGAGTCATTGCTCACTGCTTCTTTTATGTGCTGGTATGGAAGTTTGGGTGTGAAGAGCAAGCGAGTATTGAATGATTGGTGATTGTGTGTAGCAAAGTGATTGGAAGGAAGCAAGCTGGAATGCAAGAATTGTATGACATACGAGTGGAGAGGAAAGCAAGAAAGATTGCCAGTGATGATAGCCATGTTTTAACAAAATATTACGAAATTTTACCATCTGGACGTCGTTTTAGGACCCTTAGAGTCAAATCTAGAGCGCAAAAAACTTTTATACCCAGGTCGATCCATCTTCTAAATTCATTATGTCTTTTGTACCACTTTTCATGCTTAGTGATGTGAAGGAATGCGAGAGAAAGGGAGAGAGAGAGAGAGAGGAGAGAGAGAGAGGGGTGAGGGGGGGAGGTGCGAGAGAGTGAGAGCTTGTGGGGTGGATGAAGAGGTGTGTGCTTGTGTGAAGATATGTGTATTTGCATATAATATGTGCTTGTGTGTGTGTGTGTATATATATATATATATATATAATATATATATATATTATATATATATATATATATATATATATTTATATATATATTATATCTGCTTGTGTGTGTAAGCCTATGAGTGTGCTTGTGTAAGTGCATGTGCATGACGTTTTTCAAATGATTATAGTGTGTGTGTGTGTGTGTGTGTGTGTGTGTGTGTGTGTGTGTGTGTGTGTGTGTGTGTGGTGTGTGACTGTATATGTAAATTCTATAAGTGGCCACTTGATTGTGATGATTCTTGTTTTATGCATGTCTTGTTATACTGTTTATTATGCACCTATCTTAGTTTCTCATCCTTTGAGATAATAAAGTGTTCATATCATATCATATCAACACTTCAATGGCCCCGGTCACCAGTTGACTGACCTCCGCTGCACAGTCATCGAACTTATGAAAAATCTTGACATCAATAAGCGAAGAGCGAGGGAGAGGTTCTGGAGATACAAGCTCAAGACGAACTATCACAAGGGCTCAATGTGTGGGTCTGAGTGAACAGGGAAACGGAGTATGATGGAGTTGTGCACGAGAGAGAGAGAGAGAGAGAGAGAGGAGAGAGAGAGAGAGAGAGAGATGATGTCACAGATAATGTCACCAATGGACGTCATTTTTTCTATTGCGTCACTTGTTGTCATGAGGCCTGAAGAAGAGCAGTGGCTCGAAAGCTTGCGCTAAAAAAAGACGGTGTTTTGTGTTTTTATTGAATTTAACACTTCCTATTATGCCAGGCAGAGCATCAAGCGCTTTGACAGCTAACTTCTTTAATAAGTTTGACAGGTGGTGTAATTGTTTTCTAATCCAACTTTTACCAGGCTGAGGCACTGGAAGCGCTACTGGCCCTCTTGGCGCACCACCAGTTAATGCATAAACGAGTGTAGAGACAGCAAACCCAATGGCTGTTATTATACTAAGTATTGTCATCCCCTGTTCTCTTAACAGAGTCCTTATTCTTCTGCTAGCGTAGTGTTTTCATAAAGTATTCTGTTCATAGTTTCTCTAATTCTGCTTGTTTGTGATGCTAGCTGTGCTCTATTAGACCGCGCTTCTAACCTGGCTGACCTTTCTAGCATTTAATTTAAATCCTGTATTTTCTGCTGTATTCTAGCCTTTTCCTCTTGCCCTAAATTGTTATCATCTGCATCAGCCAGGTTTTTTTTCTCTTCTTTTTGTCTATCTAGTCACAAGTTTTGCCACATTGCTTGCTAGTTCACCCTTATTGTCCGTAGAGCAGCATTAAGACCATGATTTCACGCATAGGCAATGGAGATCATTAATGATGTTTTTAACTGTGTCTCTCATTAAAACTCGTTTCATTTCTGTTATTAGTTTCATCTGCTTGTCGACTTAATTCTTGAAGAGAGATGTTTTGCATTTCAGATTCTGTTGGCAACTCTTGCGCCATGTTTTGTAAAAGTCTAACAGCATCAGGCTTTAGATCTGAATATTTAAACGTTCTGCCTCGGCAACGTGTGCGTTCTGCCTCGTCTAATTGTGCTTAGTTTTAAAAACTTGGTGGTGTCTGGCTTGTGTTAGTTAAATTCTTACACGGTTTCCCTGCACTAGTCCTTATATACAAATGATTACCATCTTCCTTAAATCGTTAGGATCAACTATTCTGGTAGCTCTCGTCTATGCTTCTATAGAATGATTCAATTCTTACTCGCATTTAGTCTCTGACGTTGTCTGGGGAGTAAAGAACCAGCTGCTCCTTCAAGTTCTTCTTCTAATGAAGGACTCGGTTCTCTTGCTTCTTTATCTTCTTCTTGCTAAAAGGATCAACGCGTCAATTCTTCTCATATATTTATATATATATATATTATATATATATTAATATAATATATATATATATATATATTTGTATTATTATATAAATATATATATATATATATATATATATATATATATTATATATATATATTATTATTTTTTGTTTTTAAAAAATTAACTCATGCGGCTGCGATCTTGATCCATACAGAAAAGCGAAAGAACCCCTGGCGTACAGGGTGTAAGGCAGACTGTGCTTGTTACAATAATCCATCAACAGTTGAGCCCAATCAAGTGTTAACAGTAAGATTTCCTGATCTTGGCGCTGACGATGTTATAATGCCAGGCACTGCTAAACTAGCATTCAATATAGATATCAGTTCAGTAGATCCTAATGCTACTGTTGTTGCTAACTTGGGCAGGGCCATCATTAAATCTATGTTAATCAAACTGGAGGGCAGAGAAGTCTTCTCACTAAACAACGCAGACATTTTTGCACTCTATTCTGACCTATGGCTGCCCACAGAAGAAAGAGAAGACAAAGTTTATCAGGGGATACAGGGTCCAAACGGTCTTAAACACAGGCTTAATGCTGGGGATGCGGAGGATGATATTAAAGACCAGGCAGTAGCACTAGCATTTGGCAACAGATTTTGCGTTCCTCTAGATTTTGAACTGTTGAAGACGCATCAACCATATTACCAAGGTGCACTAAAAGATAAACTTACTTATGAATTGACATTTAATACTAGCGATTCTGTTGTTCTGTCTGAAGATCCTGAAGCTAAACACACAGTCAGTGACATCTCTCTTGAGTTTGATGTTGTTACTAACCTTGAACTGACTAGAACAGTTTTAAACCAATATAAGAGTAGAACAGTTATTTATTTTGAAAGAGTTGTGCACCACATTACAACATTACACAGATTAAAAACAAGCAAGACACTGTCTGGAACATAGCTCTAAGTTATTCTCTCAGATCGTTAAAGGGAATTTTGTTGCTGTTTACTGAAGTTACAACTCCTTTTTACAGAGAAACTGAGGTTTTTTTATAATCCAAAAATTGAGCAGTTGTCTTGCACAGTAGATGGCAAGCCTGTTCAGTTGTATTCAGGTGGACCTTTACCTCACCAACACTTTGATGAAATAAGAAAGTTGTTCGCTGGAGGCAGACACACAAATCCTAGTCGATCTTGTATGCAAAAAAAACTTCACTTTCATGACGCAAGACTTGAAGATTACTCAACAAGAAAATATGGACTGTGGCTGGATTTTAGATCAACATATGACAACAGATTACATGGAAGTGGAAGAAGGGTGGGAGCAGATGGTATAAACATACAGATTAACAAGAAAGCAGACGGAAACGGTCCGTTAAAAATGCACGTTTTTGTGGTTTGTGACGCTCAGTTAAACATTGAAGAAAACAGGCTAAAAGAAATAATCTATTAAAACAGATGGATAATTTGAACTTTCTGCCCAAAGATGCACACTGTTCGCTTATTTGCGGGATTACCGGATGTGGGAAAACTGTCTTCATACTTGATTTGTTACAAACAATCTACAGGTTTATTACGAGTACATTGTTATATTCTGCACAACAATCAAGCATTAACAAGTCTTACAAACAGAGGCAGTTTGTTTGGACAGACGAGAATATATTTTTAGTTGATCCTAGCGACAAGCTAAGCGACTGTTTAGAACAATACTATAGGCTATTTGAGGGAACTGAAACACTATTTATTATTGATGACTGCTCAGCTGAACGAGACATTGTTATAAAAAAAAAGAAAAAAACTCTGTCAAAGCTAGCCTTTAGTGGCCGCCACGCATTAGTTTCGGTGTGGCTCTTAACTCAAAAATACAATGCTGTCTTAACAGACTTTCGGTCGCAGTTAAAATCGGTTGTATTATTTTACACTAGGGACAAAGATAGTTTTGAAGACTGTTTGAGTGAAAATTATATAATAAGGGACAAGAATGAACTAATGAAAATAAAAGAGCAGTTAGAAAAATCTAAGCACGCTAAACTATGCTTACGGACTGACCCGCCAGTTGAATACGTTTGTTTATTATAAATTGTTTATTATAAATTGTTTAACTCAACATTAACGTCATGAGGACCTGTGTACATTTTAAAGTTTTTTAGTGGCAGTGTCTGGCTCATAGCCCACCCATAAGATTGTTATATATAGCGTCTAAATACATTAAATAGTTTGATGGTTTAGCGGAGTCATGGTCATCCAAGTACTTATTGTTAGCTTTACAGAAAGGGTGTGAGGCCATGCTAATGCCGCCCCTCAAGCCGTGTTCAATCATCTGGAGTGTAGCCAGATCAGATATTAAGTCACTCTCAATATTTGTAGACTTTAAGAAGGCGTCCCAAGAAAGGCCAGGAGCAGAAATGTAATGTGATGAGTCTAGGCCGTAATGTTTCATGCATGTAGATCTGTAATTTTGAAAGACGTCTGCCAATAAACAGACGTCAGCCATCAAGTATTGATCATGATAATCGCCCATTGTTTGACAGTGTAATTCTGTCCAGGCTTTCTTTGCATACTCACAGTCAGAGTCAGTTATGCCTTTGCCTGTAAGACGGCTGTAAACATTGTCTTTATGTGGCAGCGCTAACTCATCAAACCTTTCCCACGAGTCCATGTATTCATACGGATAAACACCTTTACGTACTAAAGATGGGTCAAAATATTGTTCAGTTATTGGGAAGTCATGTTGCGATCCTGCTAATTTATCCAAACTCGCCATCAGATGTTGGGCAGAATCATAGAAGGACAGACTGTCAATAGTAAAGTTCATGTACTTTTCTGAAGACTGTGCAATGCAGCCGACCTTCTTAAATTCAGAAGTTATTGCCTGCATGATGAAATGAGAATCATAGCCTCGTAAGTTATGAAAGAAGATTGGCAGTTTCCATGGTTTTTTTTTTTTTTTTTTTTTGGGGGGGGGGGTCAAACTTAAGTTGAAGATTGCAGCTGTTGTGTGCAGCTCCTCTGAATTTCCCAGTAATGTGATCATGGTCCCTTACAGTGCCATCTTTTATAGTGCCATCTAATAACTTGCATTGGCATATCCAGCAGTGTGTAGATGATTCATAGCTCCTTTGGTCTTCCGGAGTCATATAACAATTTCTAAGAGATTCTGCTGGTTGGAGAATTGATTACGAAGTTGTTTCATTTGTTGTAAAAATCTACTAGCTGCGTTGGGGCCTCTGTAAATCTCTAGTTGTGTGTGTGCGCCGTCTGATCTAACAACAGTAAAACGGATAAGAACAAATCTGATGGTGGGTTAATAAGGTTGTTTTTTGTTCTTCTAGTTGTTGTGGACCATAGTACTATGGCAAGAGTGATTCAAAGTCAGCATAAACCACGTATGGGCTCATCTGCATTTTGTGTACATTTTTAAACCTAACTTTAGACCCTGTTTTAGGTACAAGAAGTTTGGTTTTACGGTCTACAATACTTTTACAATGATTTTTGTTTGGCAGCTGCTGCTAAAGTGGGGATTCTGACCAAACACCTTCTACAAATATCTTGTTTAGATGTATCCTTTGCAGTATAGGCTATAAGTCTGCTTATTGATCTGATTAATACATAATGGCTCTTGGGGCCGTCTGTAACCAGCATTAAGTCTACATGATTCTTAAGTGATTCACCAAAGTGGGGCTTTGGGGAAATCCATAGAGGCTGTAGATTGTTCACTACAGACCATGTGTATACGTTTACAGTTATAGGCTTGTTTTGCTCTTCAAACTGACTTAAACTTTCTATACTTACTGGAAAGTTTATGTTATTAAACTTCAGCTCATTTATATTAGAGACTCTCTCTGCGTGCTTTCCAACAGGATGTAAATGTGCTAACACGCACCACATAAAACACAAGTTGTCAGAATTCGTTATGTTTAAGACTGCTCGTTTTGACACTAACTCTTTTGGGAGAGGAAGGTATGAATGCCAACTATGGGATAAAACTGTGTTTGTTTTAATTTGATTTCAAGGACTTTTCCTTCGCTCCAACCAGAACCGCGGAGGGCAGCCTCCTCAGAAGCATTTTAAACTGTGTAAGCATGTTATCAGCCCACTCAGAATTAAAGTTGTAACAGCTGATTACTTCTTTCTGTTTAGTTGAAACCCAGACTTGCATGTTTTTATCATCGGGTGTTATATAATCAATCAGAATGGCCAACAACACTTTTACTGGTGGGTCAATTTGAAGAGACTGGGATTTTAGAGATAGTATGTGTTACGCTTTCATGAACTTTTGTGGGTTAATAATATTCATTAAACATAATTATTGTCTAATTGTTTGTCACTACCTTCCAACAGTATGTTGTTGAGTAGCTTCTTAAGTTGAGTTTGAACTGGCTTCATTTTCTAACCCAAATATTTATGTAAATTAAAAAAAAATAATGAATGAATAAATTAAAAAATGCCAGCTGCGTTGCACCGTCTGACAGGTTTCACAGTCATCACACAGAAAAATTAGGTGGTTATTTACATAGATGAGGGGAGAGGCGGCTAATACTCACCTCTTTCTGGTTAGCAGAAAGCCAAACATACAGGTCATCATCTTCAGTGGTTATACAATTAATTATAATAGCAAGCACCGCTTTTATTACTGGGGGCAGTTGAAACAATCTCTGGTTTTTCACTGATTGCAAGCATTACGCTTTCCTGTATATGTGTACGATTAAAAGATCCATGACTGATTCATCAAACATATTCTTTAACTGTTCCTTATTGTCTGTTAACACAAACAACTCACTGCATATTTGACTGAGGTCTATAAGTGGGTTGGGGTTCATTTTTCTAACCCAGTATATGGATAAAATAGAAATTAAATCCTCAAAACATTCATTTTTTGTTAACTTCATCACCCGCGCACAATCAATAACAACACTTATAGCATGCTCTGCCAAACAATCAATAATCTGCGTGCGCCGCCAGCAAACAGCGTCCTTTATTGACTGCGTTGGCAGTGTGCGTTGGCAAGTATTATTGATTTCTGCCTTCCCTTGTTCACACACAGAATAATCATAAACAATCATAATAAGCAAAACAATGATAATGAAAGTGATTTGTCTCCCTTTAATTATGCATCAAAGTAATTGTCTCCCCTGAATTACTTTTCTATTTATAGATTAATGAGAGAGAATTGAGTATTAAAAGTTGTGTTTTTATGTTTAATCTGCTAAAGCTTTTAAAGTAAATATTGTACAAAGTAGTGACTAAAAAGTACTTTAAAGTACAATTTGTTGTTTAACTTTAAAAATATTCTACTTAAATTTTAAAAAAAGCAATTTTAACAACAGTCACACTTATGCACTAACGTGATAGAATTATGAAAGCTTTCAGTGTGCTGGGTTTATATATAAATCCTAAAAGTGTAAAGTTGGGAATATGCCTGTACCAGTTTTGTACTTGTATGCCATGACATATTGAAAATCTAAATTTGGCCCACCAGTGACTCTTCTGGTGCGGCGCGCGGCGTTTAGCGCCAGCAAACCAAATGTGGTCACTGGTGAGGCTATAAGCGCCGGCAAACCACAATGTGTATGTGTACCCAGGGAAGAGCCACTAAAAAGGGGGTGAGAATTCCCCAATCTAGATAAATTCAAAGTAGACAACC
>CM031614.1:33732713-33775922 GCA_018398815.1 Conus ventricosus
GAGAGAGAGAGAGAGAGAGAGAGAATATAATTGTTTTCATGCGGGTAAATAGGTAAGCTGAAAGCTTCTTTCCACTATGCCGCCCCTTCCCCCCCCCCCCCCCCCCCCCCCCCCCCCCCCCCCCCCATATAAACGTACTCACAGTTTATCCTGAATACGCGTGAAATATTCCATAAAGAGGAAAAAACCGTCTTGGGCTGGTGTAACCGTTTTTAATGGCTACTCTGGTAAACATCGGCCATCGTCTGTGACCTAAAATGAACATACTTAAAAATTTTCAGAAAGATCGGCCAAGAACTTTCTGAGATTTTCCATGAAAAAGAAAACCATTATGGGCCGTTAGTAACGGCTATAACGGTAAACTTAAACATCGGGCATCATCCGTGACCCATAATGAACATACCTACAAATTTTCAGAAATATCGGCCACGTACTTTCTGAGATATTCCACAAAGAAGAAAAACCGTTACAGGCCGTTACAGCCGTTAGTAACGGCTATAACGGTAAACTAAAACATCGGGCATCATCCGTAACCCTTAATGAAGATACCTGCTAATTTTCACAAAGATCGGCCACGTACTTTCTGAGATATTCCAAAAAAGAAAAAAAGTTACATGCCATTACAGCCGTTGGTAATGGCTATAACGGTAAACTAAAATATCAGGCATCATCCTTGATCCATAATGAACATACCTGCTAATTTTCACAAAGATCGGCCAAGTACTTTCTGAGATATTCCATGAATAAAAGCAACCGTTACAGGCCATTACAGCCGTTAGTAATGGCTATAACGGTAAACTAAAACATCGGGCATTATTAGTGACCCATAGTGAACATACCTGCTAAAAGATATTCCGTGAAGAAGAAAAAGCGTTACAGGGCGTTACAGCCGTTAGTAACGGTATAACGGTAAACTAAAACATCGGACTTTATTTCTGACCCATAATGAACATACCTACAAATTTTCTGAAAGATCGGCCAAGTGCTTTCTGAAATATTCTATAAAGAAGAAAAACCGTTACAGGCTGTTACAGCCGTTAGTAACGGCTATAACGGGGTAAACTAAAACATCGGACTTTATTTCTGACCCATAATGAACATACCTACAAATTTTCGAAAGATCGGCCAAGTGCTTTCTGAAATATTCTATAAAGAAGAAAAACCGTTACAGGCTGTTACAGCCGTTAGTAACGGCTATAACGGGGTAAACTAAAACATCGGGCATCATTCGTGACCCATAAAATCCCATCACCAACTTTCGGAAGAGTAGGCCAGTTTGGCCGTTGGTATGGATGACACGTTACACATAGCATGCACCCTGCGTGAGAAATGGAAAGAATGAAGGAAGTAAGGAAAATGAGTGTTCGATATTGAACGATACTGACTGGATGACACGGGAAACGACTGAATGAAGCGCCAGCTGGCAGCTCTTCAGTCGGCACTACCCAGGTAGGCAGCCCGTTGTGTAAACGAGTGTGGATTGTAAAGCGCTTAGAGCTTGGCCTCTAGCCGAGAATAGGCGCTATATAAGTATTCATCATTATTATTATTATTATTATGAAGATATCTGCTAATTTTCACAAAGATCAGCCAAGTACTTTCTGAGATATTCCATAAAGAACAAAAAAGCGTTACAGGCCGTTACTGCCGTTAGCAACGGCTGTAACGGTAAACTAAAACATCAGGCATCATCCATGACCCATAATAAACATACCTACAAATTTTCAGAAAGATCGGCCAAGTGCTTTCTGAGATATTCTATAAAGAAGAAAAAGCGTTACAGGCCGTCACAGCCGTTAGTAACGGCTATAACGGTAAACTAAAACATTGGGCATCATCCGAGACCCATAGTGAACATACCTGCTAATTTCCACAAAGATCGGCCAAGTACTTTTGGAGATATTACATAAAGAAGAAAAAGCGTTACAGGCCGTTACAGCCGTAACAGTAAACTAAAACGTCGGGCATCATCCTTGACCCATAATAAACATGCCTACAAATTTTCAGAAAGATCGACCCAGAGTTTTGTCTGGAGCGAGTGAACACATTTTGACCACGGACACACAGACACAGACAGACGACACAGACACGCACAGACACACACACAGACACGACACACGCACACGCACGACGCACGCACGCACGCACGCACGCACAGCACGCACGCACGCACCCACGCACGCACCACGCACGCACCCACGCACACGCACCACGCACCACCCACACACACACACCACCACACACCACACACACACACACACACACACACACACCACACACACACACACACACCACACACACACACACACACACACACACACCACGCACGCACGCACGCCACGCACGCACGCACGCACGCACGCACGCACGCACGCACGACACACACACACACACACACACACAGAGCATTTCTTCGTTCCCATTCTAAAGTACTCCCTGTTCTTTAAGAACTGGGAGTACAAAAACCAATGTTCCCTCAGTCCTACACACACACACACACACACACACACACACACACACACACACACACACACACACACACACACACGCACGCACGCACGCACGCACGCACACACACACACATACACACACATAAATGTAATCGCATGTCCCATTTTACACTGAGTAACTTTAATATATTTAAGTCAAATATTTGGTTTGTTGTCATGAAGAAGTGGTAAAATCCTTACCGTTGTTCAGTAACTCGTAGGTCTGTTTTCTAATTTGTAATTATTTTCAATCGTTTTGATGTTTTTGTCATGTCATGAATCGATCGATACCGTGAAGTCAAGTTGATTAACTTTCATCCTGTATTATATCTACCGGCAGCTTCTCTGAGACTACTATCCATTTAAGTGGCGGCTCCAGGGGTGGGAGTGGGGGGTGGGGGCAGGATTTTTATAAAACACACCTCTTCTTTACTGATAAAAGCAGTCCTCCTATATAACAACGAAGTGGGACAGAAACGTTCTTTGAACGCACTTTCTAGGCCAAGACATTGCATCTTACTCAATATGATTTTGGTGAGATGTACCTATCGGGTGTAATATTTTTGCTAAGTTTGCATCGTTGTCCCCGAATTGTTCGCTAAGAATATTGAGAATTTCAAGGTTTAGAAGTTCGGGAAATGAGAATAATGAGCCCCGGGGGGGGGGGGGGGGGGGGGGGGGGGGCTTAACACCCTCACCTCCTATCGCCACCCTCCCTACACCCACTCATCCCCTTCCCCGGCTTTTCAAAATCAGTAAACCTGTAGTTTCATTCTTTCAATGAGTGCCTAAAAACATTTTGGGAAACCCACCTGGCCCGCATTGAACAGAGTCACTGGCCTTCGGGCATTCTTCTTCTTCTTCTTCTTCCTAAAATACTGGTTCACTCAAAAACGAGTAGGTCACCAGCGCGCATGTTAAAAAGTAAAATAAAATAACATAAAATAGTGCGACTCAGTCTGTTGGCCCCTGGAGCAAATTTGGCAACAAGGGGTCGCACTCGATATTCAAGAAGTTAAAAGCAATGACCAGATTCAGGCCCAGGTAACCATAAAATATCTGGGGAGTTAAAATAGAAAATCGTCAATATGCAGATTCAAAACTGTCCTACAAATTGCTTTTTAATTTGAGACTGCATTTGTGGAATCTTGATGGCCCCCGGCAGTGATTTCCCACACCCACGAACTAATAAAATGAAGTAAGTGGCTGCAATTTTTGAGCAGGATGGTATAACACTGACCGCCACCCCTGGGTTTCTTTTTTTAATACAGTGCCCTTTGGGAAATATAAATTTAGTTAGCTCTGCCTTTGAAGAAGAGTTTGAAAAAAAGCTTTCTCTCTTCTAAGGGTTTCCCTTTCAATTTCCCATTTCTTCTGTTTCCCCCTTTTCTTGATAGGTTCCCGTTCGAACCGTGCTGCTCTCTTCTAAATCTTTTCGGGGTATAAATTTGTTTTTTTGGGGCAAGGGACCCCAGACTGAGCGATTTTTCCCAACGGTCAAACCCAGTGTTTTTGCAGTCTTTTTTTAAAAACCTTTTGGGGGCAGTCTTTGTTTTCCCTGTATAAGAAAGCTAAGAGGGTTATTTTTCTTAATACTAATTGTAATGTCTTTCCTTTGAACGACTTCAAATCACGCCCAAATTTTTTGCACTTTGGGTTTTCTTTAAAAATAGATATGAATAAAGTTTCTTTTTTTTGTTTTTTAAAAGTTTCCATACTGCTGTTTTGGGCTGTTTTCGTGTTTCATTTAAAAGCTTTTCAACTTGTTTGGGGCTAAAGTGGTCTGCGAGTTATTCGTGTGCAGTTCGAGAGAACAAAAATTTCCCTTTTCCCAGTTGTGCAAAAAGATCCCATTAGATTTTAAGGGGGGATTAGTGTTGGTTCACCCTTGAGGGCAAGTAAGTTTTTTCCGACTCCACTTTTTCGTGATTGCCGTATGTTTTTGATGGCCCTTTTTGTGATTGACTGCCCGTGCTTTAAACGGGTTTTACCGGTATATTTTTAAAAACTGGATGATTTCTTTGTTTAATTTGCATGCGCGTTAAATGCGCATGGGTTTTCCAACCCAAAAGTTTTTGATCAGGCTAGTCATTGGCGCTTTAAAGTTCAATATTCCTAAAAAGTTTAATACAAAATCACAGAATCACAGAAATGTATGGTATGGGCCAAACCCTTTTTGCCCCATAATCAGTACCCGTTTATGGTTTTAGATCACATTCTCGTGAAATTCCCATGGCTTAAGTCGGATAGTGTATACTCATTTATCATCTCTTAAAAAAGATCCAATCTAAAAATCCCGGGTTTTTAAACTTTTTGTCAATTTGATTTTAATGGTTTCTGATGGCGCTTTTATAGTGTCATGGGAAAGGTTTTATTCCACAGATTAATGATTCATTATAAAAAATTTGCAAAAACTGGTTAGTTGCAAAATTATTTTTGGTTATTTTAATTTAGCCCTCGGTCTTTTCATGTAGCCTGTGAACAAGGGGAAGGGGTGTGAAGGACAAAAAATTTTGTGCATAATTTTGTTATTAAATGAGCCCCCTTTAGTTTCTAAATTTTAGCTAGGCAACCCAAAAACAGAGATAGGCGCCCTCAAAATAAGATCATGATTTCTCTTCTAGTTAAACATTTGGGTAAATTTCGTAAACCCCTTTCAATCATTTATATTTTTTTTTTAGATAGGGGCACCATACGGGTTTTCCCATATTCAAAATTGGTTCATAGAGCTTTGAACAAGGGAACAAAAATTTCGGAGATTTTTTGTATAGTCCTCACAAGAAGCCCAGCCTTTATTGCTTTTTTCAAAATGGTGTTTATTGATCTAAAATTTAAAATTTTGGGCCTGGTGACACCTAAATCCTTCTCGCAAAGTACTTTCCAGTGTTCTATTAACCCTTTTCCATTTTTGTGTCGGATAGTGGGTTATTTTTTCCCAAGGGTGAAACTTCATTTCTCGCTTTTAAACTGCAATACCCAAAGTATTTGTCCTTTTCACTAGATTGTGTTACAAAAATTTAAATAAACTCGTTTTCGAATTTTGGGTGGCAAGTAACCCTTTGGTGTCGCTGAAAAGATTTTTACTTTAAATTTTCCCCCCTCGGCTACATTTAAAAGTTATAACAAGGTGGCCCGAAAACCCCTACCTTGTGGACTCCACAGTCACGTTGACCTTGTTGATTTACTACTGTTTACACTTACAAAACTGTGATCTAAATTTAAAAAAATCTCAACCCACAAAGAACTTCCCTTTTTATCCCGTAGCCTCCCAGTTTATTTTCAGTCTTTGGGTGGAACTGTTAAAGCTTTCCAAAATCTAGGTAGACTGGTCAATGGATTTTCTCATCCAATGTAATAACCAACTTTTTAAATAAAAAGGGGTTTTTGGAAAACCATGAACGCCCCGGGGGTAAACCCAAAATTTGTTTCTGAAAAAGGGTCATGATTTTTAAGGTTTTGGGGCAAAGAGCGCTCGAAAAAAACCCTCGAAAATTTTCAGACAAAATGTTGGGCTGATGGACTAGTTTCCTGCTGAGTTCTTGTTTCCTTTCTTAAAAATAGGAGACTTCTGCTTTTTCCAATCTTTGGGTAATACACCCTTTTTTTGTGTTCTATCAAATAAAGTTTTCAAGGGGAAGCGATGACATTACCCTCCCTTCAGACTTTTGGTAAAATCTGCAGGTCCGGGGGTTTTTGGGGGGGGGTTTTAAAATTTCTTTAATGTTTTTTTCCACTGGTGTTTGTGACTCCACTTTTGTTAATTCTGTAACCTTTTTTTTACTGAAAACTCGGAAAACGTTTATGTTACTTTCCTCAGTAAAACATGGCAAAAAAATCTTTTGTACACTTGCTTTTTCAGAATCATTTTGTGTTAAGGACCTCTTCCTTTAGTAAATTAGTATCGTTTTTTGGGGATGGTTTTACTCCAACATAACGGAAAAACCCTTTTTTGGGTTTTGTTAGATTCTTTACCCAGTTTAGCCTCCTTTTTTTTTACATTTTTTTCCTTGTCCCCCATTTTACTTGGTTTCTAGCTCTTGCTACGTTTGGTTTTCATTTTGGGGGGTATTTCTTGACCTTTTGAAGGCTCTCCCTTAAAGGTGAATTTTACAAAGAGAGTTTGGGGAATGGGGCTGTTTTGGGTTTATTGGTTGGCCTTGTTTAAAAGACTTTTTAGGAAAAAAATTTGTCCATTATTTAAATAAGTCTTTAAATAAACCCCCCAAATTTCATCCACGGGTGTTTCATTGGTCAAAAGGTCTTCCCAATTTTTTCTCTACATTTTCCTCACCCTTTCGAAATCCCTTTATCCTTTGTTTTCTTCAGAGTGCCAAATTTCAGAGTATTCCTCGACTTAAACTGAAGTAAAGAGTGAGTGGTGGTTTTTCCCCAGGGGGGGCCCAAATGCCCGATTAAACGACTCCTCGGGCGATTTTGTAAGAATGTTAAAAATTTTTAAAATTTTAAAGTGTTTCAAAGTCTTTTTTGGGGAATGTATTTGCTGACACACTCCAAAAATTTCGTAGCTGGGTTCCTCGTTCTTTTCAACTTACTGCTTTCTCCAATCAATTTCTGGATAGTTAAAGTCCCTGTAATAATAAAATTTTTAAAAATGCTAAACTAAATTTATTTTTGTTAAATTAGAGTGGGCCTGACTCAGAATTGGGAATTTTATAGATAAACTACTCCAAAAATGAGGTGTTCGTTACTGCCAGGTAATGTTCTGCAAAAACCCAAGGAGAAAGATTTTTCAATTTCCCTTTTTTCGGATCCCCCCATCCCCCCTTTACAAATAACTAAAACCCCTTTCCCCTTTTGGGTTTTTAAAGCCTGATACCTGGAAAATACGAAATTTTTAATTTCTCTTTTGGGGTTTTTGGTATACTTTATTTTAAACAATAATACGGTGGGGGAATTTTTCAACAGTAGTTCCCGTCATTTAGTTTGTTTGTCATGTGTCAACGTTAGCGTAAAGCATTTAAAGAAGAAAACTTTTGATTAAAAATGAGTTTATAATGTTTTATGTACAGAACTCTATTACATTTTTTTTCTTCGCACGGGGAAATCAAAATTTGGGAGGGCTGTTGCGCTGCCCTCCCCCGTCTTCCTCCTGTAATTCCGTTTTTCCCGCTTAATGTATCGTCCATCACTCGGGCATCCTTCTCCTTTGGGCCAGACCACTCCTCTCCCTTTTTTTCCCCATTTTGAATTGGGGTCTCTTTTTGCTTTTTTCTTTTTCTCTCTTTTCAGGGGCTTGTCAGCCGCAATGCCAAAAACCTGTAGGGTCATTTTTCCTTCAGGATTTTGGGATTTCTTAAAAAGGGGGGGGTTTTCTGTTGGTTTATTTAAAAAATGACTTTGTGGGTCTGGGTCTTGGGTTGGGTTTAGCCTCAGATTGTTCTCTTTTCTTTCCCAGACGAAAGATCCGTTTGGGGGCAACCATGAGTCATACCAGGGTCCACTTGCTTGGTATTTTTTCGACGTTTTGCACGTGTGCGACAACATTTCCTGACCTTGCTCTCAGTTCTCATTTACGTTAACAGCACAATGTTTTCTTTCTTTCCACTTTTCATGGGCGTCTAGGGGCTCCTTTACCTGCACCGAAAAAGGTTTTTTTTTCCCCCTCTACTTTTTTGCAGCATTTAGAATTGCCAGGTTTTTGTTGGAGGTCTTTACTTTTAAAAGACCCCAAATTTGCCCCCCGTTCCTTTCTTGTCTCCGGATGACTTTTTTTCACTTCTCGCAATGTTTTCGAACCATTTGAAGCATGTTGGTTGGGAGTTTCAAAAAAAATTTTCAGAGGGGGGAAATCGGTCATCCCCGATGGACCCACCTCCACACCCGTCCAAAGTGTTTGGCGTTCTTCCCTATTTCTTCGTGCAAATGCGGGACGGGGGAGGGACTCTCAGCATCCAGGTAAAACATTGGGGGGAAGAGCAAGATGAAAAGCGCCGCTGCAAGCCCCACTTTAGTACGAATTTTTTCCAAATTGGGCCATTTTGATGACTAGCTGCAGGTGCTTGGCTCTGGCTAGGGACTGCCATCATAGCCTTTTTTACTCCCCTTTATTTTGGTGGTATCATCTGGACAAAATCAAAAAACTACTCACTCCCTATACTTAGCTTGGGCCTTTGACAAGGGTTTAGAAAAAGTTTTAAGAAAAATCAAGTAAAAATTACACTCCCTTTTAAATTAAACTTTTTAGGGAAAGGTTTGGGGTTACCATAACACCTCCTCCCCATGTTAACACTGTTTAATTAAATTTGCCAAAATTTTAAAAAGAAGTAAACCACTCACCTTTCTAACTTCACAGTGCCAAAAAAGATAAAATACTTCAATTCACGTCCAGGAAAAAGAAACATAAAAGAGCAAAAACGAAAAAAAAAAATACATAAAAAAAAAACGACGTTAAGGAAAATCAGGGAGCTGTGGGGAACAAAATTAAAGTAGTGTTATTCAACTCAGCTCCAGTGAGTTTAAATCTAGTCGTGCATTGTCACTTAGCTGACTCACGAATGTTTTTCAAAATTCACTCAAACATGCCACCCTCAGCCCCAGCAAAAACATCCGCAAAAGCCCAAAAAATGGGGTTTTATTTCACCCTTTTTTTCTTTTTAAGCACAAAAAATACGATATAAAAAGATGACAATAAATTAGTAAAAAAAAAGTGTGAGAATGAAGGGTAAAATTTTGAAAAACCCTCCGCCCTCTTGCCAAGGGCAATCCTTTTCTCTAAAAAGCCCTGGTTCAAAAATCCAGGGCAATAACTAAGTACCCCTAAAAGTGTTTTTTATAACGGATCTTCAATAATTGACAATGTTTTGTACTTCTGACGGATTTTTTTAAAACCCAAACTAAAGAGTTTTGGGGTCCTATTATGACAATACAAAGCTAACCCCAGCAAGTATTGCCCATGATAAATTTCAATCAAAAATTAATGTGGGTTTTCCCAAATTTTTTATTTAGTTTTTTTTTAAATTTTTTACAGTTAGATGTGCTGAAAGTAAAATGACTTCCCCTTTTTTAGAGGGAATTAGGATCTCCCCCATTGAGGCGTTGGTCCAGATCTTGTTTTTTATTCATTTCATGGAATAATGGCAGTGCAATGTTCTAATGAAAAAAAAAATTAAATAAAAGGGGGAAAAGCGGGACCCTGATGGGCACTGGGGCTGAGAAGTACACTAAACTCACATAAACCAGAGTACCTTTCCCCAAGCTTTAAACTTGCTGACTATCAAATATGAATAGCCTAAAAAGAGCATAGAAATAAACCCTTTTAAAGAGGCTAAGGGAAATACTTTTCAAAAATAAGAGTGCCATACTGAAACACCCGGAAAACAGGTTCAGTCTGACATCCCAGTAGAGGACACGTACAGACAGATCTGGATGGAATGCGTCCCCTGGGGGGTTTCAACTGAGTCACTGACGATTTTGTCCAATTGGTTCCTTCTTCCAAAAAAAAAAGGCATTGATCCCCTCTCTCATTTTTGCCTCCACCCCCTCCCCAGCTCCTACATCTCCCTTTTGAAAATCCCTTGGGCCGCTGGTTTTTCAAAAAGTTTCCCTTACTAAATTTAAATTTTGTTTTTCCAAAAAGGAAAGTGTTGTGCTGTGGCCTGCGGAAAGGATCCAGACTTGCCCGGTACCAATCTTAGAAGTAGCAGTAAAAAGTTTTTTCACCCGGTGATGCAGGCAAGACAGAATCATCAAATATTGAGTTGCACAAATGGAAGAAAAAACTTGCTGACCTGAATTTTTGAAAGACATTCTGAAAGAGAATGACTTATCTTATGCATTTCGCATAATTTGGACCCTGACCTGATTTGTAAAAGTTGTGAACTTTTAAAAATTTTTCTTTATGTAAAAAATATTTTTAAGAGTGATTAAATAAAACTAAGTTTTTTAAAATCTGTTTCTTTGAAGTGTTGTATATTCCTTTTAAAATTTATCAGGGGGGGAAAAAAAATAAAAAAGTGTGCAAAAGTCATTAAAATGTGAAGCACCAGGTCCTTTTTGTGACTCTTGGTTGTTAAAAAATGTTTTTGAATGTAATGCGTGAAAAAAGCCCTATTTTTTCATCAACTTTTTAACTTCATTTCATTTTGTTAAACAAAGAAAAATCACCTAAGCTTTGGGGAAAAGGGGCCCCCCGGGGGGAAGAAAAAAAACCAGGGGGGGTTTTTTTTTAATATCTATCTACGTAATTCTTTTCGCCGCCCCCCCCCCCTCATGTGGCAAAGGCCTTTTAAACTGATATTAAAGGTCATTTTTTGGCCTCATGCCCATCACCTGGAACCCTGAAGAGCTGGAATCACCAAAGTCTGAAATAAAGTTCACATCATAATTGTTATGCTCTTCAGAAAGACTGGTTAGCTTATCAACAGTGAAAAAGTGCCCATCGTAGCATATGAAAAATAGATTACTTCAAGATTTTTTTTCCAGTTATGTCCATCAGTACAGTAAAACGTGAAGAGAGAGTTATTTTAAAGTGTTATAAAAGAAAATTCACATCAGTTAATGTTCTTTGTTAGTTTCCTGAGCAAAGGTTTTTGCCCATCAGAGGATACTGGCAAGGAACTTGGATTAGTTTGACAATCATTGATTGTTAAAGAAGCCAATTTAATGCATTTCATGAAAATACATCTTTTATAGTAATAAATTTTCAGTGTTTCTAATGTCTGGAATCCATTCAGTATTGTTTCCTACGCAGCTACTTTGCGCTGCAAAAGCTTACACATTTTACACACAATTGTACACATTTTTGACCCAAAACCTACACATAGAATTTCTGAGGGGTAACCAGGTCTGCAAACTATTTTTGAGGCTGCTCAGAAGACTTGAAAATAGGAACACAACAACAACAAAAAAGGAACAAAAATCTTCAACCTTTTGGTCATAGATCGTCTTCAGGACTGATGACATTTAATGAAAGACAAATAAATATGTATAGGCAGTGATGTATGAAAAACGTAAATGGACGAATGCATGTTTAAAGAGGTGTGTGTGTGTAATGGGAAAAGCAAACAAATAGAGACAGAGGAAAAGAAAGGCAGCGAGTGGTAGAGGAGGAGTCTTGTGCTTGGAAGGGCGCGCTTGAGGGTATGGGGGGGGGGGGGGGGGGGATGTGTCAATGGGTGTCTTTGCTGCACTGTGTTGTGCATCTGTCTGTCCTGTCTCGTTCTGTTGGTCCATGTGGGATTTGTTTGTAGCCCTGATGCTGCTTACTTGGCTGGCTGGGCTTTTTGTATGCCTGAACTCCATTATTCCCCTCTCTTTGTCTCTCTGATCACCCTTTCTCCTTTTTTGAAAGCTCTCCTTTGGTAGATAGCAGTTGGCTTATTCAGTTTGAAGTCATTACATGCTTGATTATAAATGTAAATTTGCATTCTAGATTCTTAAATAAACATTTGCTTTGATGCAGCATTAAAATTCAAGCTCGTTATCCTTTTGAAATGAATTTGTAGCTTTAGTGTAGTGAAACTGCCTCAGGTTTGAAAAAAAAAAAGACAAAAAGAAAGAGAAAAAAACTCGGAGTCTGTTTTCAGAACAGTTCCGAATTCAGGACACCTCACAAAACCTGACAAATGAACATTGTGTTTGACCTCAGTGTGTGTGTTGTGGTTTCATGATTTTCCCAGTCTGACTTGGACATTCCTTTTGCATCGACCAGTGCATGACATGTCAAGGACTTTGTGGGTCAGGGCAGGTTTGCTTTTATCAACCTGTGAAATATTTTGCCTCTCAACTGTGTAGTCCCTGTCTTTCCAACTTAGCTTATAGCACATTCATCTCTGGGTTGGTGCTGAAAAATCATGCAGATGAATGGCTCTGATGGGAATTGAACCCATGACTTTCGCCAGGAGTCTGCGACACTGATTACTTTGCCACGGTGGCTGGTAACTGTATTGAGTCACTGTCAACAAAGTAATACATTTTCATAGAATATGAAGTTTTCTAGTCATGAGTGAAAACATTTTGTCTTTGATTGAACTGACTTGAAGGCAGATCCAGGTTTCATTCAATCTGTGTGGATGTCTGCGCTTTCCCATTGGCCCTTCTAGTTTCAGTGATCTACCTTCAGTTGTATTTGATTTGTAACACTACTATATAAAGAATTGCATATGTCAAACAGTAGCAGTGTACATGAACGAACTTGATACAACTATATGCAAATAATGTACAGATTCTGTTCTCACACGATGCAGCTGTATTACTTCTATGGTCTTGTGCAGGATTCGTTGGACATGATAGTGAAGCGGGATATGCGATCCAACAGGGAGGAGGTGGTGCACGCTGTCCTGGCCGTTGACTACGTCATGAAGGAAAGTGAGTAGACCTTGCTGTGGTCATTGATGGCGTTTGTGTGCGTCAGTCTGTTTTGATCTAGACATTTCATGGTGCAAGTTGTCTGGGTTAAAGTGCAGTTCTAAATAGAAAAATGGTGTACATGCGATATCGAGTTTGTTTAAAGAATTTTCAAGTCGTGAAAAGGTCCTTGCATTACTCTCGAGAAGAGACATCTCTTAGGGAATGAGTACAAGATCTGCCCCTTTTTGCAGCATCTGATTTGCAACATTTCTCCATATTTATCAGCTTTCCAACAATGATGCCAGCAGTTATACGGTGTGTGTCAGTGTGATTTATTAGCAGTCTTCGGTATACATGAGTTTGAAAGTTAGTCCATTATGTCTTAAAAGTTGACATAAAGTTTGCACATTTTGCGCTCTTTGTTCAGTACCATCCCTGGCTAATGCTGTACCAGTGCCCTCATCATGAGGCAGTATCTGGTGGATGCCACAGTGTTTCTGATTGAGCTTATAACCTTAACGAATTGGCTGTCTCAGGTATATATGGTTTCCATGGCAACCGAAAGATCCCGTTCCTGAAGATAACGGTGGCTATTCCTCGACTGATTGCCCCAGCCAAACGACTTCTTGAACAGGGCTTTCAGTGTCCTGGATACGCTACGCACGGCTTTCAAACCTATGAGAGCAACATCGACTTTGAAATTAGGTAACTGTCCTGTTCTGGGAGTCTGTCAATTTAGGCGTATAAAGTTTCTTGTGCAATGACAAAGTGTTGTGTGTCCCATACCAACTGGCTTGGCCCTATACAAAGAACATGATCTTCATACAGTAGACGTAACTCCCAAATTCATTACAGAAATGAAAGGAGTGTTTTAAAGTGGTGTCAAACATTCAATAATCATATGTATATAGATAAGGAAATCTTAAATGAAGTAGGGAACTGTAAACGGAAAATAACAAACAAGAAGAGTAAACGGAAAATAACAAACAGGAAGAGTAACTCTTGCTCCCATAATGAAATAAATACATGCCCATAAATCTGAATGACTGCTGCTTTCGACACACAGTGTGTGCTGTGTGTTGCCATTTCTGCAAGGCGATTCAGTGTCAAAAGCAGCATTCATCTGGAGTTTTGGGCGTGTATTTATTTCATCATGGGAGCAAGAGTTATGCTACTTGTTTTTTATTTATGTAAATAAGGTCTGTTGTGTCTTTTAATTTTTTTAGCTAAATGATTTGTATGAAAATATGTATGGAAGCACTTCATGGTGCTTTCACAGTGTTGACAATTCTGCTGCATTTACAAATCACACATATAAGATCTGAAAAAAAAAAGAAGAAATAAGAGAGATAGAAAAAAAGAACAGCAGGAATGAAAAGTCTATGGGTGGACAAATTTGGGGGTTTTTTGCTTGATAGTTCACCCTTAGGACAGTTTGATATCCGTTATGTGCATTCATTCCCCACCAGATTCATGGTGGATTGTAACATCGTGGGTTGCAACTGGATCCAGCTGCTGGCGAAGAAGTATCGTGTTCGGCAGAAACAGGACCATCCTGACAGAGATGGCAAAGGCAGCACACAGGCACAGGCTCCCCGCACTCGCTGCCAGCTGGAGGTGGACGTGTCGTGGGAAGACCTGGTGTCCCATTCTCCTGAAGGAGAATGGTCCAAGGTGGCACCCTTTCGTATCCTGAGCTTTGACATAGAGTGCGCCGGTCGGAAAGGTAAGAACAGGTTTGTGATGGTAAGAACAGATTTGTGATGGCATTTTGGATATGAATATCAGTATTGCGTTTTCTTAGTTTGTGTTGGGTATATTCATCATGTAATTTCCATTATTGTTAGATGTACATTATTGATATTCATCATACATTTTCCATTAATATTACATGTATATATATTATTGTTGGATTATTCTGTAGGTAGAAGTAGATCGCAAGCAGATGTTTTCTGTGTGTGCCATTTTGCCAGCAATTTATCGACATGTGTATTGTCCTCTGCAGTGAATCCTAGTCAGACATGAAAACATGAGACCGGTGATGCAGAGATGGAGGCTGAAGAATGGCCAGAATATGTTAGTTCTACAAGAAACAGTATTACTTGAGTGAAAAAGTTAATTTAAAAAACAGCGTGCCGAAAGCCCTTCCTTAGTTCAGAGCACATTGTGAGAGTGTGTTGGGAGAGTTTTCTTATGCGCACATAGATGTATTCTATTTTCTTATGATTTCTTGCAAGTGTATTTGCTTGTACAAAAATCTGATTTGAGGCTTGAAAATAACTGAAATTTAAACGGTGTACTGTCAAGCAAAATATCAGGGTAGACAGGTCTGGCAAAGTTAAAAGAAATTCTGTTTGGATTTTGAAATGATATCGATACGTAAACCTGTGAGCAAAATGTAACATACTACGAGATTACGTTTGTAGAGCACCATACAAACTGGTTCACTGTTTTAGAGAATGGAAAGAAAAAAAAACGGAAGTCCAAATCACATTAGATTTTGTATATAGATCTAGTAAAGGATCAGATTTGATGTGCCTTTGTGATGTCTATTTGCTGCTGATGACAACTGGTCATTGAGATAACTCCCTTGCGCTGTGAAGTTTTAGGATAATGTGAATCATCGCCTCTAAAGTTGGAATCGATTTCAGTCATGTATGTGTTGGCAGATTTGGTGGCAGCTGGCCCAGTAAATTGTTCACAGTCATGTTTAATGAGCTGTCTTCGACGCTGTCACTTATTGTTAGTTACACTGTAGAACGAGATAGAAAAGAGTTGCCTCATTTTGATGGCAGTGTCAATAGTGCCAACAAGAACTAAAGCTACCTGCTCAAATTGCAGCTCGCTGACATTCAATGTTTTTTTTTTTTTTTTAAACACTATGGGAACAGAAAGTACACTGATCCACTGAGGACAGATTTTTGTTGAGTGATGGTGGGTAGGCGGTAATTAAAAGAGTCCAGTTTTATTTTCCAGCTGACCAACCACACAGGGCCATTTCAGGGCATTGTGATTTTTTTTTTTTTTTTTTTTTTGATACAAAAACTAAATTAAAAAAAAGGATATTGAGGGTATAAAAATGGC
This sequence comes from Conus ventricosus, assembly GCA_018398815.1. Taxonomy (NCBI): domain Eukaryota; kingdom Metazoa; phylum Mollusca; class Gastropoda; order Neogastropoda; family Conidae; genus Conus; species Conus ventricosus. Next base: position 33,748,595 of record CM031614.1, read on the forward strand.
ATTTAGTGGGGGTGGAAAAATAACAGTTGGTCAAGAGAAAATCTTTGAATTTTGTGAAATAAAATGTTAAGAATCTTCGTACATGCATGTATGAAGAATATTGTGTTCTGATAATCAGGTATGCTGTTCTTATTACTAGTGTAAGTAACAGTTGGCTCAGATTATAGAGAATAGTCTGTGATGCCAGAAATTGATGGTACAGAGTAAATGAACTGTATCTCTCTTCTTATCTCGCCTTCATCCCTTCTGTCCATATTTTATCGTCTCTGTCTTGTTCTTTCCCTTTCCTGTATTTTTTCAGGGACAGTTTATGTGGAAGTACATAAAACACACCTGTTTACCCATATGATTTCGTCGTAGTTGGTACATGCTTTGTGAAAATATGATGAATACAACGAATTTGGGAGTGGTGGGGGGACGTCAGAAATCTTACGACAAAGTTCTTGGTCTTGCAATGTGTAACCATTGTGCGTCATGCTCAAAGAGCGACAACTCTCATGAACTCATGGGCGCGAACTCACTTTTGGATGATGTTGGAACAATAGCTTGGAAAAAAATTTTTGTGAAATATTTTTCAAAAAATAAAAAGCTGGTGAGAGAGCGTGAATTTGTGCCAGAGTATGCTCATGAGTCAGTTTTGAAAGAAATTTGTATTGGGAGAAACTTTTTTACGGTAGATACTGTGAGATCAGATCTGCGTCTTCCCTCTTCCCTCTGCCGTGTGATGCCTGTAGATAAAAAGAAAATCCACTCCATCCCGCTTTTACCAAACTTTGGAAGATGTGTACACACATTTTGTAGGAAATTGCTCATTTTAATTGAAAAGTAGGCAAATAGCAGTTTTAGGGTAAACGGGCTTGATACAATGAGTTAGATAGGGTATGAAAAGTATTGTTCAACTGACAAAACACAGAAAAAAGTGAGAATGATGTTGTTGTTGTTGTTGTTGTCGTACCCTGGCTAAAAGACTCCAGGGATCATCCAAACAGCCGAAGTACTTGAACACTATGGTACAAATGCATCAGCTGGGGATGAGAACATTACGTGTGTGACCGTTTTTGATTACCCCGCCACATGGGCAGCCACACTCCGACTTCGGGGATTTTAGAGACTGATAATGTTATGCTAGGAGCTTGTCACAACTGAAGACAATCCCCGCATAGTGAGAATGAGATGGACATACATTTTGGAGCAGGCAGGCCTTTAAACAAGCAAAACATAGAATGTAGAAAATTGTTGCAGCCTTTTTCTTGGTAATTATAGATAAAAAGAATGGCATGATTGATGTCAGAGGGTGTTGTCTGGTGGCAGGTGTGTTCCCAGAGGCTGACAAGGATCCTGTGATCCAGATTGCCAACATGGTGATGAAGCAAGGGGATACTGACCCTTTCATACGCAACGTCTTCACTCTGAACACGTGTGCCCCTGTGGTCGGCTCCCAAGTCCTGTCCTTTCCCAAGGAACAACAAATGTTGGAGGTGAATGGGTGGAGAACCGCTGACCTTTTCACATTTGTAAACATATATGCACATCAAACACCTTTTTTTTTTCTCCTTTTTTTAAAGGATTCTTTTGATAGCAAAAATGTACCACACTACTAGATCAGTTTTCTGAAGCGCTGTGCAAAACAGAGTTGTTTCAAAAAGAAAAGAGAGGGAGAAAAAAGTGCTTGTCTAAAGCTCATGATCTTCAATATGCATATGCCTGCTTGGAGGTTGCTGATGGTTTTAAACTCACTGTTGTGATCACTCATCAAGCCTGAAGTGAAAGCAGTGTGAATTTGGTGCCCCCAAGATCAAGGGCTCAGTACTTCCTATGTGATGAGTATGGTAATGGAAGGTGGGCTGAACCCCATGCAGCCACCCTCCCCCCACTCTTCCTGATCTATTTATGTAAATAAAGACTAAGACTTGATGATCTTTGTAATTTGATAACCATGATGAGTTTAGAAATTATCTTGGATATCAAGTTAAAGTATCTTGATTAAATGTGTGTACGTACGTGTGTCAGTAAAAAATGTTTCTGGCAGTCTCATGTTTTTTTTTCTCACAGGGGAAGAGAAAAGTTGTTTTAAACAAATATGTAACTCAGGTGGTGAAAACAGAAAATGCATAGTAATATCAGTATCAACTTGACCAGGGGTGTCAATTTAGAATACAATATTTTTCTGCCCTTGTGGATGGCATTGATTTTTTATGCAGTTCAAATAGACACTTGTTAGTTTCCAGTTCAGGGACAAAGCTATATGGACACAAGTGTTATGCTGAAGGCAGTGTTGTGTCATTTTGTGTTGTGGACAGAAAATGGTCAGCTTTTGTACGTGAAGTGGACCCAGACATCATCACGGGCTACAACATCAGAACTTTGATCTGCCGTACCTCATCAACAGAGCTGCTCACCTCAAGGTAGTCGGGATAGTCTGTTACCACTGTATGGTGCTGTTGACACGATCATTAACTGTACATGATATGGCCGTGGCATGGTATCTGTGATTCAGGCATCTAGGATCAGGTAACTTAAGTCGTACCTATGGGCAGGGGTGGGAGGGTAGCTTCTTTCAGCAGAGTTGTTAACGATTTTTATGTAGTTGCAAATTTTCTGTCTTGATAAGTTCATCATGTTCAGAGATGGAGGTTTTTCACTTTGGGTGGAAGTGTGGACCAATCAGAAAGTTTCTCTTGCATTAGCATCATGAATACTTTCACTGTCAAAAGAGGTGGAAGCTGCCAGAGGGAGTGTACTGTCATGGTCCTAACAGAGGTGCGAAGGAGCTGAGGCCTAGCTGTCAGCATCATGCAAGTGTTTGTGTTCGTTAGTAACACAGTCACTAACAGTATTTGTGGCAGAAATAATTCAAGTTATGTGAATGTGATGGACTTGATCAAGTTTTGCTCAGATCACATACCTCCATAACAGATAATCAGTATGTGATTAAACCATTGGAGAATGATATGATATATGCTCATACCATTTTCATAATATTTCACTCTGTGTTTTTTGGCTTCAAAGGGTACTGTACCCCAGTTTCTACGTGATCTTATAGATGACATTGATTCAGTTAATAAAGGGGCGGAAAAATTAAAGTTCAGAATCTATTCACTGCAATTTTCCTCTCTCTTTTCTTGCTCTCTCTGTGCTCTCTCTCTCTCTCTTTCTCTCTCTCTCTCTCTCTCTCTCTCTCTCTCTCTCTCTCTCTCTCTCTCTCTCTCTCTCTTTTCTCTCCTTCTCTCCCCTCTCTCTCTCTCTCTCTTCTCTCTCTCTCTCTCTCTCTCCTTGGCATGGATTCATTATCTTATAAATGATTTGATCTTGTGTGCGTTGATTTTTTTTCTCATAGCTTATCTACACCCCATCATAAAAATAATCATTCTCTACTCTCCCCCGCCTCTCTCTGATGTGGGCTTCATTGCAACTTTTAACACTTCTTCATCCCAGTGCTGAAGTCTGAACCATCCAGAACAAAACTGCCTTTTGCACGTTGTTTGTTCCACAGAATTGTTGTTTGCAATGCCATGGCAGACCTGTGCACTTTACGATTTTTGCGTATAATCTCACGAAATTTAATACAGCTAACGATTGTACGTTTCAAAACCAAATTGTACGAAATTTTGATGAACGAGCTTACGAAAATGCGCTGAAACACGTAATCCAGCCGAGTCCAAGAGTCTGGTCCAACTTTTAAAAGTTCCGATGGCGCATGCGTACTTCCTGCCTCTATGAATGCATCAACATTGCTTCTCACTCAGCTTCAACTCGCGCGCATGAAACAGACAACGAAAATTCAGATTCATTGGTAGAAAACTGTGATCCAAAAGAAAAAGAAATATGAACAGAAGTACAAACCAGCGTATCATACTATTTTCAAGTTCATTGCTGCGTCAAAGAAGGGCGATACATTCGCACACAGCACCACGTGTAACTGTCAAATCGCGATTGCTACAGTGGTCGCTTTGACATTCAGCGGCACATCGGTAGCAAAAGCCACAAGGGAAACAGTGATTCTGGAAAACGGTAGGCAATGAACATTCAAAGCTTTTTGTGAAGTCGAGTTCTGCAGGCACTTCTGATGAGAGACTGGAACATCAGACTACTCGCGAGAGGGACAAAAAGCTCCAAAATCCCCCCTCCCACCCCTGGCCCCAAAGGAGCACACTGTCCAGTGAAATTCTTGAAAGTCTTCTCATCCTGAAGAAGGCTGACTGTTCTTTAATAGATGCAGTTCATGGCCTTTCAGCTGACAATTTAACAGCGTTCGTAGGGTCCTTTGAAGTCCTTATAAATGGGATTTTTGTCAAAAGGCCTTTTAAGTCCGTTGATTCAGCAAGTTGGTCCTTTTAACTCACGAGGAGGTCCTTTTAATTTTTGAAAGGTACTGTTAAGTCCTGTTTTTTCAAGAGAAGGAGGCTTGAAAACGGAACCGATACATCTTCCACAACCCAAACCGTACTATTGCAAGTTGCAAAGAGTTGACAGATGCCGACGCGATCATCTGAAACGCGGTAGGCAGGCCTATAACGCTAGGCCTATCAGTGGGCTTTCTGTTTAGTAAGCTTAGCTAGCAGACGACGCAAAGCTGCGGGCACGTTGCTGCAATCCAGCTTTTTTGACGTCACGGTTTTCCCCAGTGCAGACGCGGTGCTAATGTTCTCGGCATGTAGCTGACTTAACATTTTCGCTCATGCTATCTATGTTAAAATGTTCCCTTTATAGAAATTCATTTGAAGAGTGGGGCAATAATGATGAAAATATTATTACCCAAATAAATATAGGTACATAACATGACGGATTGCGAACATAACAAACAGCTTGGGGAACAGCTATATGCTGAGTTCTTGAGTAACATTTACAGGATAGATTCCTTTTCCCGCCTTGTCTACCCCCCCCCCCCCCCCTCCCCCCCCCCTTCCTCCATGTTGGCAAAGGTCCTTTTAAACTGATTTGAGGTCTTTTTAAAGTCCTTTAAAGGTCCTTTTTTGGCCTCATGCCCATCACCTGGGAACCCTGAAGGAGCTGGAATCACCAAAGTCTGAAATAAAGTTCACATCATAATTGTTATGCTCTTCAGAAAGACTGGTTAGCTTATCAACAGTGAAAAAGTGCCCCATAGTAGCATATGAAAGAAATAGATTACTTCAAGATTTTTTTTCCAGTTATGTCCATCAGTACAGTAAAAAGTGAAGAGAGAGTTATTTTAAAGTGTTATAAAAGAAAATTCACATCAGTTTGTTAATTTCCTGAGCAAAGGCTTTTGCCCATCAGAGGATACTGGCAAGGAACTTGGATTAGTTTGACAATCATTGATTGTTAAAGAAGCCAATTTAATGCATTTCATGAAAATACATCTTTATAGTAATAAATTTTCAGTGTTTCTAATGTCTGGAATGCATTCAGTATTGTTTCCTACGCAGCTACTTTGCGCTGCAAAAGCTTACACATTTTACACACAATTGTACACATTTTTGACCCAAAACCTACACATAGAATTTCTGAGGGGTAACCAGGTCTGCCATGGCTTAAGTACCATTTTGGTGCTTCTAGAATTTTCTTGTTGGACATCAGATTTGCATTTTTGAAATGTTCTGTCTGTTGCAGGTGTCCTCCTTTCCGTTCCTAGGTCGTATCCGTGACATTCAGTCGAAGGTGAAGGAGGCCATGTTTCAGTCAAAGCAGATGGGCAAAAGAGAGAACAAAGTCATCAACACTGAGGGGCGTGTGCAGTTTGATTTGTTACAGGTAGGAACGGCTGTTGCCAGAGGTCTTTGAATGTACCTGGACTTTAGATTTGACATATTTGTAAGACAGAGATGCAAGTATTCCAGAACTAACTGGAAACATGGAATTGTGTTCTAAATCATCTCCATATTGTTGAGATTTTGTTTGAATATCTTCAGGATTGTAAATTTTATTGCTTTAAAGATAGTAGACATTTGGGCAAGAGTTATATTGTTTCATGTTCATCTTTCTTTATGATTTGTAATAGAAAAAGAAACACATATCTGAAAAATATTGTTCAGCTTTTTTTATCATTCACTATTTTTGGCAAAATCTTTATAATGCTTGCAACACTAGAAATTTTTTTTATCTGGAAGTTTCAAGAAGTTTTAAAAGAAGTTCAATCAAACTTGGTTTTATCAGTTGAATAGTGATAAATTGAGTAACCATTTGTTTTTTTTTTTCCCTCAACCAACGATTGTCCCAGAATGTTGTTGTGAGATCATTGTACAAATGAGTTTTTTATAATGAAGTTCCACGAGTTGTTGCATTCTTGCAACAATCAGTAGTTAACAATTGCTTCAGATGTTAGAACTGGGGGGTCCAGATAAAAGAGTTGTGTGAACATTGTTTCTATTGCATTGAGTTTTAAATTCAAGGATGGATGTTTCATTCTCAGTCACTGTCTCAGTTGTCAGGAAAGAAGACAAACAGCATGTTTGATGTAAATGAAAAATAATCAACTGAGTTGCTTAGCACTTCAGACAATCATGTTTAACAATTGTTCTGTGTACGTGTAGGGGTGTTGCTCCGTGAATACAAGCTCCGCCTTACACGCTGAATGCTGTGTCCTTCTCACTTCCCCAATGCAGAAGTCAGGACTGCACACTCCATCATCACAGATCTGCAGGTGGTCAGTGTTTCTGTACAGAAACAAACAGGTGAACTGTTCACCATCCACATGGTGTAGCTGATGTGTTTGTTGTGACTGTGTAGGTCGGTTGCTCTGGATAAGCTCCGTCTATAGTACGCTGATCTGTGTACTTCATTGCCTCAAAGCAGGTGGCTGCCCAGATCCGATATCACAGATCTGCTTTTGGGTATGTTCTGAGACCTGACCTGGTGAATGTTCAGCCATTCAATGGGTGTGTCAAGTAGCACTTGCATACGATTCTGAAAAGAGGCGTTGTTGACTATGGTTAGTTTGTGGACTCTTCCACCTGGTGGCTGGGCCTGAGTTAGTGGGCTTGGGATGTGGTTAGCTGCCTGTGTTGCCAATGGGTGTGTCTCAGGCTCTCACTTCTGACCAAAAGGGGTGGTGTGTAGGTGGGGATGTGGGGCTGGGGGGGGGGGGGGGGGGGGGTGGGGGGGGGGGGGGGGGGGGGGGGGGGTGGGGGGGGGGGGGGGGGGTTTTGGGGGGGGGGGGGGGGGGGGGGGGGGGGGATTTCCGTTCCATTTCTATACCAGTTGTGGGTCTGTGTCAGAGTGTTCATTGTTTGCATGTTAATGGGTGGGACAGGGTGCCTTCGACTGGAGAATGCTGTCGTCATGTCAGTAGAGGACTTAGTGGTAGCGTCTGTGTCGAGTTGGATCAGAATAGACGCACTTGGCGTCAGCTACTGGCTGCAGCAGTTCAGTGTCTGCCATGATGGATTGCCTTCTTACAACCCAGTGGTGTGATTGCTTTCTGTATATTGCCAGTGTTGTGGCTGTAATGGTATGACCACATGTATATATGCAACTGTGCATAGGGAAGACTGGAAAGAATTGGATAATCACTGTTGGCAGTGTTTGGCATACATCTTGCAGGTGGACTGGCATGCTTGGATCACTGCTACAATAACTAGACCTTCTAACTGCCACATTTTGAACACGCATGCTATATTGAGCATCACAATGCTTTTCTGCTGCATTCTACACTTTAATTACAAAAATCTGCTGTGAATTCTCCTCCTTCCCCCCCCCCCCTCCCCCCCGCCCTTTGTTAAACAGTTGTTGGTAAGAGAGAACTAATGTCACAACAAGAGAATAAGAATGGGCCGAGACTGGTCTATAGGTGTATAACCTTTTAGGTGCACAATCATTATCAGCCGGTGAGAGTTGTGATTTCGGCACATAGAAAAGGGTCTGAGGCAATCAAAATTCAGTTTTGTATTTTCACCACATTGCTTTACTGGGAAGTTTGACAGCAGACTGTATGTTTTGCTTTGGCACAGTAGGGCCAGAATGTTGTCCAAGCAAATAGCTAGTGATGAAACTAAAGCAACAAGAAAGAAAAGATTGCCACACATGCTGCTATTGTGCATTCACTGACGAATATCCATGTTTCCAATATGTGAACCATAACTTGTTATCTTTTGATCGATGTTTATTCTTAACTTCACAGTGACAGTGATTGAAAAGCAGTTCACATTTGCTCAGCTGTACTACTCCTTCATCATCATCCCCATGTCATTACAGACACAGTGGTCCCATTTCGCTCTGTGAACAGTGAATTTTTGTCAGTTATTTTCTACTGAACTTGCTGATCCGCCCTTTCCTACATGCTCCTTAATCCCATACCTCAACTGTCACCCCATTGTGTGCTCTTGCACTGCCCCTGCCCGTCCCCTCAGCCTCTCCCTTCTCTCCCTCTTTCTCAGTTCACCCTTTTCCATATTCCCTGTCTTACCTTCACCTTCTTCCTCGTGCCGTTTTGCACCTTCCTAGTGAGCATTAAAGCTCATACAATAAACATGTGAATGGGGGATGGGTCAGTCCTGACAGGCGGACATTGTCATAGACTTTTTGGATAGAGAGGAAAGCGTGGTTGGGAAGACGTAACATTCTACTTTTAGATGTGGCATCAGACAGGTCTAGCATTTGGTTAGAAAGTGCATCGATAGATTCACCAACCATGTGGCTCACTCCAGTTCTTTCCATAAACTTGATTTTCACACAGATTCTGTCTCTCTCACTCATGCACATACAGGCAGAGAGAGAGAGAGAGTTGTAAGTGTACATACAAAGACACACTGCACAGCAGTAGAAGATGGTAAATTGACAATGACCTTTGGCATAAGGGTTGACAAGTGTGTCTTCTTGGCCAGAGCAAATGTTCTCGACGACTGTTGCGCAATACACGCCTGCAGCTTTGAGATGGAGACTGGTCGTTTCCATTCTTACCCAGGCTTCCTTTCCCTCATTCTCGACCCCTTCCTGCACACGCACACGCACACCACACGTGCGCACACACACACACACACACACACACACACACACACACACACACCCTGTCCCATCCCGACTCCACTCTCAATTCCTCTTCCAGACCTCTGATTTCAACCCCATGTCTTCCTCCCCCATCCTTCCTGACTCATGTCTGCTTTACTATCCCAGGGATGTATTACAACCTTCTCATTTTTACCCGGATCACACAGGGGTTAAGGTTTTGCTTTGTGTGACAGCTGTCTGTCGCTACTGTACTGATTGTCCATTTCTGGTTGGTTACTAAGTTTTATTTCTAATTCCTTCTGTATGTGTCCAGAACCTAAATCTACACACGTGTACACAAAGACACACAAAATCAATGTATATATATGCATACACATACAGAGTGCATGCAATGCACATCCATGTTGATCTTGAGCTTTGCATGGGGTTTGCAGATGTGAATAAGTGTTAAATATTTACTGTTACATGCCATATATGAGGGTTTCGTATTGTGGTATTTGCCATTGTTGGCAGAATGAAACAACCAAACTCGGCGCCGTCTTGCTGTATACTGTCTGAAAGACGCCATCTTGCCGCTGCGGCTGCTGGAGAAGCTGATGAGCATCATCAACTACATGGAGATGGCGCGCGTCACCGGTGTGCCCCTCTCCTGCCTGCTGTCCAGGGGTCAGCAGATCAAGGTCATGTCACAGCTGTTGAGAAGGTCAGCAACGCACTTTGGATTGTTTTAATTCCTTAAACAAGACCAGTTAGCCTGTGTTCTGAAACCAGCATGTGATGTATTGCTTACTGTTTGTTATGCAGATGAAACCTGTACAACGGCCTGCTGTGGTTATTTTTTTACTTAAAACTGGATGAAAGATCCTAGGAATTGATCTCTGAACCGGATATTTCTTGCTGTCAAAAGGTATGTTCATAGAGCCTGACTTCCATTAAATTACAAGTTGACAGCATTCACATTGGCATATAGATCTTTCTACTGACAGGCTAACACACCATTGGCTGAAAGATCAAACTTGGGGCTAGGTTACAACACACTGGCAAATTGAAATTTGATTACTTATCAGCCATAGACTTACATCTGTTGAGTTTATACACTTTCAGAAGACTGATGGCATGTTTACAGATCAAAGCCTGTGGAATACTACATGAATACCTTTATTCAAATGGCAAGAATTGGTTATAATGCAATGATTCCAAAGCGAAAATTCTCCAGATTTAATGGCTGAAGGTGAGCATCTTGGAAAATCACTGAGGTCATCTGCTTTAGTGAGTGAATAGTCCATAGTCAGAGGTGGAGGGGTGAGGTGGGGTGAGGATGAGCAGGGTCAGGTACTAGCGCTGCAGTGAAGTGCCAAAGTCAGGAACTCTTAATGCATGACTGGTACATTTAGATAGGCACCCGATTGCAAGGAATTATCTTGAGAAATGCGATTGATTTACAGATGGCATATGCTGCATCAGTAAGGTTCATATGATACATCATGAATAAGTTTACAATTTTGAAGTGAAAGGAAAAACGTCTGGATCCTTCCGCACAATCAATCTGCTGTGACGAACAGTTTTCAGTGCCACCTGTTCTGTTGTCAGGTGGAACTTAAGGTACTGGAACCTTGGGTATATTTGCAAAATTCGACCATCTAGTTAATTAAAAGTCAGTGACAGGGGCGGGATTTTTCCGCGGTCGATCCTTGTTCATTCCATGTAACAGCGTGTCAGTTCCACGGGAGCGATCTGTGATTCATGTCTTCAAAAGCATCGGGTGTGATTTATCCAATAACTATTCGAAATTCTTAAATGGCTTGGATTCGCAGTTACTTGGTAACTTTCTCCTTCCGGTTTTGCGATCTTCAAAATGGTGACATGTCGAAGAGACGTCGTTTCACGCTGAGAAAATGTTTTCCTGCGACAGGTCTTTGAAGAACAAGTGGAAATGGGACTGGTTGGAGATGAAGGTGGGTGATGATGAAGTGATAGGCCAGTTCATAGCCAAACTTCATGCCTGTGGCCTTGCTTACTGCAATCTTTGCCGAGTGCATGCCCCTAGACTGTTTCCTCTTTTTTTCCTTTATGGAGAGTCCCACCCCTGCAGTGATAATTTAGTGATGTTTCTCCCTAAATTGAAAGCGGATGACTGACGGTGGTGTTCAATAAATTTGCTTGTCAATGGCAACAATGTTGCCGTAATATCATGGAAATGAAGAGATTTGTTTGAACTTTCGACAGTATGTTGTAGCAGTATTTGATTGCGACTCATGCCAAGGTGAAGAAAGAAAGGTAGAGAACGATGTGTTAAGGTTTAAAAATGTTAAAGTTCCCATAGCCGATTGGCCAAAGAAGCAATGAACTGTTTGAGGTTTACCATGTCTAGCACATGGCATGATGGAAGGCAGCACCCATCTGTCTCCTTCTGCTGCTTTAAGCTTGCTTGAACTGAATCAGGTACCCATTTACAGCTGATGAACAGAGATGGTTTTCAAGCCGAAAAAAATATTACCCCACATGTGGTTTGAACTCATGACCCTCAGTTCCACAGGCAAGTGCTCTAACCACTTGACCATGGGCTGTGTTGGTGTGAGTGTGTGTGCAAATGAAGTTGGAGAAAGCCTTAAGGTGATATGGAGTTGTAAGATTTGATTGTCAACCCAGATTAGTCATTTGCAGATTGTGTACATTGGCTGCGAGTTTAGTGTGCTATAAAGAATACAGTGCACCTAATGAAGACATGACTTTTGCAGATGTGAACAAGTTGTATCAAGTCCAGATCAGTTTGCAGGGTATATTATGAGAACAAGTAAGAAGATAGCCCTTTCATGCAGTTTGCAGGTATATTATGAGAACAAGTATAGAAGACGGCCATTTCCTGCAGTTTGCAGGGTATAGTATGAGAAGTATAGAAGACAGCCATTTCATGCAATTTGCAGGGTACGTTATTAGAACAAGTATAGAAGACAGCCATTTCATGCAGTTTGCAGGGTATATTATGAGAACAAGTATAGAAGACAGCCATTTCATGCAGTTTGCAGGGTGTTAGTATAAAGAACAAGTATAGAAGACAGCCTTTTTATGCAGTTTGCAGGGTATATTATGAGAACAAGTATAGAAGACAGCCTTTTTATGCAGTTTTAAGACCAAAATGGAACTCCTTAGTTTCATTTACATCATGCTCATCCCCAATGATTTTTTTTTAAAGAAAAAGAAATGTTTGTAATTCTGTGTCCCTTCATGCTCTGATCTCATAGTGATCTCAGTTCTGATTTCCTCTCTACGTCTGTGCCCTTGGCAAGTTCATGCTGAAATCACTGGTCATGGGGACTGTTGTTACATGGATGTGGTGGCACCATCTGGAAGGGGACACTGATTCACGCTGCCTTTGCAACCGAGCTGTCGTTGTCATCAGTAGGGGGCGTAACAGGTGGTGTTCTGCGCATGTTGGATCAAAGCAGGTGCCATTGAATGCCACCAAAGTAATTGGGCAGCAGTTCAGTATCTCCTCTGGTGGGTTGTCTCATAGGTACTTGACATTGACAGACCTGTTTAGTCTACACATTTGGCGTAGAATTCTACGCATTTTGACCCCAAATACGCAAATACGCATTTAGGAACCTCGCTACGCATTTCAGAATTTCGCCGGTACGCATTTTCGAAACTGAAGCTATTTTGCGTGTTGCCGTCTTTTGACAAACTTGACGCGCCATACAAGCAGCCTGACACGCTGCTGCGTTCAGCTGGACTGCCCGCCCGCCTCTGTTAGTTACTTATTTCCCTTTACTGCCCAATAACTTTAGGGGGCAGGTTAGAACGGCTCGCTGAACGCGTTACGGTCGGTTTTCATTTTTCGATCAAGATGGCTGACAATAATTCGTCGAAGCGCCAAGCTGATTCTTCCGACTTTTCTCCCAGCAAAAAGAAGAAAAAAGTTGCCGATCAAACCTTTCTGTCATCATACCATCAACGCTACCCGTGCCTTGTTTCATCCAGAAGAGGGAGCATTATGCTCATTGCACATTGTGCAGGAAAGATTTCTCGATCAAACATGCCGGCATGTTTGACTGCAAACGGCATATCGAGAACCAGACTCACAAGGACTTTGAGAGTAAAGCAGGAAAGCAGTCATCTCTGGCTAGTTTTTTTGCAAAGCCTTCACCTTCGAGCAGTGAATCTAGTCTCAATCAAGATGTTATGAGAGGAGAAGCCATCGTGTGCCATCTCGTGGTACAGAACAACTTGCCGCTGTCTGCTGCTGACAAGATCGTTCGGGCGGTGAAGGCCATTTGTCCGAACTCGCCTATCGCCAAAAGTAGGTCACTTTTCTTCTTGCATTAAATTACCTTTTGATCTAACATTTTAGTTCTCGCTTTACCAAGCTACCGATGTCAGCAGCTGTCGCAAGGACAGAATCGATGAAACTTGGAAGGCCATTGGGGAAGTGGAAGATGGGCAGTTCAAGGAGCTGTCTCTGGTGATGAGGGGCATTGTCACCATCCCTCATAGCAGTGCCCACTGTGAGCGCATCTTCTCCTGTGTGAGGAAGAACCGCACAGACCAGAAGCCAGCTTGGCAGACAGCACCATGGAGAGCCTGCTGGTCCTCAAGTCAGTGCCCCAGGAGCCTCAAGATGCTGTGAGGAGCATGACTACAGAGGATCTTGCTGCACTGAAGAGTGCCTACAGCAAGAAACTCAACCAGTAAACTACCATGTGAAATGTGTAAATAGTGTATATATTGTGGTTCTTGACAATTAATCCAAACTGGAATAAGTGACAATATGTATAGAGAGGACATGAACTGGTAGTGTTACATGAATCAGAAGATATTCAACTCAATGCTTGGTTATCAAACAGCTAACAGGTGAGCTTATTTTATTTCTTTTTGACCCAACGGCGTCACAAACACACACACACACACACACACACATGCATACACGCAATACACACACACACACACACACACACACACACACACACACACACACACACACACACACACTTATTAGCATTTTTATTTAGATTAATGTGCATGTTAGTATTTTTTTAATAGTAATACTATCTTGTGCGAAAAAGTAGACTACACATTTGACATGGCTGACTACACATTTTGGTCATCTGACTACACATTGGTCTCGAAGGGGGTAAACAGGTCTGCATTGATTATATCATGTGGGACTGCAGTGGGTCGGGCCAGGTTGTGGCTTGGATGGGGGTGGGGGGGGGGGGGGGTGTGTGCTGAATGAACAGCAAAGAGGGGGGGGGGGGGGGTAATGCCACTGCAGTGGCGTGGAAGATGAGATGGCGACCTCCCCCCTCCCCCCCCCCCCCCCCCCAAAAAAACAAAAAAAAAGAAGCCCAGCTCGCTCAGTTTATAGAATGACGGGTCAAGCTAGTGAACATTTTTGTAGAAAAAAAAATAGGCCATTGTGATCATCCTGGGCTTAGTGTAAAGTATAGTATTGTTTTGTCTCAAATTGATGTTCATAGAAAATTCAAGCTGCAGTTTCACTGGACATGTTAAACATCCAGGCAACTCGGATGAGTTGACTTTGAGTTGTCTACTCCGTTGGAAAAATTGAGTTTGTAGATCCAGTGTGAATCATTTGCATGAATTTATAGTATAAAGACAAAAATGTTAGTAGAAGAAACACCAATGTTTCATCAGATCTTCAGTGATATTGTGCGTACATGTACATGTGTATCAGGCATCCTACCTTTCTGCAAAGACCTCTTTTCCATGACACTTTCATAGTCATTACAGAGAGGATCAGTTGTACATGGATTTTTTCCTGTGAGTGGTTTCTAATGTAAATACCTGAAAAAAAACCTGTCTTGTATTGATATGAAACATCTTCTTCTTCCTAAAATACTGGTTCACTCAAAAACGAGTAGGTCACCAGCGCGCAAATATGTAAATAGGTTCATAGTTCTGTAATAAGTTCTCTTGTGTCTGTGTGTGTGTTCATGCGTGTGGGTTTTTTTTTGTTGTTGTTTGTTTGTTTAGTTGGTTGGTTAGTTTTTGGTTTATTTGTTTTTGTTTTGTTTGTTTTTTTTGTAACAGAATTCATTTGCATTATAATGGTTCCATGACATAAAGAATGTGGTTGCTTGGATATAACCATATTTGCAAGAGATCCCTTTGATGTTATCGGACAACAGTATGTTAGCACAATACCCGGTGATGAAAGAAAGCATGAGATGTAGTGTCAGTTCCTATGCCATGAGTTATCTTCCTAACCAAAAACCGGTGAAAACGCTAGTATTCAGTTTGAAGTACAATAGATCCCAAGGTCTGGGCTTAGTGTTTTCTGCCTCTTCCCCAACAGGTGGTGTAAAGTTTCTGGGGAGTAGCCTGTGTTGTGTGCCCTCCCCAAGGAAACTGCAAGGTGACAGGTGTCTGGTTTCAGGCCAAGGAACAGGACCTGGTGCTTCCTGCCCATAAGGTGGAGACCGGGGATGAGTATGAGGGCGCCACTGTCATTGAACCGGTCAAAGGGTAGGCTGCACAGGTGGACCTGGTGTCGTTTCTGCCTGTCTTTGTATCCCCTCTCTCCCTCCCTCTCTCTCTCTCTCTCTCTCTCTCTCTCTCTCTCTCTCTCTCTCTCTCTCTCTCTCTCCTCTCTCTCTCTCTCTCTCTAACCACATCTCTCTTCCTTTTTTTCCTTCCCCATCCTCTCTTCTCTTCTCCTTCGCCGCTGCACCTTTTTTTTTGTGTGTGTGAACAGCTTCTTGTCTATCTTGTGTGTGAATGCGCGCACACGCAGTGTATGTGTGTGCATGTGCGTGTGCGTGTGTTGTGTGTGTGTGTTTCTCCTGCTATGATGGTGTCCCTCCTTGCCTTTTCTTTTGCGTTCTTTCCTTTATTCTCAAGTGGATGTTTGCCTGTGCAGATACTACGACGTGCCGATCGCCACCCTGGATTTTGCCTCACTGTACCCTTCCATCATGATGGCCCACAACCTGTGCTACACATCGCTCCTTAGCCCTCAGACCGTCCAGAAAGAGGGGTCAGGGTCCTCTCTCCACTGAACGCTTCACTGTATTCTCCTCTTTCCGTCCATCTGTCTCTCTCACTTTCTCTTTCTCTCTCTCTCTTTCTCTCCCCCCCCCCCATCTCTCTCTCTCTCTCTCTCTCTCTCTCTCTCTCTCTCTCTCTCTCTCTCTCTCTCTTGTCTATGAAATATGAAGATTAACTAGGGTGATAATTGACAGTAAACTTAAAGGCGAGTTAACTGGATACAATTTGGAATTCTATTTTAGGTCTTTTGATTTGTAGCTTATGCACTTCTTAATGATAATCGCTGATTCTAATTTGATTTGATCTAATTTGTTGGCTGTGGATTAAATTCTGATTTGATTTAATTTTGATTGGACCTAGTGGGATACTAAATGTTTTTTCTCTTTAGAAACAAATAAGGTACATAGATAATGGACTAGTCAAGTAACTGCTTTGTTGATAAATGTTGATTCAACTTGTGTTGATCTGATCCATGTTGATGATGTCACCTGTTTAATCCAGATTTGATTTTTTGTTGTGTTGTTTTTTACGATTTCTGAACAACGTTGCGTGACTCATGTGAACAGGCCGTAGGCCTCACATTAAAAGGCGCAGCATTAGTGCGCGTCAAGAATCAAGAGAGTCTCTCTCTCTCTCTCCTCTCTCTCTCTCTCTCTCTCTCTCTCTCTCTCTCTCTCTCTCTCTCTCTCTCTCTCTCTTCATGATCACATGGATAGACATTGCTTACGTCAAAGACAGTGAAAGTACTTGACAGATCTGTCATCCATATGATTTTGATCTGAGCGTCTATAAGCGTCTATTGCAACCTTTATTTTGTTGTTGCTAAGATTCAGATCATCTGTAAATAATAAAGTTTTACCACTGCCTGGTTGCTGTACACATATTTTATGTTCTTAATTTAATATGGTGTGTTGTTTTTCTCAGATTTTTTAGATTTTTGGATTTGTGTGCAGACTGACAGCTGACCAGTACATAAAACGCCCTCTGGAAACTATTTCTGCAAGGCATCAGTGAGGAAAGGCCTTTTGCCAGAGATTCTGGAACATCTCCTGGGTGCCAGAAAGAAGTGAGCATCCTGAGGTTTCACCATAGTCTGGTTGGTTGGCCTTCTTAACCCTTTGCCCCTTGGACCGTCTGAGTGCTTACTAGTATCAAAATCTTAAGGGAAGGTAAGTAACTCCGTAAATTGGATGTACTGATGTTAAATAAAAAATCAGAA
This sequence comes from Conus ventricosus, assembly GCA_018398815.1. Classification (NCBI taxonomy): domain Eukaryota; kingdom Metazoa; phylum Mollusca; class Gastropoda; order Neogastropoda; family Conidae; genus Conus; species Conus ventricosus. The sequence continues at coordinate 33,765,747 of CM031614.1, forward strand.
AAAATACAAACCTTGGTCATAAATATGTTTTATTTGCTCCAAAATTAAGTTAACATTTGAAGTAAAATTCCACATGCATCAAAGCTTATATCTTTGTTGATAAAATGGTGTAAAAAAATTATGCTAAGTTCAACACTACTGACCGAACTGCATGAAACGCCATCGTAATCGGCACCGAACTGCATGAAACGCCATCGTAATCGGCATAGTTAATATTAAGATTTTCGCCGAGATCGCCTCCATCAGCCACCAAAATCGACATCGGACTCCTCTCCTTTCACTATTTCTTCTAATCTAAAGCCAGTAAATAGCTCCTCATCACTGTCACTGCCACCAAAAATGTTCGCCAACATCTCCACAGTTTCGTCGTCCATCTTGCCGAAGCGAAAATCTCGATCACAAACTTGCTCTCAACTTCAAAAAATCACTGCGACCGAAGTCCTCCATGAAAAAACGCACTGTTTGGACTGGAAGGAAGTTGGAAACCGAACTACGTCACTGTATAATGCCGCAAAGCATTGTGGGAAAAATTCGTCTGCTAGGGGCAGCCAAACAGCATCAGTGTATTTCGGGCCACAGCGGGCGTTACAAGGATACGAAAGGCATCGCGTTTCGGGCCACAGTGGGCGATCCAAGGGGCAGAGGGTTAAATGAACAGTGGTGGGTGTGCTCTCACAGGCAAAAAAAATTGCTCATCAGTTGATCGGGTCATGTCGATGTGGCCTTTTGTGTGTTTGTTAATCCCCTCACTAGATAGGAAGTGCATACTCTCTTCTTCAAATTCAGTGCTTCAGGAAAATGGAGATTGTTGCGCCAGGAATTACCATGGCTGCAAGTGATCTACGCACTGGATTGCACAACAGTTTTGGCTTCATTCAGTATATCAAACAGATATAAGGCGTGACCATAGTTCTTTCAACCAAAATTCCCTTGCTATGCAGTTCAGAATTGTCTGGCATGACATGTCTGCCTTGACCAGTCAGCGTTGAGTCGACGCCTATCTTGCACTGAATTCAATGAAGATACGTGATTGCTCGTTCATTTTCGTTGTCCTAAGTGTCATGTATCTTGCCAGAAGAAGACCTGAGATGTCGAAACACATCTTCAGACCTGCCAACCATTACGCATTTCGCGTAATTTATTACGCCCAAGTGATAATTCTTACGCCCTTACGCATTTAGCCAAAAAATTACGCATTGAAAGTTTTCCAAAAAAAAAAAAAAAAAGACGAAAAAAATCGGCTTATGTACAGACACGCACAGCGCCGTGCGTATAACCAGTAATCTTTCAAGAAGCGTTTCCGGTCATGCGCAGTTCGTTTCACCATCTTTACCGTTCAGCGAAGTTGGCGTCTTTTTTAAGTTTTAGCTACAAAAATGTCGAAACGTGGAGTAGAAAGTTTTGGACAAGATGCGAAAAAGAAAAAACTTGGTCAAAAGTTCCGAAAAGAATACTCGGAAAAGTTCCCCTGCATACGACCTTCGGCTAAAGGTGTAAATTGTGCACGGTGTACCACTTGCGAGTCGGACTTCACAATTTCCAATCGCGGATGGTGGATGTGAAGCGTCACCTGAGTCACACAAGCACATCGATTCCTCTAACGCGCCGAATTCTTCCAGCATCAACACTTTTTTCAGACTGTAGACACCTCAAAAGAGGATGAAATTAGGAAAAGGGTAATGGGCTGAAGCATTGGTGCCGATTTTCGTCGAGCACAACATCGCTCTAAGCGCAGCCGACCATGCATCCCAGCTTTTTCAGTCAGAAGCGTCTCAATTGTTTTTTTTCCCCCCCCCCCTTTTTGGGGGGAAAATAAAAAAAAAAAAAATTTTTTTTAAAAAAAAAAAAAAAAAAAAGGGGGAAAAATTTTTTTTTGTTTTTGTTTTTTCCCCCCCCAAATTTTTTTTTTTTAAAAAATGAAAAAAAATTCCCCCCTTGGGGGGAAAATTTTTTTTAAATTTTACCCCCCCCAAAAAAAAACCCCCTTTTTCCCCCGGGTTTTTTTTTTTAAAAAAAACCCCGGCCCCCAAAAAAAAAAATTTTTAATTTTTGGGGGGCCTTTAAAAGAAAATTTGAAAAAAATTTTTTTTTTTTTTTAAAATTTAAAAAAATTGTTTTTTTTTTTGGGGTTGGCCCCGGGCCCCGGGGTTTTTTAAAAAAGGTTTTTTTTAAAAAGGGGGTTTTGATTTTTTTAAAGGAAAAAACCCCTTTTTTTCCCAAAAATTTTTTTTAAAAAAAAAATTTTGGGGGGGGGTTTTTTTCCCCCCCCCCAAAAAAAAATTTTCTTTTTTTTCCTTTTTTTTTGGATTTTTAAAAAAAAAAAAAAGGGGGAAAAAAAATTTTTAAAAAAAAGGGGGTTTTTTTTAAAAAAATTTTTTTTTCCCCCCCGGGGAAAATTTTTTTTTTGGGACCTTTTTGGGGGGGGGGGAAAAAAAAAAAAAAGGGGGGCCCCCTTTTTTAAATTAAAAGAAAGGGGGGGGAAAAAAAAAAGGGGGAAAAACCCCCCTTTTTTTTATTTTTTTCCTTTTTTTTTTTTAAAAAAATTTTTTGGGGGTTTTTTAAAAAAAAAAAAATTTTTTTTTTTTTTGGGGGGAAAAATTTTTTTTTGGGGTTTTTTTTTTTAAAAAAAATTTTAAAAAAATTTTGGGGTTTAAAAAAAAAACCCTTTTTTTAAAATTTGGCCGGGGTTTTTTTAAAAAAAAAAATTTTTTTTAAAAAATTTTTTTGATTTAAAAAAAAAAATTTTTTCCCTTCCAAAAAAAAAAATTTTTTGGGGGGGGTTTTTTTTTTTTTTAAAAAAAAATTTTAAAATTTTTTTTTGGGGGAAAAAAGGGGGGGGGAAAAAAAAAAAAAGGGCCCCCCCCAAAAAAAAACCCAAAAAAGGGGGAATTTTTTCCCGGGGGAAAAAAAAAAAAAAAATTTTTTCCCCCCTTTTTTTTTTAAAAAAACCCCTTAAAATTTTTTTTAAAAAAAAGGGGGGAAGGGTTTTTTTTAAAAAAAAATTTTTTTAAAAAATTTAAAATTTTTTTTTAAAAAGGGGGCATAAAGGAAAGAAAAAAAAACCCCGGGGGGGGAAAACCCCCAAAAAAAAAAATTTTTTTTTCCCAAAATTTTTTTTTTTGGGGGGGGGGGGAAAAGGGGTTTTTAAAAAGGGGAAAAATTTAAGGGGCCCCAAAAAATTTTTTAAAAGGGGGGGGAAAAAACCCCTTTTAAAAAAATTAAATTTTTTTTTTAAAAAATTTTTAAAAACCCCCCGGGGGGAAAATTTTTTAAAAAATTTTTTGGCCTAAAAATTTTTAAAAAAAAGGGGTTTTTTGGGTTTTTTTTTTTTTTAAAAAAAAAATTTTTTCCAAATTAAAAAAGGGGGGGAAAATTTAAAAAAAAATTTTTTGGGGCCTTTTTCCCCCCTTTTTTTGGGGGCCCGGTTTTATTTTTTTTTTTTTTTTCCCCTTTTCCCCCTTAACCCCCCCCCCCTTTTTCTTTCTTTTCCCCCCCCCTTTTTTTTTTTTTTTAAAAAATTTTTCCCTTTTTTTTTTTCTTTTTTTTTTTTTATTTTTTTCCCCCCCCCAAAAAATTTTTTTAAACCCCCCCCCCTTTTTTTTTTTCCCCCCCCCCCCCCAAAAAAAAAAAAAAACCCAAAAATTTTTTTTTTTTTTTTTTTAAATTTTGGGAAACCAAAAAATTTTTCCCCCCTTTTTGGAAATTAAAAATTTTTTGGGAAAAAGGAAAAGGTTTAAAAAAAAATTTTTTTTTTGGGGGGAAAAAAAAAAAAAAGGAATAAACCGTTTTTTTTTTTCCCCCGCCCAAAACCCTTAAATTTTAAAATTTTTTTGGGGGGTTTTTTTTTGGTTCCCCCCCTTTTTTTAAAAAAAAAAAATTTTTTGGGGTGAAAAAAAATTTTTTAAAAAAAATTTTAAAAAAAAAAAAAAATTTTTTTTAAAAATTTTTTTTTTTGGTTAAAACCCAAAAGGGGCCCCTTTTTTTTGGGGGGGTTTTTTTAAATTTTTTTTCCAGGGCCCCCCAAAAAAATTTTGGAAAAAAAAGGGAAAATTTTAAAAAACGGGGAAAAAAAAATTTTTTTTTTAAAAAAAATTTTACCCCCGGGAAATTTAAAAAAAAAAGGGAAGGGGAAAAAACCCCCCTTTTTTCCCCCCGGGGAAAAAAACCCTTTAAAAAACCCCCTTTTTTAAAAGGAATTTGGAAAATTTTGAAAGAAAAAATTTTTTTTTAAAAAATTTTTTAAACCCCCCCCCAAGGGTTTTAAAAAAATTTTTTAAAAATTTTTTTTTTTTTTTTTTTTTCCCCCCCGGGGGTTTTTTTTAAAAAAAAAGGGGGGGGAAAAGGGGGGTTTAAAAAACCCCTTTTTTTTTTAAAAAAAAAAAAAAGGAAAAATTTTGGGGGGGTTTACCGGCCCCGGGTGGAACCCTTTTTAAAAAAAATTTTTTTGGGTTTTTTTTAAAAACCGGAAATTCCCCCAAAAAAACCCCCCCCCTTTTTAAAAAAAATTTCCATTTTTTTTTAAAAAAACTGCAAAAATTTTTTTTTGGGAAACCTTTTTTTAAATTTTCCCAAAAAAATTGGGGGGAAACCCCCAAATTTTTAAAAATTTTTAAAAAATTTTTTAAATGGAAAACCCCCTTTTTTAAAAAAACCCCGTTTTTTAAAGGGTTTCCCCCATTTGGATTTTTTTCCCCCCCCCCCCCCCAAAAAAAAATTTTTTTAAAAAAAAAAAAATTTTAAAAAAAGGGTTTTTAAAAAAAGGGGGTTTTTCCTTTTAAAAAAAATTTTTTAAAAAAAAAAGGGGGAAAAAATTAAAAAATTTTTTTTTGGGAAAACCTTTGTTTAAAAATTAAAAAAAGGGAAAAAAAATTTAAAAAAATTTTTTTCCTTTTCCCAAAGGGGTTTAAAAAAATTTTTTTTTAAAAAAATTTTTTAAAAAATTAAAAAAGGGGCCCAAAAAAAAATTTTTTAAAAAATTCAAAAAGGGGGTTGGCCCCTTAATTAAAAAATTTTTAAAATTTTTAAAAAATTTTTTTTAAAAAAAAAATTTTTTTTTTTTTTAAAAAAAAATTTTTTTGGTTTTTTGGGTTTTAAAAGCCCCTTTTAAAAAAATTTTAAAAAAAAAAAACAAAAAATTTGGGGGGGGAAAACCTTTTAAAAGGGCCTTAAAATTTTTTTCTTTTTTTTGGGGGAAATTTTTAAAGGGGAAAAAATTTTTAAAAAACCCCCCCCGGGTTTGGGTTTTTCCTTTAATTTTTAAAAAAAAAAGGGGAAAAACCTTTAAAAAAAAAAAAAAATTTTTCCACGGGGGCTTTTTTTTTGGGAAAAAATTTTCCTTTTTTTGAAAAATTTTTTTTAAAAATTTTTTTAAAAAAAAAAATTTTTAAAATTAAAAAAAAAAAAGGGGAAAAAAAAAAAAATTTTTGGTTTTTTTTAAAAAACCAGGATTTTTTTTTTAAAAAATTTTTTTTTTTTTTTTTTTTTTAAAAAAAAATTTTTTTGGGGAAAAAATAAAAAAAATTTTTATAAAAAAAAATTTTTTTTTTTTTTTTTTTTTAAAAAAAATTTTATTTGAAAAAAAATTTTTTTTTAAAAAAAAGTTTTATTTTAAAAAAAAATTTTTTAAAAAATTTTTTTAAGGTTTTTTTTTAAAAAAAAAAATTTTTTTTTTTTTTTTAAAAAACCAAAAAAAAAAATTTTTTAAAATTTTTTTTAAAAAAAATTTTTTAAAAATTTTTTTTTTTTTTTTGGGGGGGAAAAAAAAAAAAATTTTTTTTTTTTTTTCCCCAAAAAAAATTTTTAAAAATTTTTTTAAAAAGGGTTTTAAAAAGGGGAAAAATTTTAAAAAAAAAAAAAATTTTAAAATTTTTTAAAAAAAAAAAAAAAAAAAAAAAAAGGGGGGTTTTTTTTTTAAAAACCCGGAAAAAGGGGGGTTTTTTGGTTTTTGGGGGGGGGGTTTTTTTTTTCCTTTCCCCCCCCAAAAAAATTTTTTAAACACCCCTTTTTGGGGGGGTTTTTTGGGGTTTCTTTAAAAAAAAAAAACCCCCTTTTGGGTTTTTTGGGAAATTTTTAAAATTTTTATTTTCCCCGGGGGGAAAAAAAAATTTTTTTTTTTTCCCCGGGGGTTTTTTTTTGGGGGGTTTTTTTTTTAAAAAACCCCCAAAAAAAAAAAATTTTTTGGGTTTTGTTTAAAAGGTTTTAAAAAAAACAAAAAAACCCCCCCCCCCGGGGGGTTTTTTCCCGGTTTTTTTTGGGGAAAAATTTTTTTTTTCCCCAAAGGGGTTTTTTTTTTAAAAAAAAAAAAATTTTTTTTTGGGGGGTTTGTTTTTTTTGGGGGGGGGGGGGGGGGGGGAAAAAGGTTTTTTTTGGTTTTTTGGGGGGGGGGTTTTTTTTTTTAAGGGGGGAACCCCCCCGGGTTTTCCCCTTTTGGGGGGGGTTTTTGGAAAAAAAGGGGGTTTTTAAAAATTGGCCCAAGGGGGGGCCCTTTTTTCCAATTTTTTTTTCCTTTTTTTGGGGGTTTTGGGGTTTTTTTTTTTAAAAAAAAAAGGGGGAAAAAATTTTTTAAAAAATTTTGGGGTTTGGCCCTTTTGGGGGGGGGTTTTAAAAAAAAAATTTTTAACCCCAATTTTAAAATTTTAAAAATTTTAAAAAATTTTTTTTAAAAATTTTTTTTCCCCCCTTTTTTTTTCCCCCCCCCTTTTCCCCCCCCCCCCCCCCCCCCCCCCCCCCCTTTTTTTTTTTTGGGGGGGAAAAAAAAAAAAAAAAAAGGGGGGGACGGGGGGGGAAAATTTTTTTTTTTAAAAAAAAGGGGGTTTTGGGGTTTTGGGGAAAAAAAAGGGGGAAAAAAAATTTTTTTTTTTCCCCGGGGGTTTTAAAAATTTAAAAGGGGGGGGGGGGGGAAAAAGGGGCCCAAAATTTGGGGAAAACCGGGAAAAAAAAAAAAAAAAAACCCTTTTTTAAAATTTTTTTAAAAAAAATTTTTTCTTTTTTTTTTTTTTTTTTTTTCCCCCCCAAAAAAACCCAAACCCCCCCTTTTCCCCCCCCCCTTTTTTTTTTCCCCCCCATTTTTTTGGGGGGCCCCCTTTTTTCCCTTTTTGGGAAAAAATTTTTTCCTTTTTTCTTTTGTTCCCCTTTTTTCCCCCCTTTTTTTAAAAACCCCTTTCCCCCCTCTTGCACTGCCCCTGGGCCCCCCCCTTTTAGCCTCTCCCTTCTCTCCCCCTTTTTTCAGTTCACCCCTTTTCCCTATTCCCTGTCTTCCCCTTAAACCCTTTTTTCCCCCGTGCCGTTTTGCCCTTCCTAGTGGCATTAAAGGGTCATACAATAAACATTTTGAAAGGGGGGGGGGTAGTCCGACAGGCGGGGCATTGTCATAGACTTTTTGGTAAGGGGGGGAAAAGGGGGGGTTGGGGAAAACGTAAATTTACTTTTAGATGTTTGGGATCAGAAGGTCTAGCATTTGGTTAGAAAATGCATCGATAGATTCCCAAACCATGTGGCTCCCCTCCAGTTCTTTCCCCTAAACTTGATTTTCCCACAGATTCTTCTCTCTCAAAACCTTTCAATACGGGAGAGAAAAGAGGGAGGGTTTTAAGGACATACCAAAAAAACACTGCACAGCAGTAGGGAAAATGGTAAATTGGGCAAGTTTGGTTGGGGGCTTTCCTTGGGCCCAAACAAATGTTTTTCGCGATGTTGCGCAATTTCACCCTGAGCTTTGAGATGGGAGGGGCGGGTTTTCCTTTTTTCCCCAGGCTTCCTTTTCCCCCATTCTCGACCCCTTCCTTTTAAAAAACGCACAACCGGGGCCCACGTCCCACACAACACACACCAAAAACACACACACCACCCCACACACAAACACCCCACAATTTTAACCCGACTCCACTCTCAATTCCCCTTCGACCTCTGATTTCAACCCCCTGGCTTCCTCCCCCATCCTTTGCCTCATGTTGCCTTTTTCATCCCAGGGATTATTACCAAACCCTTTTCATTTTTACCCGGGTCAAACAGGGGGTTTAAAGGTTTTTTCTTTGTGTGACAGCTTCGTCCCCCTACTGTACTATTGGCCCCTTTCTGGGGGGTTCTAAGTTTTATTTCTAATTCCTTCTGTATTGTCCAGAACCAAATCTACACCGGGCCAAAGCACACCTATAACAATGTATAATTTTGCATACACATACAGGGTGCTTTCAAAGCAATCCAGTTGATCTTGAGCTTTGCATGGGGGGTTTGCAGATTTTAATAAATGTTGAAAAATTTTACTGTTACATGCCTTTTTAAAAGGGGTTTGTATTTTGTATTTGCCATTGTTTTGGGAGAATGGAAAACCAACCCCAAAATCGGCGCCGTCTTGCTGTTTTACTGCTGAAAGACGCCATCTTGCCGCTGCGGGTCCTGGGGAAGCTGTTTTGGGATAAAAAACTCCCTGGAGATTTGGGGGCGTCAAACCCGGTTTTGGCCCCTTTTTCCTCCTGCTGTCCAGGGGCAGCAATCAAGGTTAAATTTTAAAAGCTGTTGGAAAGGTTAAGGGAACGCACTTTGGAAGTTTTAAATTCCCTTAACCAAAACCAGTTAGCCTGTGTTCTGAAACCAGCATGTGATGTATTGCTTACTGTTTGTTATGCAGATGAACCTGTACAACAGCCTGCTGGGGGTTATTTTTTTACTTAAAACTGGATGAAAGACCCTAAGATTAATCTGAACCGGACATTTCTTGCTGTCAAAAGGTATGTTCATAGAGCCTGATTTTCCATTAATTACAAGTTGACAGCATTCACATTTGGCATATAGATCTTTCTACTGACAGGCTACACACCTTTGGGCTAAAAGATCAAACTTGGGGCTAGGTTACAACACACTGGCAAATTAAAATTTTGATTACTTATCAGCCATAGACTTACATCTGTTGATTTTATACACTTTCAGAAGACTGATGGGCATGTTTACAGATCAAAGCCTGTGGAATACTCCCTGAATACCTTTATTCATATGGCAAGAATTGGGTTATATAATATGCAATGATTCCAAAGCGAAAAATTCTCCAGATTTAATGGCTGAAGGTGAGCATTTGGAAAATCCACTGAGGCCCACCCTGCTTTAGTGAGTGAATAGTCCCATAGTCAAGGGGGAGGGTGAGGTGGGGTGAGGATGAGAGGGTCAGGTACTAGCGCTGCAGTGAAGTGCCAAAGTCAGGAACTTTAATGCATGACTGGTACATTTAGATAGGCACCCGATTGCAAGGAATTATCTTGAGAAATGCGATTGATTACAGATGGCATATGCTGCATCAGTAAGGTTCATATGATACATCATGAATAAATTTTACAATTTGAAATGAAAGGAAAAAAACGTCTGGGTCCTTCCGCACAATCAAACTGCTGTGACGAACAGTTTTCAGTGCCACCTGTTCTGTTGTCAGGTGGAACTTAAGGTACTGGAACTTGGGTATATTTGCAAAATTCGACCATCTAGTTAATTAAAAGTCAGTGACGGGGGGGGGATTTTTCCGCGGTCGATCCTTGTTCATTCCATGTAACAGCGTGTCGTTCCACGGGAGCGTCTGTGATTCATGTCTTCAAAAGCATCGGGGGTGATTTATCCAATAACTATTCGAAATTCCCTTTAAAAGGCTTGGATTTCGCAGTTAACTTGGTAACTTTCTCCTTCCGGTTTTTGCGATCTTCAAAATGGTGACATGTCGAAGAGACGTCGTTTCACGCTGAGAAAAAGTTTCTTGCGACAGGTCTTTTGAAAAACAAGTGGAAATGGGACTGGTTGGGAGTAAGGTGGGTGATTATGAAGTGTAGGCCAGTCATAGCCAAATTCATGCCCGTGGGCCCTTTCTTACTGCAATCTTTTGCCGAGTGCATGCCCCCAGACTGTTTCCTCTTTTTTCCTTTTGGAGAGTCCCACCCCGGGAGTGATTAAATTTTGTGATGTTTCTCCCTAAATTGAAAGCGGATGACGGACGGTGGTGTTCAATAAATTTGCTTGTCATGGCAAAAAATGTTGCCGTAATATCATGGAAATGAAGAGATTTGTTTGAACTTTTCGACAGTATGTTGTAGCAGTATTTGATTGCGACTCATGCCAAGGTGAAGAAAGAAAGGTAGAGAACGATGTGTTAAAGGTTTAAAAAGTTAAAAGTTCCCATTTTGCCTATTGGCAAGGGAAAAC
>CM031614.1:33776922-33846922 GCA_018398815.1 Conus ventricosus
ATTTCGACATTACTCTCAAACTAACAATGCAAATCTAAAAACAAATGTTCACATCAAACCTGAAAAAAGTAGCACATTACCTTTTTTGATAGAGCTAGCTAAAATGTTAGGCTATGCAGATGACAATCAAGATTAGAGTTGTGCCAAACAAAACTAACTTATGAGGGGGAAAACTCCCTCCCCCTTCTCTCCCGCTTTCGATCTTTGCATTACATTCATTTACATCTATGTTCATTTGGATGTAGCTAAGCCCTGATGAAAACTTATAATGATGGAAGGCCCCTCACTGTTTTAAAAAAGACTCTTCATCAGGGAAAGGGCTGCAATAATTGCGATATGAAAGTATACAATTTCCCTAATTTACAGTTTAAAAAAAAAGATTAGTTTGTGGGAGGTTGGATTCATTTATTATAAAAATTAGCAGACAAAACCAGGGGAAACTCGTGAAATTGTGATAACCTGCACATTGTTTTGTTTTGGAAAAAAATAATCACGTTACTAACAATAATGTCGCGTGGGCCAGAAGAATCAGGAGTTTTAACAATTATTAGCGCCTGTAAGTGATACTTTAGAATTAAAAGAGACCCTTGGCAGACGTTACAGACTTTTGAACAGAACAGGTGAGATAGGCCTTGTATGGGCCTTGAGTACCACTAAAAGATGGTGATTATAAACGCAAAGAGGTAGCGACAACAAAAAGTTCCTAAACTAGAACAAAACTGTCGCAATCTAGAAGCAAATAATGTTGTGTCAGTATGAAATATAAAATGTTCGAAAGCCTGAACCTCAATTGGCACTTGGAACATATTTTTAAATGGAAATAAAATTTAATTCATAAGCCCATTTACATTTTTGTTGGGCCGCCAAAAAGTTTTCAGAAAAGCATTCACACGGCCCTTTTACATTGTAAGTCTTATCGCCAGATGACAATAAGTCGAAAAGAAGATTGGAAATAAGGGCCCGTATGGAAAAAACAGTAACAACATCCTCCACAGAAGAGAACGGTTTTAAAAGAGCTTCTTCTACAAAATACGTTCATTGATGCCGCCAAATGAAATTTAGGGGACCACGTTCACAATGATATTTGAAATTTTCTGTCTTAAAAGATGAAAGAGGGATGGGGTTATGTGGGCCGTTAGTGACGTCCTTCTAAAAGGAATTCTAATTAGTAGGCAGCTGGCAAAACTTAGAGAGACCGATTGACAAGTCTCAACAATACGTCCGTCGTTCTTCACAATGGTTAGATTATTAAGGTCATAACAACAAGCCAACAAATCAATATTATCTAAATAGAAACAATCTTACAGCACAGAATTGGATTAATCTACACATTTAGAACCTTATAGGATTTTATTATACTGGGGGGAAAAACAAGTTTTAACAAGAAAAGGGCATGATAAAACCAATAACTGGATTAGAATTAAATACTTTCTATAAAACCATGGAGCAGTAAACTTTATGACAAAATTACGCCTCATTTGCCTCAATGATTCACGTTGGGCAGAAACTGGTTGGGAAAAAACAATATTTTCCTAGACCTATACAAAACCAGTTATCCGCTATAAAATTTAAAATCAATTGGGGTGGGTTTCTGTCCGACACTTTAAATGGAACAAAGCATATCATGCTGGAAGGTTTATATGGACAGATGAACCATATATATTTAGTTGATCCTAGCAATAAACTGAGTGAGTTTTAGAACAGTATTTTATAGAACTGTTTTGAAGGGAACGCAAAAAACACTATTTTATTATAGATGAGACTGTTCTGCAAAAAAGACATAGTTAAAAAAGAGACCACTTTATCAAAACGTTGCTTCCAGTGGAAGACCATGCCAGGATAAGTGTGTGGATTTATGCCCAAAAAAATAACTTCTCGGTTTTAAAAAGACTTTAGAGAACAGTTAAAGAAACACTGTAGTGTTATTTTTCACATAAAGAACAGAGACTCATTTGAAAGAAAGTTTTTTGCGCCGAAAATTGAGATGTTATTGAAAATGATCAGGAAAAACATAGATTAAACAAAAACTGAAATCTAAAAGTTTAGTAAATAGTATTGAAAACTGATAACCCCTACACAAGTATGTTTGTTTGTTAGGGTCGTTATTTTTTAGTTTACTAGTCAGAGGAAAACAAGAAAAGGGCGGCTTTTTAGGTCACTTTCCTCCCGCCCAAAAAATGTGGTGGAGTAAGCAAGTGAGTCTGAAGCCGCCTTTTCCTGTTCTCTACCCAATTTGTTTAGTTTTATTTTCCCTCAACACAAACGATTTGTCCCAGAATGTTTGTTGTGGGGAGTCATTGTACAAATGAGTTGTTAAATGAAGGTTCCACTGTGTTTGTTGCATTCTTGCACAATCAGTTAGTAACATCACTGCTTCAGATGTTAGAACTGGGGGGTCCAGGATAAAAGAGTGTGTGAACATTTGTTTCTATTGGCAATTGGCAGTTTAAATTCAGGATGGATTGTTTCATTTCTTCAGTCACTTGTCTCAGGTGTCAGAAAAGAAGGAAAAATAGCATGTTTTGAATGTACATGAAAAAAATCAGACTGAGTGCTTTCAGCACTGTCAGGACACATGTTTACAATTGTTCTGTGTACTGTGTAGGTGTTGCTCCGTGACTACAAGCTCCGCTCTTACACGCTGAATGCTGTGTCCTTCCACTTCCTCCAAGAGCAGAAGGAGGACGTGCAGCACTCCATCATCACAGATCTGCAGGTGGGTAGTGTTTCTGTTAAAACGCTAACAGGTGAACTGTTCACCATCCAACATGGTGTAGCGGTGAGTGTTGTTGGATGTGAGGTCGTTGTTGGAGCCCCGTCATAGGTTAGCTTTGTGGGACTTCTTGCCCCCTGGTGGCTGCTGCCCAGAGTTCAGTGAGCTTTGGGATGAACTGGGAAGACCTGATCCTCGTAGTTAAGTTCCAGCCACTTAATGGGTGTGTCTCAAAGAGCACTGCACACCCAGTGGTGTGATTGCTTTCTGTATATTGCCAGTGTTGTGGCTGTAATGGTATGACCACATGTATATATGCAACTGTGCATAGGGAAGACTGGAAAGAATTGGATAATCACTGTTGGCAGTGTTTGGCATACATCTTGCAGGTGGACTGGCGTGCTTGGATCACTGCTACAATAACTAGACCTTCTAACTGCCACATTTTGAACACGCATGCTATATTGAGCATCACAATGCTTTTCTGCTGCATTCTACACTTTAATTACAAAAATTCTGCTGTGAATTCTCCTCCTTCCCCTTCCCCCCCCCCCCCCCCCCCCCCCCCCCCCCCTTTGTTAAACAGTTGTTGGTAAGAGAGAACTAATGTCACAACAAGAGAATGAAGAATGGGCCGAGACTGGTCTATAGGTGTATAACCTTTTAGGTGCACAATCATTATCAGCCGGTGAGAGTTGTGATTTCGGCACATAGAAAAGGGTCTGAGGCAATCAAAATTCAGTTTGTATTTTCACCACATTGCTTTACTGGAAGTTTGACAGCACACTGTATGTTTTGCTTTGGCACAGTAGGCCAGAATGTTGTCCAAGCAAATAGCTAGTGATGAAACTAAAGCAACAAGAAAGAAAAGATTGCACACATGCTGCTATTGTGCATTCACTGACGAATATCCATGTTTCCAATATGTGAACCATAACTTGTTATCTTTTGATCGATGTTTATTCTTAACTTCACAGTGACAGTGATTGAAAATGCAGTTCACTTTTTGCTCAGCTGTACTACTCCTCATCATCATCCCCATGTCCATTACAGACACAGTGGTCCCATTTCGCTCTGTTGAACATGAATTTTTGTCAGTTATTTCTACTGAACTTGCTGATCCGCCCTTTCCTACATGCTCCTTAATCCCATACCTCAACTGTCACCCCATTGTGTGCTCTTGCACTGCCCCTGCCCGTCCCCTCAGCCTCTCCCTTCTCTCCCTCTTTCTCAGTTCACCCTTTTCCATATTCCCTGTCTTACCTTCACCTTCTTCCTCGTGCCGTTTTGCACCTTCCTAGTGAGCATTAAAGCTCATACAATAAACATGTGAATGGGGGATGGGTCAGTCCTGACAGGCGGACATTGTCATAGACTTTTTGGATAGAGAGGAAAGTGTGGTTGGAAGACGTAACATTCTACTTTTAGATGTGGCATCAGACAGGTCTAGCATTTGGTTAGAAAGTGCATCGATAGATTCACCAACCATGTGGCTCACTCCAGTTCTTTCCATAAACTTGATTTTCACACAGATTCTGTCTCTCTCACTCATGCACATACATGCAGAGAGAGAGAGAGAGTTGTAAGCGCACATACAAAGACACACTGCACAGCAGTAGAAGATGGTAAATTGGGTGACAAGTGTGTCTTCCTTGGCCAGAGCAAATGTTCTCGACGACTGTTGCGCAATACACGCCTGCAGCTTTGAGATGGAGACTGGTCGTTTCCATTCTTACCCAGGCTTCCTTTCCCTCATTCTCGACCCCTTCCTTCACACACACGCACACGCGCGCGCACGCACACCACACACACACACACACACACACACACACACACACACACACACACACACACACACACACCCTGTCCCATCCCGACTCCACTCTCAATTCCTCTTCCAGACCTCTGATTTCAACCCCATGTCTTCCTCCCCCATCCTTCCTGCTCTCATGTCTGCTTTACTATCCCAGGGATGTATTACAACCTTCTCATTTTTACCCGGATCACACAGGGGTTAAGGTTTTGCTTTGTGTGACAGCTGTCTGTCCGCTACTGTACTGATTGTCCATTTCTGGTTGGTTGCTAAGTTTTATTTCTAATTCCTTCTGTATGTGTCCAGAACCTAAATCTACACACATGTACACAAAGACACACACATATACAATGTATATATATGCATACACATACAGGTGTGCATGCAATGCACATCCATGTTGATCTTGAGCTTTGCATGGGGTTTGCAGATGTGAATAAGTGTTGAAATATTTACTGTTACATGCCATATATGAGGGTTTCGTATTTTGTATTTGCCATTGTTGGCAGAATGGAAACAACCAAACTCGGCGCCGTCTTGCTGTATACTGTCTGAAAGACGCCATCTTGCCGCTGCGGCTGCTGGAGAAGCTGATGAGCATCATCAACTACATGGAGATGGCGCGCGTCACCGGTGTGCCCCTCTCCTGCCTGCTGTCCAGGGGTCAGCAGATCAAGGTCATGTCACAGCTGTTGAGAAAGGTCAGCAACGCACTTTGGGATTGTTTAATTCCTTGAACAAGACCAGTTAGCCTGTGTTCTGAAACCAGCATGTGATGTATTGCTTACTGTTTGTTATGCAGATGAAACCTGTACAACAGCCTGCTGTGGTTATTTTTTTACTTAAAACTGGATGAAAGATCCTAAGATTAATCTCTGAACCGGACATTTCTTGCTGTCAAAAGGTATGTTCATAGAGCCTGACTTCCATTAAATTACAAGTTGACAGCATTCACATTGGCATATAGATCTTTCTACTGACAGGCTACACACCATTGGCTGAAAGATCAAACTTGGGGCTAGGTTACAACACACTGGCAAATTGAAATTTGATTACTTATCACCATAGACTTACATCTGTTGAGTTTATACACTTTCAGAAGACTGATGGGCATGTTTACAGATCAAAGCCTGTGGAATACTACCTGAATACCTTTATTCATATGGCAAGAATTGTTATATAATATGCAATGATTCCAAAGCGAAAAATTCTCCAGATTTAATGGCTGAAGGTGAGCATCTTGGAAAATCACTGAGGTCATCTGCTTTAGTGAGTGAATAGTCCATAGTCAGAGGTGGGAGGGTGAGGTGGGGTGAGGATGAGCAGGGTCAGGTACTAGCGCTGCAGTGAAGTGCCAAAGTCAGGAACTCTTAATGCATGACTGGTACATTTAGATAGGCACCCGATTGCAAGGAATTATCTTGAGAAATGCGATTGATTTACAGATGGCATATGCTGCATCAGTAAGGTTCATATGATACATCATGAATAAGTTTACAATTTGAAGTGAAAGGAAAAACGTCTGGATCCTTCCGCCACAATCAATCTGCTGTGACGAACAGTTTTCAGTGCCACCTGTTCTGTTGTCAGGTGGAACTTAAGGTACTGGAACCTTGGGTATATTTGCAAATTCGACCAACTAGTTAATTAAAAGTCAGTGACAGGGGCGGATTTTCCGCGGTCGATCCTTGTTCATTCCATGTAACAGCGTGTCAGTTCCACGGGAGCGATCTGTGATTCATGTCTTCAAAAGCATCGGGTGTGATTTTTCCAATAACTATTCGAAATTCTTAAATGGCTTGGATTCGCAGTTAACTTGGTAACTTTCTCCTTCCGGTTTTGCGATCTTCAAATGGTGACATGTCGAAGAGACGTCGTTTCAAAGCTGAGAAAATGTTTCTTGCGACAGGTCTTTTGAAAAACAAGTGGAAATGGGACTGGTTGAGAGTAAGGTGGGTGATGATGAAGTGATAGGCCAGTTCATAGCCAAACTTCATGCCTGTGGCCTTGCTTACTGCAATCTTTGCCGAGTGCATGCCCCTAGACTGTTTCCTCTTTTTTCCTTTATGGAGAGTCCCACCCCTGCAGTGATAATTTAGTGATGTTTCTCCCTAAATTGAAAGCGGATGACTGACGTGGTGTTCAATAAATTTGCTTGTCAATGGCAACAATGTTGCCGTAATATCATGGAAATGAAGAGATTTGTTTGAACTTTTCGACAGTATGTTGTAGCAGTATTTGATTGCGACTCATGCCAAGGTGAAGAAAGAAAGGTAGAGAACGATGTGTTAAGGTTTAAAAAGGTTAAAGTTCCCATAGCCTATTGGCCATAGAAGCAATGAACTGTTTGAGGTTTACCATGTCTAGCACATGGCATGATGGAAGGCAGCACCCATCTGTCTCCTTCTGCTGCTTTAAGCTTGCTTGAACTGAATCAGGTACCCATTTACAGCTGGATGAACAGAGATGGTTTTCAAGCCGAAAAAAATATTACCCCACATGTGGTTTGAACTCATGACCCTCAGTTCCACAGGCAAGTGCTCTAACCACTTGACCATGGGCTCTGTTGGTGTGAGTGTGTGTGCAAATGAAGTTGGAGAAAGCCTTAAGGTGATATGGAGTTGGTAAGATTTGATTGTCAACCCAGATTAGTCATTTGCAGATTGTGTACATTGGCTGCGAGTTTAGTGTGCTTATAAAGAATACAGTGCACCTAATGAAGACATGACTTTTGCAGATGTGAACAAGTTGTATCAAGTCCAGATCAGTTTGCAGGTATATTATGAGAACAAGTATAGAAGACAGCCTTTCATGCAGTTTGCAGGGTATATTATGAGAACAAGTATAGAAGACGGCCATTTCCTGCAGTTTGCAGGGTATAGTATGAGAAGTATAGAAGACAGCCATTTCATGCAATTTGCAGGGTACGTTATTAGAACAAGTATAGAAGACAGCCATTTCATGCAGTTTGCAGGGTATATTATGAGAAACAAGTATAGAAGACAGCCATTTCATGCAGTTTGCAGGGTGTAGTATAAGAACAAGTATAGAAGACAGCCTTTTTATGCAGTTTGCAGGTATATTATGAGAACAAGTATAGAAGACAGCCTTTTTATGCAGTTTTAAGACCAAAATGGAACTCCTTAGTTTCATTTACATCATGCTCATCCCCAATGATTTTTTTTTAAAAAGAAAAAGAAATGTTTGTAATTCTGTGTCCCTTCATGCTCTGATCTCATAGTGATCTCAGTTCTGATTTCCTCTCTACGTCTGTGCCCTTGGCAAGTTCATGCTGAAATCACTGTCATGGGGACTGTTGTTACATGGATGTGGTGGCACCGTCTGGAAGGGACACTGATTCACGCTGCCTTTGCAACCGAGCTGTCGTTGTCATCAGTAGGGGGCGTAACAGGTGGTGTTCTGCGCATGTTGGATCAAAGCAGGTGCCACTGAATGCCACCAAAGTAATTGGGCAGCAGTTCAGTATCTCCTCTGGTGGGTTGTCTCATAGGTACTTGACATTGATTATATCATGTGGGACTGCAGTGGGTCGGGCCAGGTTGTGGCTTGGATGGGGGTGGGGGGGGGGGGGGGGGGGGTGCTGAATGAACAGCAAGGGGGGGGGGGGGTAATGCCACTGCAGTGGCGTGGAAGATGAGATGGCGACCTCCCCCCTCCCTCTCCCCCCCCCCCCCCAAAAAAAAGAAGCCCAGCTCGCTCAGTTTATAGAATGACGGGTCAAGCTAGTGAACATTTTTGTTGAAAAAAAAATAGGCCATTGTGATCATCCTGGGCTTAGTGTAAAGTATAGTATTGTTTTGTCTCAAATTGATGTTCATAGAAAATTCAAGCTGCAGTTTCACTGGACATGTCAAACATCCAGGCAACTCGGATGAGTTGACTTTGAGTTGTCTACTCCGTTGGAAAAATTGAGTTTGTAGATCCAGTGTGAATCATTTGCATGAATTTATAGTATAAAGACAAAAATGTTTAGTAGAAGAAACACCAATGTTTCATCAGATCTTCAGTGATATTGTGCGTACATGTACATGTGTATCAGGCATCCTACCTTTCTGCAAAGACCTCTTTTCCATGACACTTTCATAGTCATTACAGAGAGGATCAGTTGTACATGGATTTTTTCCTGTGAGTGGTTTCTAATGTAAATACCTGAAAAAACCTGTCTTGTATTGATATGAAACATTCTTCTTCTTCCTAAAATACTGGTTCACTCAAAAACGAGTAGGTCACCAGCGCGCAAATATGTAAATAGGTTCATAGTTCTGTAATAAGTTCTCTTGTGTCTGTGTGTGTGTTCATGCGTGTGGTTTTTTTTTGTTGTTTGTTTGTTTAGTTGGTTGGTTAGTTTTTGGTTTATTTGTTTTTGTTTGTTTGTTTTTTTTGTAACAGAATTCATTTGCATTATAATGGTTCCATGACATAAAGAATGTGGTTGCTTGGATATAACCATATTTGCAAGAGATCCCTTTGATGTTATCGGACAACAGTATGTTAGCACAATACCCGGTGAACAGTTTCTTGCCCATATGTTAGCACAATACCCGGTGATGAAAGAAAGCATGAGATGTAGTGTCAGTTCCTATGCCATGAGTTATCTTCCTAACCAAAAACCGGTGAAAACGCTAGTATTCAGTTTGAAGTACAATAGATCCCAAGGTCTGGGCTTAGTGTTTTCTGCCTCTTCCCCAACAGGTGGTGTAAAGTTTCTGGGGAGTAGTCTGTGTTGTGTGCCCTCCCCAAGGAAACTGCAAGGTGACAGGTGTCTGGTTTCAGGCCAAGAAACAGGACCTGGTGCTTCCTGCCCATAAGGTGGAGACCGGGGATGAGTATGAGGGCGCCACTGTCATTGAACCGGTCAAAGGGTAGGCTGCACAGATGGACCTGGTGTCGTTTTTGCCTTTCTTTGTATCCTTCTCTCTCTCTCTCTCTCTCTCTCTCTCTCTCTCTCTCTCTCTCTCTCTCTTCCTAACCACATCTCTCTTCCTTTTTTTCCTTCCCCATCCTGTCTTTCTCTTCTCTTCTCCTTCACTGCTGCATTTTTTTTGTGTGTGAACAGTTTCTTGTCTATCTTGTGTGTGAATGCTCGCACACTCAGTGTATGTGTGTGCATGTGCGCACGCGTGTGTTGTGTGTGTGTGTGTGTTTCTCCTGCTATGAGTGGTGTCCCTCCTTGCCTTTTCTTTTGCGTTCTTTCCTTTATTCTCAAGTGGATGTTTGCCTGTGCAGATACTATGACGTGCCGATCGCCACCCTGGATTTTGCCTCACTGTACCCTTCCATCATGATGGCCCACAACCTGTGCTACACATCGCTCCTTAGCCCTCAGACCGTCCAGAAAGAGGGGTCAGGGTCCTCTCTCCACTGAACGCTTCACTGTATTCTCCTTCTCTCTCTCTCTCTCTCTCTCTCTCTCTCTCTCTCTCTCTGTGGTAAGCTTTGCATAGGCACACCCACAGAAAGCTGATGCTCTAAAGATGTGAAGAGAGTTATGCTGCCCACTTTTGACCCTCCCTTCTAACTGGATTGATAGTCATCACTAAAATGGTTGGTACAAGTCTGTTTTAGTTTCTCTCTTGATTGTGAAAAGCGCGGTCATTGTGGAAGATTCAGTTTAGGTTTACTTTGGATTTCTGTTTAAGATGTCCAGATCTCTTTTTTTTTCTTTTTCTTTTTTTTTCTGTCCCAACCTCTACGCCACCTCAGAGGCAGTGCACCCACACCGCTCATTCCGACACCCCGTCCACAGCCACAGCCCGGTCGGCCCCGCCGAAGCCCCGGCACCGGCAATCCACAGGGAGCAGTCAATGTCAAGTCGTCGAGAGGCAACCCACCGGAGGAGACACTGCACTGCTGCCGAGTCACTTCGGTGGTGTTCAGTGGCGCCTGTTCTGATCTAACATACGCAGGACACCACCTACTAAGCCCCCTACTGACGACATTAATTGCTTAGTCGCGGAGCTGGCGTGAGTGAGCTCCCCCTCTGGAGGACGCCACCACGTCCGTCCAACGACAGCCCCCATGGACTCGCCGATACCGATGACCCCGACGGAACCAAACCAAGGCCACAGACGTAGAGAGGGCATCGAAACTGAGGTCACCATGAGAGCAGGGCATGAAGGGCCACAGAATTTTAGACATTTTTTTAATGCTGATCGATGAGAATGAGGATGATTAAGATGATGCTACGGATTTCCATTTCGGTCTGAGACTACATGACAGGGCTGTACTCTACGCTTCCTTTCATAATATATCCCGGCGTCAACCAGGCCTGAGAGATACAGGGACCTGCAGTGTTGGTCAGGAAATTTGAGCAACACTCTCAGAAACGCATCCATTAAGTGGATGAAACTCGACTGTGTGGTCCAAGTCTTCCCAACTGAGTCCACAGCAAACTCAACTCTGGGTAGGAGCCGGTCGGGGCAGAAAAACCCACATGACTCTGATGGGATTCGCAGAGTTGCCTACCGTTCCTGAGCAGCCGTATTTGATCCGGATCTAAGTAAAAAATATCCCTTAGTCCGGAAAGTACAGTTATCGAAAGTATGCTCCGGAGAAAAAAAAATCGCCGTGGAAAATTTCGTGGGGGGGGGGGGGGGGGGGGGGCGGAATTTTGGCTTGCCTTCACCAAGTGTGAGTTCGAGCATGCGCAATGGGAAACGCTTTGTAAACCAAGTTTTCTGATTGGTTGACCCACTTCACTTCACTTCCCTTCAAGCTCGCTGGCTGTGCTAGGCCTAGGCGGTGCAGGCATTCAAGTTTCAAAATGGCCAGCAAGAGGAAGCAAAGCGATCAGTGTGGTTCGTCTGAAGATCATTCTGAAACTCCACCACGGGATGTGAAAAAACCACAACGAATGCAGGCTTTCAAAACGGATTATTCCGAGAAGTGGCCCTGTTTAAGACCTGGACAGAAGGGGCAAACATTCGGATTTTGCTCTGTGTGCAAGTGTGACTTTTCCGTCGCTCATGGTGGAAAGGACGACTGCCGTCGGCACATTGAATCGAAAAAACATGCCGAGTATGAGAGCAAAGCCAAGGAAGTGGGCAAATGCCTGAAAATATCAGGATTTTTCACTTTGAGTTCTTCATCCACTAGAGTCTAAATCATCAGACAACGGCCTCATTGAAGCAGAGACGATGCTGGTGGATTTGGTTACCGAGCTGAATCTGCCATTCACAGCTTGCGACAAGTTGACCAAAGTCTTCAAACGGATGTTTAAGGACTCGGAGACAGCCAAACAGTTCCAGTGTGGGAGGAGTAAAGCAACCATGATTGTAAAAGAAATGGCGGCGAAGGAGTCTTTGAAGCTGGCCGACCGCATGAAAAGCCATCCTTTCACTATCTCCACCGAAGGGAGCAACGATGCTGGCAGCACCAATCTGTTTCCACTGGTCGTTCGAACTTACGATGCAAACTCCATGCAGGTGCGGTCTGAAGTTCTTGCTGTGCCAGCTTGTGAAGGATCTGCCACTGGTAAGTTTTTCTATTCTCTCAATGTACACTCTCTCTCTCTCTCTCTCTCTCTCTCTCTCACTCTCTCTCTTTCTCTCTCTCTCTCTCTCTCTCTCTCTCTCTCTCTCTCTCTCTCTTTCTCTGTTAATTTTTTTCATACGACATATTTTGTCAAAGTTTTATAGTCAGGTGTTAATGTGCATACTGATCTTTTTCCAGCACTATGTGATTAATATTAGCATGCAGCTCATTGTAATCAGAAATCATGAAATGATGTTGCAAAGTTGTCCATTTATGATAAATAAATATTGTCAAGTGCACATACTTATGCTCACACATGAATACACTGACACACACACATTTTCCTGTGCTAAAAATTTCATTCATTTCTATCAGCTGAGGTTGGAGTGTGGCTGCCTAAATGGCAGGCAATTAAAAAAAAACTGCCATAAAGTATGTGATCTTCCATCCAAGTGTGCTGTCTTGCTGTGGTGAGACAGTTTGTGGGAGAGTGTATCAGAATGATTAGCACTTCTAGAGTGATAAGCTGGGGAACTAAACATACATTTTATCCCCATGATAAGGTTTGATTATTCTGTTTGCTGTTTTCACCCAGCCCTATGAAATTGTGTTTCAGGTGAAAAGATCTTTGGACTCATTGACAATGAGTTTAGAGTGCACAACATTCCATGGGACAACTATAAGCAACATGAATTGAATTGAATTTGTGTGTTCATTTATTGTATGTGTATTACAGTCTTAACAGGCAGACGCACTTGAACTGTCTGTTCCTGACAAAAATCCTGTGTTCCTGATTTCTGAGACATTTGTTCCTGATGAGCAAATTTTGGGGTAGGCATGTCTGGATTCGAACCCAAGACCTCCCAGCTGGGAGTCCACGACGCTAACCACTTCGCCACGGCGGCTGGTATATCCAGATCTCTTATTACCTGCTTAAAATCATGGACTCATTTTTTCCTTCATGCATGCAGAAAGTTTATGATAGTGTCACGCAATTCATGTCCTGCTTTCCCTATACAGTTAATCTAGCCGTTCATTCCAGTTCATCAGGTCATTTCATCTTTGGCTTTTAACTCATTACCAGCCTCCATGGCTTTCTTTTGATCTTTCAGGTCCCTGTTGCTCAGACCTTTAGAAGGCTTCTGCTGCATGTTACTGCATGTGTCTAAATTGTTTTCTGTGGTATGTGCTGAAGGACACCCATTAAGATCTAATGGATTTCATGTAGCCAAATCAGACTGTTGCATCCTACACGCCTCTTAAAACACTTTCTGGTGGCTTCCTCTTTGATGTCATCAAGAAAATGACTTTCCTGGTCTCACTGCTGCTGTCAGAAACCTTCATGGAGTGGCAGTGCCCATCCATTATCTACGTGTGTACACTTATATGGCACTCTTCAGTCTTTCATTGCTCCAATTCTGTCTGTCCGTTCACTGTTGATCTTGAAGATACATGAAAAATTGCTAGCCTTTCCCCTTCATAACTGGCTGGGGTTTCTGCAAGTACCTTAAAACTTCATAAGACATGCTATGCTTATAAAGGGCAAGTTTGTGTCCAAACCATATAGGATTATGACACCAATTTGGCTACATAAGTAATTAATGGTATTAAAAAGAAAAAAAAATCCTTGTTGATAGCTCGCTCTCTCTCTCTCTCTCTCTCTCTCTCTCTCTCTCTCTTCTCTTCATGATCACATGGATAGACATTGCTTACATCAAAGACAGTGAAAGTACTTGACAGATCTGTCATCCATATGATTTTGATCTGAGCGTCTATTGCAACCTTTATTTTGTTGTTGCTAAGATTCAGATCATCTGTAAATAATAAAGTTTTACCACTGCCTGGTTGCTGTACACATATTCTTTTATGTTCTTAATTTAATATGGTGTGTTGTTTTTCTCAGATTTTGTTAGATTTTTGGATTTGTGTGCAGACTGACAGCTGACCAGTACATTAAAACGCCCTCTGGAAACTATTTCTGCAAGGCATCAGTGAGGAAGGGCCTTTTGCCAGAGATTCTGGAACATCTCCTGGGTGCCAGAAAGAAGTGAGCATCCTGAGGTTTCACCATAGTCTGGTTGGTTGGCCTTCTTAAATGAACAGTGTGGGTGGGTGTGCTCTCACAGGCAAAAACAAATTGCTCATCAGTTGATGGGGTCATGTCGATGTGGCATCACGTGACTGTCTTATTACTGCATTAGCCACACAAAAACTTCGGCGTGGCAGAGCTGACTAACTGCCGTGAATGCTATGGTCTGACATGGTACAGTATATGACGCCAAAAGGAAGTGCATACTCTCTTCTTCAAATTCAGTGCTTCAGGAAGATGGAGATTGTTAGGCCAGGAATTACCATGGCTGCAAGTGATCTGCGCACTGGATTGCACAACCGTTTGGCTTCATTCAGTATATCAAACAGGTATAAGGCGTGACCATAGTTCTTTCAGCCAAAATTCCCTTGCTATGCAGTTCAGAATTGTCTGGCATGACATGTCTGCCTTGACCAGTCAGCGTTGAGTCGACGCATATCTTGCGCTGAATTCAATGAAGATACGTGATTGCTCGTTCATTTTCGTTGTCCTAAGTGTCATGTATCTTGCCTGAAGCAGGGATGAGAACAGTTCCGCCGTCTTTAAAAAAAATCTCCGCCGTTCAAAAAAATCTCCGCCGAAAAAAAAAAAAAAGCTATCGCGATTTTTTTTGCTCCCAATCTCGACGAGACGCCTCCGGCGAGATTCCCAAATGGGCTGGTTTTTACTCGGTTGACTCGGCCAACCACTGCACATCCGCTTACAGCGCCGATCGACCGAGTGTCATTTGTGAGTCATGGCGTCGAACGAAATCGCAAAAAAAAGGAAAAAATATCCCAACCGTTGGAAAGAAAACTGGCTCGAGGAAGAGGTGTGTGGGAGTAGAGTTGGAGGTAGCATGTGCAAAAGCAGTGAAGAGCAGGCGTTATGTGTTGCTTGCAACAAGAAAATCAGCTTCGGAAGTCGTGGCTTCATTACGATTGCTGACCACATGAAACGCATTAGTTAGTAAAAAAAAAAAAAAGTTCAATGAGAGGTGTAATTTTGGACTAAGACTCGATTGAAAGACTTCATTCAGTGGTGTAGGTGTTTCACAGATCGTATGAGGCCTACACTACAGATCGTATGAGGCCTACACTACAGATTGTATGAGGCCTACACTACAGATCAACCTCTTGAGAACTGTAAATAAAGAAGTATCGAAAGACAAATGCCAGCATAGAGTGTGATACAGGCATGCCTACCGTCCCGCTGTAGCCGTATTTGTCCCTGAAAATAAAGAAAATGAGCAGGGCGTCCCGGAAATACGGGTTTTGCGTTCGCGTCCCGGAAAATTAAAAGTTCGCGAAAATGACCGTTTATTTCGCTAGGATCCGGTTCAAAGTCTCAGGCTGGCGCCAAGACGGAAGCGAATGTCCATCGCGCATGCGCGGCGCGGTCATTTCTACCCCCCTGCTTCAACAAAGGCGTCGAACAAGCGAAAACAAGTTTTCACCGATTCTGATTCATCTCCAAAGAATTTAAGCGCAGTCAAACGCAGCCAGACGTTTCGACAGGAGTATACAGAGTTCTGGCCTTGTATCAAGCCAGGGAGGAAAGGAGAAACGTTCGCTTTCTGCGAAGTTTGTGCATGTAATTTCTCCATCAAATCCGGTGGAAAAGACGACTGTCGGCGGCACACACAAACTGACAAGCATAAAGCGAACATAAAAATTTCTGAAGCACAGCAACAGAATAAAAAAATCACTGGATTTTTTAACAGTGGAGTGTCAACTTCGGCCACAAAGAAGGAATCTACAGCCGTCATTCGTGCTGAAGTGATGATGGTGGACATTGTTTTGGAACAAAATTTGCCGGTCACAACGTTGGACAAACTCAACAAAGCAGTGAAAGTCATGTTTCCCGATTCGGAAATAGCCAAGCAGTTTCGCAAAGTCCAGGTCCGAGGGTGCACTAGAGAGACAGTACAAAGAGGCTGACCTGGCTGATCTGAAGAGTGCCTACTACAGGTCTCTTCAGCCCTCTCAGTCTCATTAGTACAAAAAGGACTGTATTTGTACTTAGTGTAAATAAAGGTAAGCTGTTTTTCATGCTTTTTATTTTAGTTTGCTGTTTTTGTGTTGCTTCTGTCTGATGACCAATAATTTGCCGAATAGTTAGGTGTCCCTGAAAATTGTGTCCTGTCCCTGATTTTGAACATGCGTGTCCCTGAAAGAGCAATTTAGGGGTAGGCATGCCTGGTGATATTCTACCAAGGACACACTGAAGCAGAAAAGAAAAAAAGGCCTACTTCTACTACTACTAGCAGGTAAGGCCAAATTGTTTTTGTATTTATGTGCCTTTTGTGAAAAACTGAAATAAAGTTTAGTTTTAATAGTAATGCCTTGTGTGAAATGTGATTTTAATAACAGAATTTAGATAAATTTAGTTCAATTTAGATAAGGGCTAGAAACATATTTTGATGGTTTTAAATGTGGATTTTTCTAGTTTATATATTAAAAATGCTTCAGCTTCAGGGGCCGCTGCCCCCTGACCCCCGCAGGGGCGTTGCCCCTTGACCCCACTGGGGGCTCTGCCCCCAGACCCCCAACAGAAAAATCTCCTGCTTTTTTAAAATCTGTTCTCATCCCTGCTGAAGAAGACCTGAGAGGTTGAAACACGTTGTGTTTTATCTTGTGATTCGTTAGTCTACATCGTTTGCGGTGCTTTATCAGTAACTTTTCAAAGTTGTTTGGATGTCCGCCTGCACTCGCCTCACTTTGCAACTAGAACTGCAGCCATTGCAGAAAATGGTTTGATCCGCCTTTTATCTCCCTGTTATCTTCCTCTGTGCTAATGGTCAGTACATTTTTTTGCCTCCACCAATTGTCATAAGTGACCATATCACAGTGAACCCAGGCCTAGTGGACAGCTTGTGCAAGGTTGCAACAGGACAATGGTTGGAATAAGCCGTGGGGGAGAATTGAAGCTGAGAGTGCATGGAAGACGTAACGGCACTATAAAAAATTTGAGAGACTGAATGAAGTGAAGTCCATTTTTTTTTTATTCAACTCCTGCCTTTTGATCTCCAGGTCTTTCTCCCAAAGAGGATTAGGGGGAGCTCTCATTAGGGTGATTGGTGAGTTGTGAAATGTCCAGCCCCCATTCTGACAGGCATAGGTCGGAGGGCAGTCAGAGTTATGTTCACTCTGCTCGGGTAACAGTGGGTGGGAGATCAAGAAATATTGATAGGGGACTCTTTAAGTCGAGCTGCAAATGTATGTTGCCATGTCTCCTGTGGTCTCCCAACTTTAACCACTTCCGCTCAGCCATTCTTTGGCAGGGGGGTGAGATCCAAACACCCTGTGGTGTTCTCCCCTAGGGGAGAATGCCTGTGTCGAGCACAGCCCTGTCGGTGCCATTTCAGGGCTTCCCTGCCCAGGCACTGGTCCCTTCAATCCTCCACAGGCCTGGAGTGAGATGCAGGTCAGGATGTAAGTTACCATGAGTGGTGGACTTTGACCTGCAGGCAGCTTCAGCCACCAGATGCAAAATTACCTCCCCTTATCCGCAAAATGCTTTTCACCTCTACGTGGATGCTCAGGTACTGTTGATTTGAGAGGACAGATATGCACAAGAGCCCCAGATCCTTCCCCTCCCTCTTGGCTTTCCTAATTCAAGGTAGTCCAGAAGCACACTGTTCAGTTGGAACAGAACCCAGCACTGAGACTGATACCTCATTGGCCTTGTGGGTCCTGTGCATGCAATGCCTTGAATGCACCTGTTTTAATCTTTCTGCCTGTGATCCTGAAGAGATGTACGGAAAATATTGAAGTCATACGTTTTGTAAATATAGGATTAAATTCCTGAATTGTGTTCTCTGTTCTGTAATCTTTCGTTCGAGATATACAGCTTGTTTGCATTCCTCTTGAAATGAATCCTGAATCATGTGGGGAAAAGTCCAAAATTTCATGTGAAAATATGGTATTAGCAGGATCATTTTTGAAAAGAGTTAAAGCCCAAGATTTTATGTTAACGCTGGCAGTTACATGAAGTAGCAAAAGCATTTTCCTTTTAAACCCTGCATTCGTCACCTGGATCAGTAGGGGGTACAAAAATGCTTTCAGTCAAAGGTCAAACTGCCTCTTTATGACACCCCACCCCCATCATCCCCAAGTTCCATAATTTTAACTCCAGAAAGTGATAGCTAAGTCTCTATAATAGAGACCACTGCCACAATTGAATTTAAGAGTGAACTTGTCAGATGATTATGTATTCACTGTTTGCAGGGCTAAAGCCGACCTGAAGAAGGAAACGGATCCATTTAAGAAGAAGGTGCTGGACGGGCGTCAGCTGGCTCTGAAGATCAGCGCCAATTCCGTGTATGGCTTCACAGGGGCACAGGTGGGCAAACTGCCCTGCCTGGAGATCTCCCAGAGCGTGACGGCCTTTGGGCGTACAATGATAGAACAGACAAAGCAGTACGTGGAGGAACACTACACCATTGCTAATGGATATGAACACAACGCCAAGGTAAATAAGTTCAGGGTAGCACCAAAGACCTCAGATTCTTTATAGTTGGGTCATAGAAACAGGGGAATCCTCATCGAGACGTAGATCTGGTATAAACGGACAGGAAGATGCTCCACCAAAACAAGTCTTTAAAGGGAAGTAATGTGATTTGGGAGTGTATTTATTAGAAGTGTTTGACGGTGCATCATATCTTTTCAGTAACAAGTAATTTTTTTAGTAAATATTAACAAGTAATACTTTTAACATTCACAGTTCTGCAGTTACTTTGGTCCACCATACAAGACATAGTTGAATGTTTACCATAGCTTGGCATGAAACGACCCTGTGTTAGGTCACTGTTGATCACAATAAAATGTAAAGATTTGAATAAACAAGTGTATTGTGACTGCTGAGCACACTCCAAAGCAACATAAGATGAGAGTGCATGTTGTCTGTGTGCAGTATGTATTGTCTGTATAATTGCTGAAGGTGGATAGCTACACCTTGGCTAATCACTGTGAGGTCTGTGACGGTGCCTCTTTGTCTGCCCATATATTGTCTGACATTCCAGCTTTCATACAATTCTTACTTAGACTTCTGATTCAGATTCAGTTGTCTGACTCACTTTTGTAGAAGATGAAACAAGTTTTCCTGAAAAAAACTAGCAAATAAACATCGGAACAAAGTATAAAGTAATGCAGATATTTTATATACAAGACAGACAAGTAAATTTTCAGCAGTTATAACTTCAGACGTAAGAAACAGCAGAGAAAAATGCACAACACAATACTCCCATACTGCGGGCATGAGCACAGTTCAAAATCTGAGTCAAAAAGGGGAGGGAGATCAACAGAGAGAATACTCCCATACTGCGGACATGAGCACAGTTCAAACACCGAGTCAAAAAGGGGAGGGAGATCGACAGAGAATAAGAGGAAAGCGGATGGAAGGGAGAAGGGTAAGAAGTGACCTGGATGTGTGTAGTTGTGGGCGTATTTTGAATGTGAAGGGGGTAGAGGAGCACAGAAAGGGGAGGATGGGAGAGGGAGGAGAAGCGAAAGAGAGGTAGCATGGAATAATGTGTCAGTATCAAATAATCACGCAGTAAACAAGCAATGTAACAAGTCTTCAACCACATGTTGTGCATAGTAAACTTTTGGAGTTTGGCATCACAAAATGAGATCAAAACAGACACTGTGGAAACTGAAGTGTGTGAAAAGGAAGGGTTGAGAGAGGGGTCAGTCGCCTATAGTAGCTGACCAAGGTCTTAAGTTTGTGTCATTAGACACAGGTAAAAACAGAGATCAAGGCTTTTGTGTGTTCTGTAAGGCGAGAAGCCTTCACTTTTCTTTACTTGCCAGTGGCAAGTAAACTTATGCACCACATTCATCCAGAGATTTCTCCTGTTGTGAAAATGGAAGAACAAGAGATGAAATTAAGATTTTATAATTGCCATTACTGTACAAAACTTTTTTTTTTTTTTTTGATTGCTCAGGGTGCAAATTTGATCTGTGATGGCATGATTCAAATAGGCTTGCAGTGTATGTGTTTGATGAGATACATCTTGTTGACAGAGATAATGATTGTTGGGCTCAGGTGATATTAATATATGTGTTGCAAGAACATGTGTCGTGGATATGCAACGTAACTTGGTCATTCACAGGAGGACTAGGAGCATTTGATATGGTGCTTGATATTGACTTGTGTGATGTGTATTTGTTCTCAGCAGGCACAAAGGCTTGTACGTTTGATGTGTATAGGTGAGTTACAGGCAGATGATAGGGACTCGGGGTAGTGTGCACTGTAACTTGAGTATCTTCAAGTTTGTGATGTAATCTGATTTTTTTTTTTTTTTTAATGTTCTGTGGGCATTGGGATACATTTGTAGCCTAATGTGAGGTGTGGTGACAGATTGCAGCATGGAACTACATTTGTAGCCTAATGTGTGTTTGAACTGTGGTGACAGATTGCAACATGCAGCATGGAACTACATTTGTAGCCTAATGTGTGTTTGAACTGTGGTGACAGATTGCAACATGCAGCATGGAACTACGGTGACATGTGGAGACACATTGTGTCTGATACAAACAGAATTAGGGGAGCAGTATAATCCTGACTTTTGTGCTGGTAGACATTGCTATCAGACTGAAACATTTACAGGTAATATGAGAAGACATTGTGCTGTACTCTTTCAGCAGTTTTCAGACATTGTAAGCTTGCCTGGTTCAGGCTTGTCTTATCGCAGACTACAGATGGCAGTGGATGATCGATGATTCAGAGACAGACTTGCGTAGTTGTCTGGACAGACAGCTTAAAGGACCAGACTCCTTGCATGACTGTGATCAGAAAGTAGCTAAATCCTTGACTGCGTGAGCCTCTGTTCAGCCTCCTCCTCCCTTCTCCCCATGCCGCCCTCCTTCTTGCTGCTGAACTTTGACATGTGTGCAGGTGATCTATGGAGACACAGACTCAGTGATGTGCAAGTTCGGCACAACGTCGGTGGAAGACTCCATGAAGCTAGGACAAGAAGCTGCAGAACTCATTTCCGCCAAATTTGTCAACCCCATCAAACTGGAATTTGAAAAGGTCAGTTTCTTCTTTTCTTCTTCTGCATCCGCAGGCTGATACTCCTGCGGACACCCCCTGTACAGAAAGGCAAGGATTAATCCCATCTGCCCAACAAAGGGAGTGGAGTTTTGTGTGTATGACCGTTTTTTATCCCGCCATTAAGGCAGCCATACTTCAGCTTCAGGGAATGGAAAAGGTCAGTTTAATTAGTATACTTAAATGTTTCAGGGCTGGCATAGTTTGTAATTCCAGCCTTATTCAAAATTCATGTTTTTGTAGGATCAAGAGTTCTAGATCTAATCCTTGGACAGAAAAAAATAAATTGGCAAAGGTATATATAATACAAAGCAGTTTATGCAAGCATCCTTTCTTAAGACAGCCATCATGCTTCCTGATTTTTATTTCTTAGATGAAATGTCATTTTATGAAGAGAAAAGAAATATGATTTAAAGTAAGAGGGTTAGGGAGATGGGCAAATTTCACATTTGCAAACAAGCTGATTTTTAAACATTTGTGTGCTCTTGATAATTGAGATGCCAGTCAAGAAATGCCAGTCAAGAAATGCCAGTCGATCTAGATTATCTCCCATGACTGCAGCCATGTGCCAGAGTGGTCCATTGAAATCTGTCTTTTTTTCCCTTGGTCAGCTCCACCAGTTAATGTATCGAACAAGTTGAATTGCATATTACTGGCACAGTCATGCTTTGCCCTCTCATGTTCAAAAACCACTCAATGTTAGATCCAAAATTAAATAACAGTTTTAGGAAATGCAAACTAATGCTCTTATTCTGGTCACTGTTCAGACTTCATCTGCTTCAGTGGTCAGCTCTTGTCAAATGTGTCTGTACAGTGTAAATGGCACTTAAGGGGCCTCCACCATAGCTTGTATCGGTTCTAAATGGAGAGCAGTCAGGTCACTGATATTAGAATTGATCTGTGTTGCTCTTGGCTGAATACTGTTTGCCATATTTTCAGTTCGAGGAGCACTTGGATGGCCTCACTTCAGTTTTAGAACTGCTGGAATGACGCCGTTCAGTTTCAAGATTGGGGGATTTCTCCCCTCTCTACTCCACCCACCCCCACCCCTACCCCTTTCCCCCCTTCACTATAAATTCAAATAAATGAAATAAATCCTTGTTCATCCTGGTGGAATAATTTTCTTCTGTGAGGGCAACTCCACATCTTGCACTGATAAGCTGTACGTCATGTTCAGACTGACCATATTCTTTTTGAGTTCATTATTTGTTACTGGCTGAGCTGTCACTGACTGTCCAGTTAGTAAATTGGTTGACAATACAGTTGGAACAGTTTGACATGATTCAGAAAACTTATGCCATGAAGTATCTTTGTCTGCCCATTCTTTACCCCAGCCCCAGCCCGTCATCTCCACGTGCCTGTCCCCTAACTTTACTCTTGCACAGTTGCAGTAATATAAGTTTCCGTTTTTTTTCTCTGTCCTGCCGTCTCTTGGTCCCTCTCTGTCTTTCGGGCTGTCTGTCTCACTCACTCACTCTCTCTCTCACTCACTCTCTCTCTCTCTCTCTCTCTCACTGTCATATCTTGATTGAACAGAGTGTATATTGACAGAGAGAAAAGAATAAGATCATTGCGTCATAGTTACCTGTGTGTATGGTTTCACAGTTAACAATGGATTGATGTCACCAGGTGTATTTTCCCTACTTGCTGATCAACAAGAAGCGCTATGCGGGCCTCTTCTGACTAACCAGTAAAACATGACAAGATGGACTGCAAAGGGATCGAGACTGTGAGGCGCGACAACTGCCCCTGGTTGCCCAGCTCATCAACCCTGTCTGCAGCTGCTTCTGATTGACAGGTCAGCTGCTGTCAACATCGTCCTGGTCACTTTGCACATCATTAATGTTACCTTCAGGTGCACAGGTCGACAAGTGGATTGTCACCTTTGAGAGGGAAAAAAGGGAGGATGGAAGTCTGGTTGATGCACTACAAAGTATTTATTAGGATTTTGGTTTTGGAGGAAAATGCCTCTGTTTGGCGTCATATACTGTACCATGTCAGACAATAGCATTCACGCACACTCCATGGGCCTCTCCCTCCGTACAGAGGCCCTCCTCCGCTGGTGTCACACGCAGGGGGTTACCCTTCGCGAGACACATAGCAGGGACTCGCAACATCCTGGCAGACTCTCTCAGCCGATCCAAGTCTGTCCTCCACACGGAATGGACCCTCAGCCGGCTTACCCTTTCAACCGTGTGGGAACATTGGTTCAGACCAATGATCGACCTCTTTGCCACACGGTTCAACCATCGTCTGCCAGTGTATGTGTCCCAGGTCCCGGACCCCCAGGCTTACGCCATCGACGCCCTGTCCCTTCCCTGGTCCGGCCTCATAGCTTACGCCTTCCCTCCCTTCCCGATCCTCCACAAGGTGATCAGGAAGGCGAGACTCGAGAGACCCAGGCTCATTCTCATAGCCCCATGGTGGCCCACTCAGTCCTGGTTCCCGGACCTCAAGTCCTCACTCACGAACCCCCTCTCCAGTTGAACACCAGGTGGGACATGCTCAGGCAACCCCGTTCGGGCCTCCCTCACGCCAATCCCCAGATTCTTCACCTCCACGCCTGGCTTCTGTGTCAGCCCGGCTGCGAACATCCAAATCCCCCTCTCGAACGGACAGGTCCCGTTCCGTCCTCAATACCCTCTCCATCGCCGGGGCCTCTCAGGAACTCCGAGACCTAGCCATGTCCTCTCGCAGAGCTAGCACAGAGTCCCTTTACGATTGCAGATGGAGGAAATGGGTCTCATGGTGCAAGCCAATTCTGTCCCTCACATTCGCCCCACCAACATCCAAATAGGAAATTTCCTGTCCCACCTTAACCTCTCTGCTAGCTCCATCCGGGGCTACAGGTCGGCCATCTGCACGACCATCCGCCAAATGGGCGGACCTTCCTTTGAGAATGATTTCCTTCTCAGAGAGATATCCAGAGGGGCTTCTCTTCGTGAGGCCCAATCCCCTAGACGTGTTCCCTTTGGGGCCTCTTCACTGTTCTTGACGTCCTCAATAAACCCCCCTTTGAGCCTTTGTCCTCCATTCCTTTCGACCGTCTGTCTATGAAGACTACCTTCCTCCTCGCCCTCGCTTCCGCGAGACGGCGAGGCGAGATCCATGCCCTTAGCGGGGACCCCAGAGACATTGCCTTCCACAGAGACGGCTCCGTCTCTCTTAAGTTCCTTCCCGATTCCTAGCCAAGAACCAGGAACCCGGCAGTCCCTCCCCTTACCTCGTCATCCGCCCGCTGGCGGATACACTAGGGGGCGACACTCTTCAGACATAGCCCTTTGCCCTTCTCGATGTCTAACACACTACTGGGAACGCTTGCGCCCCAGGCGCGTTTCACAAAGACGTCTTCTTATTTCCATCAACCCAGTAACACGAAAGACATCTCAGCTGGCACTGTCTCTAGGTGGCTCTCCAAGACGGTCAGAACTGCCTATTCCCAGGCATCGAGGATCTCCCCGTCTCTTCCCCCCGGGCCCATGAGGTCAGAGCGCTGGCCACTTCGGCAGCATTCCAGCACTCTGTTCCCATGCGCCACCTCCTGGAGGCAGCCTTCTGGCGTTCGGAGAATCCCTTCATAAAATTTTATTTGAGGACATCCGCATGACCAGGGCTGATGGTTCTAATGGGATATCCTTTGTGGGGGCTAATGCATCCATATCGGGTAACCCCAGGAACCACTAGGGCACTCGCCCTCCTCCTTTTACTATGAATTCTGCTATTGTCTGACATGGTACAGTATATGACGCCAAAATGGGGAGTTTGTATTATACTCCCTTTTTGGCTAGTATACTTACCATGTCAGACTCTAATGCCCGCCCTACCTTCCCCGCTAGCGCCAAGGTTCTGGGGTTACCTTGCGCGCAGGCCTCGATGAATGACGTATGGGAGACTGACACTGGCTTTCCCTACGGCGGAAGTGGGTTGGGCACCACGTGACTGTCTTATCACTGCATTAGCCACACAAAAACTTCGGCCTGGCAGAGCAGACTAACTGCCGTGAATGCTATTGTCTGACATGGTAAGTATACTAGCCAAACAGGGAGTATAATACAAAACTCCCCATTTTTCATTCATTCTCAACCTAAAACTCATGAGGAATCCTCTCGTCTATACTTTGTAACTTCAGCAAATGCCAGAGCATCCAGGGCATTTCATTAGGGCAGTAGACTGTATGTGTTGCTGCGTTTCTGATAAAATGTCAGTTAAAATATTAATTCCACTAGACTTGTGATTCAAAGTGAATTGTTTGATCTTTTATTTTCCCTCGAGGAGAAGTGAGTGTGTATACTTTCAGCTGCAGCTTGTTGAAGGAAAGAGTGGACTCAGTCAATATCTTGGTAGTGGCTACATTCTCCTAAGAATTACCATTACCTTACAGAGAACGACATGGATGTCAGTTGACTGAGAAAGGGAAAGGAAATCAAAGATATGGAGCATCTGGTCTAATGAAGTGCAGTACTCTGCACACGTCAGTTGCCCTGTTTTTATAACAATGAATACTTCAGAGGTGTGACAACTTCTGTGTTTCAGGAAGGGGGAACACCATGCACCTGTCCCCTCCTCAAACAGAATGACTGATCTTGTTTCCCCAAGCTATGGTGTGTGTTCAGGTTGGCAAGAACAGTGAGCTGTAAAGGGCATTCAGCAAATATTTCATTGCACATCCGTGCATATTAGGACAAGCCAGATCCGGCGATTGTTGCCTGAATGATGACTCACATTGAAGTGACTTTTGCTGTGCATCAGAAACCCCAACGGGGCAGTGGAGCATGCCAAACAGACCATTTCTGACCTGTTGTGTAACCGCATCGACATCTCCCAGCTGGTCATCACCAAGAGCTGACCAAGACTGACGATGAGTACGCTGGCAAGCAGGCCCATGTGGAACTGGCTCACAGGTAAAATGAAAAACATTAATTGAAAGCAGGTGCTTTAAGGATTTTTCAGACCTGCCTACCCTTCCGTAATCGTCCGTAATTTTACGGAAATTAACCTCCCATTACGGAGGTACGATTTTCCGTGCGAAATTACGGAAAAGAAAATTGAAAAACTACGCAAATTTCAGACTCGAAAAATTGTCGACTGCTAGACCTTTCGAGACCGCAGAGTAACTTCCCTTGACTCAAGCCGAAACCACAGATGGTTCGGAACTTGCGATTGGTCAATGTGGTGCTGTGGGCCAACACGACACGCCATCACATCTGTGCGCGCCATTCGAAGCTTTTTGTTCAGCCATTGTAAGACAAAGTTTCAACCGATTTTTTGCCGGCGATTGTGAAAATGGCGGAGAAATCTTCTAAACGTTTGCATGAAACCGATGACGAGGGTTCGAAAACCACTGTGCCACAACGGAAGAAGGCGAAGAAGCAAGTGTTCCGAAGTAAATACACGCGGACTTGGCCTTGTCATGGACCTGGATTTGTATACTCATTTCTGCTCGGTGTGCAATTCAGACTTCTCCATCGGACATGGGGGAACAAATGACTGCAAGCGCCATATCTCGGGGAAATGCACAAAGAGACAGCTGCGAGTGCCTCCAGTCAGAAGATCACATCGTTGTTTACGAAATCCAGCGAGAGCAGCCGTCAGACCCACACACGGAAGATCACCAACGCAGAAAGACTGTTGTGTGAGCTGATCTGCGAAAACAACTTGTCCCTGAGCTGTGCTGACAAGATAGTGGCGAAAATGAAAAGGTCCTTTTCATTTTCGCCACTATCTTGTCAGCACAGCTCAGGGACACACACACACACATATTTTTTTTTTTTTTTTTTTTTTGGGGGGGGGGGGGGGGGGGTTGTACATTAGGTTCTTCATCAGTGGTGTCATCTGTGGTGACTGCTGTGTAAGTTACAAACTGTCAAGTATATCACCTTTGAATTGACCTGAAACTCCTGTCCTGAGTCCGTCATCTGCCATCATCCCAAGGTATTTTAATTCTGCTTTGTTGTTTTTGTTCCTTTTTTACTGTTTATATTTTTTGTTAAAATGTTAAAAATGTAGTTGAGTTTTGTACACATTATTTGTTCAATGTTAAAAATGTAGTTGGAGTTTTGTACACATTTTTTTGTTCAAAAACGCTGTGTATTACGCGTCCGTGGAATTACTGAAGGAAATGCAAAATTACTGAAAATCTCTGTGGTTATTACTGATGAGCACAACATGAGGTAGGCAGGTCTGATTTTTACTGAAAAAGATTGGTAATTGTTTATTTCCTAGGGATGAAGGCTGACAAAGAC
Organism: Conus ventricosus; assembly: GCA_018398815.1. NCBI lineage: Eukaryota > Metazoa > Mollusca > Gastropoda > Neogastropoda > Conidae > Conus > Conus ventricosus. Next base: position 33,804,309 of record CM031614.1, read on the forward strand.
TTTGGTAAAAAAACAACAACACTTCAGCTGACAGAGATTATGTGATACGAAATTTCATTGATTTGTTTGTCTCCATGAATGTTATAAAGGTCTGTCTGTCCATGTATGCTCGTGTAATCAAGCAGACGACAAATTATCTGTTTGACAGCTTCAAAGGTAAAAGTTGTTGTTTTTTTCGAAATGGTATATCCATAAGGGCACACAGGATGGTGGTTGTTTTTTTCCATTTTGTAAATCAACATTCATGAGTTTTCAAAGAAAGCACTCTATCACAATAACCTTTACTGCTCTCAGGAAGCGATGTTGAATTGGCGCAGTTGGTTTCTCACTGAATGTGACCTCAAGCACACATTCAGAACGATTTTCATTTCTCCAGTTGCCTGTGCAAAGCATTTCTGCATACCAGTCTTTGGTGTATTCTGAGCACAATGCAAGTCACATTCTGCTCTTTTGTCTCGTTTACTTGTTTTTTGTTGTTGTTTTTTTCTCTGAGGCTGTCTCTGGTTGTTTTCTGTTTCCATTTCTTTCTCTCCCTTTCAGTGCTTTTGATTATCATAACTGAATTATGAAGAAAAAAAATTGCACTTCTTGTTCTAGAAGAATTTGGCTGCAAACCTATTTTTGTTTGTCATTAAGTGTTGTAATATGTAGTGAGAGAAAGAGTTATATTTAGTGTTAGTTTTGTTGGTCATTAATTGTTGTGAGAGAAAGAGTTGTATTTAGTGTTGTTGGTCATTAAGTGTTGTGACCTGTAGTGAGAGAAAGAGTTGTATTAGTGTTATTTTTGTTGGTTATTAAGTGTTGTGACATTTAGAGAGAAAGAGTTGTTTGACATTAATGTTTTTGACATGTAGTGAGAGAGAACATGATGGTGGATGTGCAATGACAGAATGAGAAAGAGGGATGCTGGGAGTGCACCTCAGCTGGGAGACCGTGTGCCCTACGTGATCATTTTCAGCAGCCAGGGGACGGCTGCCTATCTCAAGTCAGAGGTCAGCACCAGTGATTTTTTTTTTCATGGTTTGTGTCATTTACCAGTCCAGAGAGACACATTGATATTTCTCTTTATGAAATATGTTTAAGGACAAGATCTACGGAAACGAAAACTGAAGGAATGCAACTCTTGTCTTTCATATACTGTTGTTATGACCAACTTCCTTTAATTCACTCAGCAATGCTCTTCCATAGTTTGGGTGTAGCTGCTTATATGGAAGGTCATATAAAGAACAACAATGCATGTCATCCTCATATTCTATTAAATGCTCTTCATGACTTAATTTCTGCAGTGAGGATTAAAATTAGATGATGATGTTAAGCTGGAAAACACCTGCTCGTTAAGTTGAAGAGTCTAGCGAGATCATTTTTCTATACAGTATTGTAGATTTAAATGTTGATTGTTGTAAAATATCTAGAAAGCTTTAGAAAATTCCAAAAGGTTTCTCATTACCATGGCTTATGGACTTCAAGGCGATATTGCTTTCTGAGAATTGGACTGGGTGCCATATATGAGAAGCATTTTTTAGGGAAAAATTAGTTTGGCAGCTGACTGTGTAAGCCAGCATGGTCTAGATCGACCTTCAGTGGACATGTCCACATAGCTCAAAGTATCAGTCATAGTATGCACATCAGTCCTACACACGCATAACAGGCTTACAGTATTTGCAAACTTTACTCTAAAATAACATTGTCAACAATGGCAAGCAGAATTTCATCTAGAATGAGATGTCAGCAATGGTGAGCAAATCTTCAACCAAGTATACCTCTTGACATTCACTTTCAGAATCTACAGCAGCTTTTGCGCCGTCTCTGTTGAGCACAGTGCCAGAGTATTTGCACCTGATGTAGGCCAGCCATTCTCTCTGTTTTTCAGCAGAATTTGTTCAGTTTGGTTGATTGATCATCATTCCGTTTGAAATGTAACTCTCCTGGTGAGGGTGTGGAGGGAAGAATGTTTGTTCAAGCTGATTTGCATATCTGCCTGCGTCTGTTGCCAGTAATTGATATTTACGAGTTATCAGAAATGTCCACATGGTTCAACAGAATCAGCCATGATGGCGAGTGCAGAAATGAACTCTGTGTTACCTGAGTAAAGTTAAAGAAAGAAAGAAAACAAAACAGCTTTTGAGATTAGAATACATAACGGCATGTCGTCTTTGGTGTCGTCAGCTATCTACATGTATGATGTTTAATACACAGCGAGCTTGCTTGATTTCAAATACCAGTAGACCTGTCAAAGATGGTGTTGATGTTCGATATCGTTGAGTTCTGGGTAACACTGACCAGAATTGCCAACTTTTAATTCCAGAGCTGATTGAGTTTGCAAGGGCTTCATTGAAGGTTAGAACAGAGTCTGCAGATTTTATCTTTTTGAAAAAAAAATAGTGGATGCATCTTGTATGCCAGAGTGCCATGCAGGCCACAAATTGCGTTCCGTCGTTGTGATGTCACACGGAATGCTTTTTGTTGTCACATTACTCCAGAAGGTACAGTTATACAAATTGAGCTGTCTTTGTTCAGTTGTGAAATTTTGAGAGATGTGTTGAGAACATCGCATCAGGAAAAAATGAACAGATCCTCATCAGTCAGCTCTGTTTATGGTGAGCATTATGCCAGCTAATTGTACATCGCATTTAACCTTTTAAAACCAGGTGTAACTGATGTTTTCGTTGCCCTTAGTGTTGTTTTCTTGCCTGAAGAAGACCCAAGAGGTCAAAACGTGTCATGTTTTGTATTGTAGTTTGTTTGTCATTGTTAATGGGCGGAGTTACTTCAGATGCCTTTTGAAATATGTTTCAGTTTCTGCCTTCAGTCGCTTCATTTTGCAACTAGCTGTGCTGACGTTGGTGTATGTTGCAGGACCCCATGTATGTGCTGGAGAACAACGTGCCGATTGACACCCAGTACTACCTGGAGACTAGCTGTGCTGTAGTTGGTGTATGTTGCAGGACCCCATGTATGTGCTGGAGAACAACGTGCCGATTGACACCCAGTACTACCTGGAGACTAGCTGTGCTGACGTTGGTGTATGTTGCAGGACCCCCTCTATGTGCTGGAGAACAACGTGCCGACTGACACCCAGTACTACCTGGAGACTAGCTGTGCTGACGTTGGTGTATGTTGCAGGACCCCATCTATGTGCTGGAGAACAACGTGCCGATTGACACCCAGTACTACCTGGAGACTAGCTGTGCTGACGTTGGTGTATGTTGCAGGACCCCATCTATGTGCTGGAGAACAACGTGCCGACTGACACCCAGTACTACCTGGAGACTAGCTGTGCTGACGTTGGTGTATGTTGCAGGACCCCATCTTATGTGCTGGAGAACAACGTGCCGATTGACACCCAGTACTACCTGGAGACTAGCTGTGCTGACGTTGGTGTATGTTGCAGGACCCATCTATGTGCTGGAGAACAACGTGCCGAAATTTACACCCAGTACTACCTGGAGAACCAGCTGTCCAAGCCTCTCCTGCGCATCTTTGAGCCCATCCTGGGCGAGAAGAAGGCTGAATCTATCCTGCTCAGTGAGTTGTTCTCCCCTCCTCCCCCCTGTGTAGACAAAAGGGCATCAGAATACATCCTCTCAAACTGATGGTTAGAGGATAATGTGTCAGATTCTATCCCAAACATCAGATATACAACACCTGGTGGGTTCAAGGTGATGACGTTTTACACACTACAGGTCAGCATAGGTGCTGAACCCTCTTCTTGTGCACAGGTATATCAGAATGTTAAAATGTGCTCATTCGAAATATTTGTTATTCTTGCTGAAAATACCTGGGTTGTGGAAGCTGAAAACAAGTGCATGTAGACAACTACCGTCACAGTGACAACGGCAGGAAGGCTGATGTCTTAAACGAAAAAGGGGTGGAGAAAAGCTAGGGAGGGGTGGTACTGATTGGAATTAGGAAATAGAAGCAAATTAAAAACGAGATAGAAAATGATTGTATACCTTTCCTTTACTGAGGTAGAAAAGTGATTGTGTACCTTTCAAGTCGCTGGATAAATTTTGCCAGCCAATAAATTTTCAGCTTTTTAAAAAAACATAATAGAGCCATTTATAAGAATTTGGGGCAGAAGATAATTGCTCCAGGAAAAGAAATGTTCATTTAATTTCTGAATGTTTACTTTTACTGCAGTTTATTTCTGTTTTTGCAATTGTGTCGTAAGTGCCAGGAAATGCTGGTTAAGAGCTTACAAATTACAAAAACATCCACTGCTTCAGGGAATGTTGCCACCCTGATCCCACAGAGGTGCCGCCTATGACCCTGCTTAGCGGGCTGTGTGACCCCTCTGGACCTCCTGACGTTAAAGTTCTGGTTACAATCTGTTTTCAAACCTGTCAGTTAGGAAAGCCATTTTGCTTTAAACTCATGTCTGTCCTTTGTTATTGATTGTTCCCCAAAGTATACTTAGCTGTGACAAGAGACATTCGCCACTTAAAACTACCATTTTGACCAAATAACGTGTTTTTAAGGATGCGAAACAAGAGGAGGTGCCAAATTTTTATGGCAGTTGTCATGTTGGTATCAGACTTTCAGGTGCCTGCTGTGGTCCAGGTAGCCATGCATTCAGATTTAAGTATGTTTATTCCAGGTAGACGCCTCTTATTTTTTTGCTGACCCAATCAGTTTCTTGGTGTATTGAAAATGTGAATTCTTTAACATGCCTACAAATGTCTGTGCTTACTGGATTAGGCCGTTGAAGATAGTGGGAAATGAAAAGGTATGTGCCAGGCATGGATGAGTTCTAAAGGAATCAACCCTGCTATGCGTTTCCAGTGCATGCACACATGGTCACATGGGAGTTCTGTGCAAATTTTGATTAGGTGTGCTGTTCTTTTTCTGCTTACTTTAAATGATCTGAGTGTGTGTGTGTGTGATGAATCTGTGAATGTTCTGAAACTGAAATGGCATTTGTTGTAGTCTCTTATATTGCAAGTCTTGGGTCATCATGTTTGTCTCTGTGCAGAGGGGGAACACACGCGCACCAAAACTGTGATGACTTCCAAAGTTGGGGGCTTGGCGGCCTTCACCAAGAAGCGCAGCACCTGTATTGGCTGCAAGACTCCGCTGGACAAGGAAGGTGGGCTGGACTGTCAGAAACATGGCTGACTTCCTGTCGGGCAGCTGAGTCGTTTTGCTGTGGTCATGGTGGTTTTGTTTTGCCTCTTTCTAATCTTTTGTTCTCAAAGATGCAGTTCCGTTATCATAAAAAAATAAAAAAAAATTTAACGTAGAATAGATTATGAGCACAAAGACATACTATGGGTTTCTCTCCTGGTTCATCACTTTAAATACATATAGTAACATTTGACATCCGCACAGGGTAACTGTCAGATAGAGCGTTTAGTGCAAATGGAGAAAAGGACCAGCAGATACTCATGTGCGTTTTCAGGGAAGAGAATTTCATCAGGCTTGTGAATCACAGTATATTTTTAAAGTATATTTTGAATGTGCCGTGGATTCCCTGTGAATGTGTTGGCAGGAGAGGCGGTGTGTGGGCACTGCCAGTCGCGGGTGTCTGAGTTGTACCAGAAGGAGATCAGCCAGGTGCAGGCCCTGGAGGAGAAGTTTGCCCGCCTCTGGACCCAGTGCCAGCGCTGCCAGGGATCCCTGCATGAAGACGTCCTCTGCACCAGGTGGGTAGGACTGAGGGTCAGCATGTGGTGTAGGTTGACCACAGCTGCTGACCGTTAGACTTTTACGTTGTTATAACTTGGTGTGTAACTCTTATACCTGAGTGTTTACACTTTTCACAACATTGGACATATATCAGTATTCTAGTCTGGTTTTGAGAGGAAGCTAGACCTCGGTAAAGACAACTTGTCAAGATCTTAACATTTTGACCGTTGTCGTGATATCCTTTTTTTCTAAGTCCTTGCAACAAAAAGAAAAAATGTCTTTGTAACATCGGTTTTATATGACATTCATCGTTTCTCTTCCTAATTGTATTTCATGAGATAATCATAGACAGGGATCACATATAACATTTGCATATTATTTTTATTGTGATTTTTTTTTTCCGATACATTTTTCATTCCTCTTTTTCTGTCTGCAGCCGAGATTGTCCTATTTTCTATATGCGGAAGAAAGTGCAGAAGGATCTCTCAGAGCAAGACAAGCTCATCCAACGATTTGGTGATGTCTCGTGGTGAAAACGGCTTCCTGCCGACAGACAGAAAACCATTGGCTGTGAAAGAAAGCTCGCTGAACAGTAGAGTTGTGTTGTGAGTGTGTGCTGTTGTTAGTGGAGAACAAAGTGAGTTTGCGTTGTGGCTGTTCTAAGCCATGCCAAGTTGACTGTTGCATAATTCAGTATAAAAAAATGTGCATGATCTGCACAGAGCGTGCATGATGAAGAATGAGAAAAGTGATGTGCACTTCCAAGCAAACCATTTCGCCAGTTCATGGGTCAGGTAGGTTTGTACCTTCCACTGATGTGTATAACATGTAATGAAATGTTACATTTAGAATGTATTGTCTTATTGAAATCAGTTGTCATAAATGGTTATGTAAGGTTGGTTTTTTTTTGTCTTTTTCACTGTGATAGGAGTGACATTGTGCACACAGACGCAGACACCAACAAAATAGGCACATTACATATTAGCATTATGTGTCTTTTTTAGCGATGATAGACATAATTTTCACATGCACACATTATTTCATTATTATTTGCTTTCATGTTCAACTTCCAAATGGTTTGGAAATCTGAGTTGCTTCAGACAACGTGATAAGGACAGTGCAAAGTGATTAGTTATGACTTTATGTACAGGTATCAGTTTGTTTGGGAGTTATAATTGAGTGTGTGTGTGAAGCAAATACAGTATGTTAGTGATTGTATCATTATATTGTTGAGTGGATGATTGGCAGGTGATATATCGTGGGAATATCTATCCTCTCACACCCAAACACAACAACAGTCACGTAGATTTTACATTAGTTGCTCAGAAGAAGCAATTTACTTAATTCAAGTTGAATGCAAAGGGAAATATTAGTCATTGCTGTGAGTGCTAGCGTTCTAAATTCCTGGAATAGTGTGTCTCTAACTAAAAAGCACAAAGGAAAGTAACTGCACAAAAGCGCTTCCAGAAATAGATTTGTGAGGTCTGTCCACTAATGAGAATCAGTTTGTGGCTGGTTGACGTAGAATTCCAGTCTTGATTAATAAAATAAGCATTTTCATCCCTACAGCTGAAACATTCAAGTTCACAAAGCTTTGGAAGTCCGTAGGGGAAATTTCAGGCAAACATGTTGCTAAAATCTATTTCACAGCTTATTCAAAATATTTGCAGGTGAAATTTCGGACAAACACTTTGCTAAAATCCATTTAACAGCTCATTCAAAATATTTGCCTAATAATGTGCCAGATAAAGTTTCTCAGTTAAAGCACAGCAAGCGATAGTGTAGGTCATGTTCCCTCCCTTGAGAAAAGATCATTCAACCTTCAGTGAAGAATCGGTTCCTAGTTTGTCATAACTCGGGGGGGGGGGGGGGGGGGGTCTAGTTCAAGGATTCGGGACTTTGGTTAGTAGAGAAGCTACAGGTCATCATTACTTTGCAAACCAAAGTTTGTTCAAATCTTAAAAAGTGTTTGAAATAGCTCTGCCAAACAACATGGACAAACAAATCACAAGACGGAACACAATGCATTTTGACCTCTTCGGTCTTCTTCAGCAAGATAAACAACACTCAGACAACGAAAATGAAGAACGAGCAATCTCTTGTCAGATTCAGCACAAGATGGGTGTTGATCAAATATCTTTTGACATGCTGTTGTGTATAAAGCGATTTCTGCCAATGAGTAGAAGTGGTGTGTTTTGTTATGTGTTATTAATGTGTTGGTAATGATTGGGGGAGAGCGAATTTTTGTCCCCAAGAAATAAACTATTCTGAAATGTTTATGAACAATTGTTTTGAATTGTGTGAAGCTGTACCTTAAAAAAGTTTGTGCTGAACAAACAAGGGTTGCATGCACTATGTGTATTCAATTTGTTAGGAAAGAAAAAGAGAAGGAAAACAAAACCCATCTCCAGAGCATGTAAGTTACAGCTGAAATCAAAGTGCTGTTAAGTATTCCACTAACAAATATCAACAACACACAGCATATTTACTGGGTATGAACACCTGAGTGAAATGCTACCAAGGAGAGGGGGAATAATTCTTAATTTAACTATTGGTAATGATGATGATGAAAAGCATTCCTAGACAAAATGCCTTTCATCAGCTACTTGATCGCTGTGCACTTGCCATTCTCTCAGCTGAAACACGCCCAAAGCAGTCCCTTTCGCAACTCAAACACACCCAAAGCAGTCCTTTCTCAACTCAAACACACCCAAAACAGTCCTTTCCTCAACTCAAACACACCCAAAGCAGTCCTTTCTCAACTCAAACACACCCAAAGCAGTCCTCTCTCAACTCAAACACACCCAAAGCAGTCCTCTCTCAACTCAAACACACCCAAAACAGTCCTTTCTCAACTCAAACACACCCAAAGCAGTCCTTTCTCAACTCAAACACACCCAAAGCAGTCCTTTCTCAACTCAAACACACCCAAAGCAGTCCTTTCTCAACTCAAGCACACCCAAAGCAGTCCTCTCTCAACTCAAACACACCCAAAGCAGTCCTCTCTCAACTCAAACACACCCAAAACAGTCCTTTCTCAACTCAAACACACCCAAAGCAGTCCTTTCTCAACTCAAACACACCCAAAGTAGTCCTTTCTCAACTCAAACACACCCAAAACAGTCCTTTCTCAACTCAAACACACCCAAAGCAGTCTTTTCTCAACTCAAACACACCCAAAGCATCCTTTCTCAACTCAAACACACCCAAAGCAGTCCTTTCTCAACTCAAACACACCCAAAGCAGTCCTTTCTCAACTCAAGCACACCCAAAGCAGTCCTTTCTCTTTCCTCTTCCTAACCCCTCTGACCACACAGCAGACCTGCTTCATACCTTGGTTTTGCTGGAGAAGCTCTGCTATTTTAGGTGGGGCTCCATCTCCTGTTACAGCATTGTTGTTGTTGTTGTACCCTGGCTAAAAGACTCCAGGGTCATCCGAACAGCCGACGTATTTGAACACTATGGTACAAATGCATCAGCTAGGATGAGAACATTACGTGTGTGACTGTTTTTGATTATTCTGCCACATGGGCAGCCACACTCCGACTTCGAGGGATTTTGGAAACTGATAATGTTATGTTAGGAGGTTGTCATGACTGAAGACAATCCCTGCATAACTATGCAGAGTATAACAGCATTTTGATGGAGCCTTGGGTCTAGCCTATGTCAATTGGTCTGACACAGCCTTGAGCCAAGGCAGGTTACAGCATTCAAAGCTCTGGTATTTTGAACTAGCTTGCAAAGTTGTTGATTCATCAGTACAGTACTGATTTTCGAATAAGACAACGATTTGTGTGCAACATTAGTGAATCAAACAAAACTGGTGAAAACTGACAATGCAGGATAGTATTTCAGGCTGACTGACCAGAAAATCATCCCCAAATTGTCATTGTTGATATTCTGTTTTACACATGGTGTCTTGAATGGAGGAGCGTGAAGAGAAGCAAAGATTATAGACCGACATATCCTCTAAGCTCTGAGGGCACACATGCTTTAGGCAGACAGGTGAAGATGAAGAATCAGCTCAATTGTGCAAAACCTGTGAGTCGTGGCTTAAAATGTTGTCTTTGAAGACTGCACCTGAAGGAGAGAAAAAAAAAGCTGTCGCACAGACAGAATTTCTGTTTATTACAGGTGTAATCAGACACAATGACAACAATCTGCCAGCTGTCACTAATTACTCATCTCTAACTTTAAGAAACCAGTGGCATACTAACTTTCCCTGTACTTTAGATATCGGTTATTTGTGTTAATCTGTCTCAAAGTTTCATTATTTCCCTATCTTGCTCTCTCTGTCTTTTACATACACACACTGTATACACACATATGCGCAACACGCACACACACATGCAGAGGCATGTGTACACACTAACCATGATATGTAACCAGCTTTCTTCAATTACATCGGTTCTTATTACAGATCTCGGTCATTGTAGGAGATGGTGATAAATGATCTGGAAAAAAGCTCATATGTATGCTTTCTGGATGAAGTTTGATCACTTGTTATCACAAACATGTCTGCTTCAGAGGTGAAGTCCCAAAATCCCCACCAGGTGTTGCCCCTGGATCACACTGGGGGCCTATGCCAGTCGCCAGACCGCCTAGCTCCTGTTTGATTTTCACAAGGAGACAGGTCTTACATAGTAACGTGCAGGTTTAACTTGGCCAACCTGCAAAGCTTCAAAATGGATGACTTCAATTACCAAAACGCAAAGCTTAATATGTGACCATGGCTCAAGAGAAAGCTTGTCCAGAGTGTGTTTTAAGAGACTGAATCAACAATCCTGCAGAGAGATGTTGCACTGTTTGAACGGTAGAGAGTTCCAAACATGTGGTGCAGAAAAACTCGGCCTCACTGTCTTAGGGTGTTCATTTTGTCTTGGAAGTCTTCACACCGTGTCTTTCGGGAGAATTAAGTATTTCCTGAATGAGGCAGGCAAGTAATGGCAAAAGTTACCAATCGAATAGCAAGAGCTATATACAAGAGCTACAACCTTAAATAGCTTCCGAATTTCACTTGTAACTTGTGAAGTAAGTTCTTTTGAGTATGATGTCATGTGTTTTGGTTTTGTCTTGTTCAGAATGAGTGGCAGCACTGTTCAGAAATTCTTTGAAAATAATTGTTTAGTTGGAAAATCAATGTACACAAAGCTGTAATGTAATGTAATATGTTTGCCACTGATATCTGCAGACTCGCCAGCTATTCATCTGACCCTTGACAAAGTGCCAACAGTTATCAGTTTTTACCAGGGTTCATCGTCAGTCTATTAGTCTGTCTGAATATGTGTTTGTGCCATTTTCAAGGTGAGGTGAGTGCAGGTGGAAAACTGAAACACAGAAGAAAAATCACTATTCCACCGGACGAAAGGGACAAACAAATTACAAGACAAAACGTGTGTGCACTTGTGATCGTTGTGACCAATTTGAGGAGATAGATGATTGCTGTTTCAGTGTCCACAATGTCGTTTATCTTGCCTGATAAAGGTCAAAACGCTTTGTGTTTTGTCTAGTAATTTGTCCAGCGAAAGAGTAATAATTCTTTCATGTTTGTGCAAAATAAAGGATCCACATATTTTGGGAACCTTGTTTATGTTGCGGATTTAACATCTGACGATACCATCATAGTTCTGGATAATTCTCACACTTGTCTCATGCTTATACTACACACAGGAGGGCATAGGAAAGATTGAATTTGACCAACAATGAGGGTCTGATCAAGATTTGACAAAAACAACCATTGGAGGACTGCTTGCACATCAAACAGCACACATATTAAGCAAACAGATAGGATCAAGCTTGTTTAGTGCTTCTTAGGATTATTAGGGCAAGAAAAAGAAGAGAGACAAACCTCCCATCCGGCCACTTCAGAAGACTGGCACAGCAGCTTTCATGCTGTGACCACTCCTGTGTGCTGACTTACAAGGGTATGTTTCACTGGTCAGATAGTGTCCACAATTGTAAGACAATCTTTCCAAGAAAAGAAGTAAAGGGACGGTTGGAAACAGATCTGAGTGTTTGAGATTGTTCAGATCAATTCCTGTCTCTCTAAAGTGGCGCCACCTGTGAGCGAGTGAACTGTATCAGGAATAAGAGATGTAACAGCTGAAATATGTTGCTTTTCATGGAATGAGATGGCAATGGACAATGAAATAAAAAATTGAAATATAGTGGGGGGGGGGGGGTATGGGGAATAGCATCAAATGGACGACTTCCTGTTACAAATGAATTTATTTTATGAGCTGCATCAGTGACAGCACAAAATAATTTGTGTTCCACCTCTGACAGCATTGCCTACCAAATGAAGAGTTTGAAGTGACGGTGGGCAAAATCCATTATGTAACATTCTTCCAACCTTGCCTTTTTCTTTTTTTTTATAAAATGAAAAACATTGTAATGTGAGTTTTTTGATTAATTTAGTTTCCCCGGAGGCAGAATACTTTTCATTCACTGCCTGTTCTTTTTGACCCATCTTTAAGATCGTAAGATTTCAGTTTAACACATGTTCCTTCGGGATCAGGATGGAAGGAGGGGGAAGGGAGGACAAATGAACTGATAAGATTTGACTGTCACCGAGATGCCAGTCTTACCATGTGCTAAATGCACCAATGCCGTAGGAGAAATGCTTGACAAATTCAATAAATAGCTACATGGATCGTTCGTTACGTTGGTTGTTGTCATGGTCTGGGAGGTCACAATGAAGTTGCTGGCCCCTTCAGTTCTCTTGCAAAAAAAAAAAACCAGTTTTCAACATGGCCTTACTTTGAGTTGGGGGCACACATGGACTACGGCAGAAAAACAGAAAGTACACTCAGTATCCAGCAGAATTCTCCATGACGAAGAGGTGAAACTGTTCATGGTCAGTACCAGGGTGGCATTCCATGTGAAAAGGGAGGTGGGTTGGGCAAGTCTTGTTTGTGTTTGTTATTATAGTCCTGCCAACCAAACAAGACCTTAAGACTGTCAGCCCGTGGCGAAAAAAGGTCACATCCTTTAAAATGAATGATGATAAGAAAAGGTTGCATCAGACAAATTTTGCTTTAAACTGCTTTATGAAAAGCAACCAACAGAAACGAGACAAATGTATGACTTGGTAGCTTACCTAGTGGCGTCTCTTCGGACAAAAAAGATCAGGCCATGCTGAATCACCAAGCAGTCTGCTTTGAGTTTATTTACTCATTTATTTCCATACATTTGGTGAGTTTTTTGCAACTGGAGAGCCAAATTCAAACACTGCTAGATGTTGGCCCTAACTGACTCACACTGGTTCTGTGGAGACGTTTTGAGGGTGGTACCCTGCATATGATTCATGATTCAGAATGGGCACTACTGAACATCAAGATGACTGAATCGATAGCAGTGCAGTGTCTTCTCTGTTGAGTTGCCTCTTGGTGACTGAATTGATATTGAGCGTGCCTTTGGCTGTGTACAGGCACTGGGGGTGGGGGGAGAGGAGGTGGAGAGGGTTGAGCGGAATGAGTGATTTGGGGAATAATGCAACTGGCAGAGTATGTAAAATGAGACTGAAAGAAAAGGGAGGATAGAGTGAGACAAGAATAAGGAGGAAAATATGGAGAGAGAGAGAGAGCTAACAAGAACTCCTATAAAGTTTTGTAAAAACCAACCCAACGCATAAACGGGCAGCACCCTCCCCTCTGACGTTACAGCTTTGTGGGATATCATACATGTGCATTTATTGATCCTTCCCATACAGCGATCTAGTGATAATGATATGTTCAGATAATAAATCACTGTCCCGTGACACGAATACATCACACGCTCGTGTCCTTTGGATAGGCCTTTACAACATATGCACCTGATCATGACACTGATACTTCCGCATGAATTGGCGAGTCTCTCTCTCTGCAAATTGGAGAGCCTCTCTCTCTCTCTCTCTTTCTTTCTCTCTCTCTCTCTCTCTCTCTCTCTCTCCTCCCGTGACATGATTATATGTTGTGCCTTGCTCTCTCTCTCTCTCTCTCTCTCTCTCTCTCTCTCTCTCTCTCTCCTCTCTCTCTCTCTGTGCGTGTATGTGTGTGTTCCAAATTATGTACATACTTTGTCGTATTCATTTTACTGTCTGTTTTTATACATCCTAATTTTTTGTAAGTTGTACATTTCCATATATTTCCCCCAGCTCAGCAGCCCACCCCCACCCCCACTCTCCCCTTCCCCTTCATTATTGTTATTTTTAATTTTTTGTTTTTCATTTCTCTTCTATTTTTATTTTATGTTCCACTATAATTGCATGACCGCTTTGTTTGCTTCTTACATTATTTCATTTCACTGCATGTTGTAGTCCCTACTCAGGGCGAGGACTGGATGTAAAAAAGCATGTCAGTGCTTATCTATTATCCTCGTAAATAATTTTGTCTTGTCTTGTCCTCCCTCTCTCTCTCTCTCTCTCTCTCTCTCTCTCTCTCTCTCTCTCCTCTCTCTCTCTCACATACAAGCGCGCGCACATACAGAATGCACAGGCTCATGCACACTCTCAAACGCACACACTGTAAAACACTCATATACATGTATATACACATAAGCATGCGCGAGCTTGTGCATGGGCATGCACACATACACACACATACGCACACACGTGCACAGTTAAAATCTGAATTGCACAGAAAGTGAGGACAAATGATCACAAGCATAACTCGCATACAAACGCCCCAACCAACGCATTGGCACCCAAGTAACGCACATGCGTATGCACAACAGCATGTCGATCCACTTCCGAAAGAATGTGGAGTGCTTGTAATGTCACTCTTCCCTGTCGAGATGTAGGCTATGCTCTAAGGTTGAAGATGGTGAGGCCAACACGCAGAGGCAGTAGGGTCGGTGAAGAAAATGTTGCGTGTATGCCTGTGTAGGCTATATAGTGACTTTAAAAAAAATTGCAGTTGTTACAGACCTGTATGTATGTCTGGTGCGTTTGCAAGGAACCATTTCTTGGAATGTACTTATAAACCATGCATGTCACTGGATGGGAATATATTTTCCGTCGCTGGTCATGCAGAATGAACAGGGAGCGATTGGGAAGGGGGGAGAACTCGTCTAGAAGAAAGTATAGGAGATCCTTGATATCCCTTTCGAGTCGGATTATACCGGTGTGAAATGATTTTCCCAGCAGGTTGCGGTGGACAGAACTGAAAAAGTTACTTTCCAAGTCCCTTTTTTCCCCCTTTTTTTTTTTTTAGTTTGACATGGGTAGATGTGAAATAACTAGGCTCATATCACAAGAAACTTTCAATATTCAATGAAAATAGATGATTTCATAGCTAGTTATTAAATCACATGCTGTCTGGATGAACGTCTGTATGTGTGTGTGTGGGGGGGGGGGGGGGGGATAAATAATAATTACGGTATTTATAAGGCGCAAAATCTTGATGAAATCAACTCTAAGCATAAACACACAAGCACGCGCACACACACAAACGCACACTTCAAGACTAAACAAAACTGTCACAAGAGAGGAAAAACGGAAAAGGAGTTTTGTACAAATATTTACATCTCGGGTTCCCCACACCGAGTGGGTACAGGCTGCATTGGGACAGTAGGGATCGTATAGAGGACTATTAGGAAGAAGAAAAGAGATGAGTTTTAAGAGCAGTCTTAAAAGAAGAGAAAGCAGGCAGTTGACGGACTGAGAGTAGAAGTGTGTTCCAAGAGAGTGGGCCAGGAACAGAGAAGGCACGTGGGCCAAAGGTACTGAGCTTGGTACGTGGAATCCGGAAAGTGAGAGGATCCGAGGAAGAGCGGAGGTGCGTGATAAAGCAGTCTGACAAGCAAGGGGAGAGAATACAGACAACAATCTCACCGAATGCCTCCCACTTAACAAACAGCGAGACATACAGCAGGTTCACAACTCGCAGATAATTTAGAGCGATGAACCCTTTCAGGAGAGAGGCCTGAAAGAGGGTCACCAAGCGGGGGACTCGCGGGCCTAAGTACCCTGAAGAGTGTCACAGCTAGACGCTTTCAGTTGTCGGAGGTTACACTTGAAAACGCTTCCGAAGAAGTTATGCATCAACTATTGGAAACACACACCCGTCGTGTGGGGGAGCTCTCTATTGCTCCCCCTTCAAATTTACAATACACTTACAACACAAACACACACACTCCTCACCCAAACACTCGGATCGCCATATGCTTATCCCCCCCCCCCCCCCCCCCCCCCCCCCCCCCCAACCACCACCACTCAAGGCTTCCTTAAGGAAAATAACAGTTGTGTTTTGAAGGTCTCTTTGCTTGTTTGTTTGTTTTTTGTTTGTTTGTGTGCGTGGTTTTGTTTTGTTTTGTTGTTTGTGTGCGTGTTTTGTTTTGTTTTGTTGTTTGTGTGCGTGTTTTTGTTTTGTTTTGTTGTTTGTGTGCGTGGTTTTGTTTTGTTTTGTTGTTTGTGTGCGTGTTTTTGTTTTGTTTTTTGTTTGTGTGCGTGTTTTTGTTTTGTTTTGTTGTTTGCTTGCTGTTCCATCTTCTGTACACCTCAGAGGCAGTGCACCCACGCCGCTCGTTCCGACCCCCATCCCCTCCCCGCCTCAGAGGCAGTGCACCCACGCCGCTCGTTCCGACCCCCATCCCCTCCCCGCAGCATAGGATAGGAACGATAGAAATACATAAAGAAAGGGGGGGGGGGGGTCAAAAATAACTACTAGTACTGAAACATGCAGAAAAGATCTAGCTTCATCATATCAAAAATGTACACAAATACAAATAGCGCAATTCTATCTTTAGCCATATGATGCCATACCGCCCACAACCACAGACCACCCCTGCCTGTCACAGCCCTGGCACCAACTATCCACAGGTAGCAATGTCAAGTCGTCATGAGGCAACCCACCAGAGGAGACACTGCACTGCTGCCCAGTCACTTCGGTGGTATTCAGAGGTACCTGTTCTGATTCAACATACGCAGGACACCACCAACCAAGCCCCTAGTCGTGCAGCCGGCGTGAGTGAGCTCTCCTTCCGGCGGGTGCCACGGCGACGTCCCTGTGAATTTTCAAATGTCAATGACCCTGAGCGAATTAAAACAAAGGCCATAGACGTGAACAGACAGCAGAAACTGAGGTCATACTCACGAAGGCATGGACATTTTTTTAATGACGATAATGATGATAGATTGAGCTATGATTCCAATTGGTCTAGAATATGCACTGGCTAACTTGGTATAAAGATTTGATAGCTATGGACTCCATTCTGGTCGAGGGCGGTAGGAATTTGGACTATGGGGGGGGGTTCTGGAAAATGGATGTGAAGGCGCGAACTTGCGTGGCAGTCTATGGGGGTGACCCGGGGCATGCCCACCGAAATTTTTTTTGTCAAGGGCAGAAAAATGTGCAAATCATGGCTCATCGGAATGAAAAAGGGCTCCGTAATAACTCCAAACAGTCAAGAAAATGACGGTTTACTAAGAACATCAGTTGACAGCCGAGGGGGGTTTCCGTCAACTGGGAAACCCCAATCCAAAGCTGGTCTGATAGTCGTATTTCCGCCAGTGGTTATGGTAAATGACAGGGCTGTACTCACACTGCTTTAAATAATAGCCAGTCTTGGTAAGAATTCAACCAAAGCTATAACACCTGCAGCATTGCTTCGAAATTGAGCAGTTTCTCAGAGACGTTTCCACGAGTGACGAAACTCGACATTGTGTGGTCCTAGTCTTATCCATTGACCTATACACAACTCAGCTCTGGGTAGGAGCCGGTCTGGGCAGAAAAATCTCACAAATCAATGACTCTTATGGGAATCAAACCTCGTCCTCCCAACTGCAGTGCGCGAGACCAACCAAATTTGCTACGTTGACTGGTGTCTCCACAATTCCCGGAAGGTTTTACAAAACGGTAAAGTATGAAGAATGCAAAGCTGGGTTCCTTCGAAGTCAAGCAGCGTTCGTGCTCTCTTTTCCAGCATGGAATTTCACGTTGGAAAAGCAGGAGCTTCACGCTCAAAGATTAAAGATCAAGAGGACACAGTCTTGGCCTAAGAATTCCAAAACAAAACTTTTTTCCCTTTGGCACCGCACACACACACACACACACACACACACACACGCCGCGCGCGCGCGCGCACACACACACACACACACACACACACACACACACACACACACACACACGTCTGTTCAAGTTCATCTCATCACACAGTCTGTAAGGGGAACCCCTTTTCAAAGTTGAAGACAGATTCAGATCTCCACACACACAAAAAGTGTTTTGCTCCCCAGATCATATAAAACACTTCTTGCTGCTCCCCAATCACCAGGCACACATTTTACCCCAAGCATGCAGATAAGTCACACGACTGGTTCACCAGCTCTTCCACGACCCCTGGCTGTAAAGGGGAGGGGGGGGGGGGGGGGGGGACAAAAGAAACTCCTCCCGCAGAAGAGAAGGGGATCAAAAGGTTTCGTCCGGCGCTGACGTCATCCACTGAGGGCAGCACGGGAGAGCGCGGCTGGAAAAATGGCTGAACGTTGAAATCAGCAGCAAGGGATTTGTTTTGATATCATGCCTTTTAAGGCTGACAGCGTTGTGGAGGGATTGTACTTTAATCAAGATGTAGTCACTCACGTGGAGAAAGGGTCACCTTCATTGGAGATGACTGGATTGCATTCCCCACCCCCCCCCCCCCCCCCCCCCCCCCCCCCCCCTCCTTCCCGCGCCCGCTGCTTCCCCAAGCTCCTTCCCTCGGCCCCCCCTCACACATACCCTTCATTTTTCATTT
This sequence comes from Conus ventricosus, assembly GCA_018398815.1. Lineage (NCBI taxonomy): Eukaryota > Metazoa > Mollusca > Gastropoda > Neogastropoda > Conidae > Conus > Conus ventricosus. The sequence goes on from CM031614.1 coordinate 33,822,648, forward strand.
AAATTTAAGGGCAGTGTGTGTGTGTGTGTGTGTGTGTGTGTGTGGTCTCATCATACGCCCAATCACACCTGTATACAAGTATATTCATTTACCTACACGCTCACGCGTGCACTCACCAACGCACACATCATCAATCATTCTATATTACATTTACTACACTACTATCACTCCTCACTCCTTTCCTCTCTCTCTCCTCTACTACCTACTACACTACTACTCTTGCTGCTGCTACTGCTGCTGTTACTACTACGACTGCTGCTGCTGCTGCTACTTCTGCTGCTGATGATGCTACTACTACTACTACTACTACTACTACTACTGCTACTACTACTACTACTACTACTACTACTACTACACCACATTCCATAATGCAGAAGCACAGCACATTCACACCCACGCACACATTTGCAACCACCATCTATCCCCCTCTCCACTACCCCATCCCCCACCCCTCCCACCCCCACCCACTTTGTGCTTTGTTCTCTCGCCCTAGACTTTTTTTTTGGGGGGGGGGGGGGGTGGCGGATTGGGGGGGGGGGGGGCATAAAACAATTTGATCAGTTGGAAAAGAGAAAGGATCAGAAATAAAAACAACGTGATAATTTCGAATTAAAGAAAATTAGTAAAGGCCATTCCCCACACAGCAAAGACTCACCTGGACCCACCTGACAGGTAGGAGGTGACGGCAAGGGAGCACGTGTACTTGGCTCTTAAGCAGCTCCAGGCCTGAGAGTCGCCAGTCGGGGTGTGTGTGTCCCAGTGAACCCTTCTCACAGGTCAAATGGAGTCACAGCCCCATAGGACCAACTCGCTGAAGAGTGCCTTCAACACCACCATGGCCTGCCACAATACCGTCGTGTGCAGCGCAGAGAACCGACTCACGCCAGGGTTGAGGTACCCTAATTTGCCTGGTCACAGAATAGGGTGTCCTGAAGAGGCAATGCGAGGTACACCTAATTTGCCTGGTCACAGAATTAGGGTGTCCTGAAAGAGGCAATGCGAAAGACTATCAGATATGGCGGGAGAAACTGGCAGATCTCAAGTGGAATCAGCGGACTCAAAGTATTGCACCAACAAGTGGCCCGTTACTACAAAGGAATCAGTCCCCCCCCCCCTCCCCCCACCCACCCCTTTTGACGCACACAAATTGGGAGGCAAAAGGGTCACAGGAGGGGCAGTCCTGAATAAATGTTAGTTTGTCACTTTGTGTTTGTTCATTATGTTAGTTTGCCACTTTGTGTTTGTTATTTCTCCAGCTGTTGTTGCCGTGTGTGTTAGGTACATGGTATGTGGAGGAAGGAGGGGCAGTGGAGGACAGAGTGGCAGGGGGAGATTAATCTTGGGATTTAATTCCGAGGAGTGGGGAATGAGAGGGAGAGGGGGATGGAGGGAGGGAGGGTGTTGAAAGGGAAGGAGGAAGTGGCTGGGGTGGGTGGGTGTGAGGAAGAAGGGCGTGACAGATCACATCGGAAGTGAAGTTTCGGGGAGACATGCGCGTTACGACCTTATCACAGTCGCTTTGTCTGAGAAGGGCTCAATCGATCGGTGTCAGGTTCTCTCCAATTTTCTATCGATGCAAAACTATCTCTTTTTTTAAATTGGAGCATCTTGTGAACTTTCTTGTGATTGACACACGATTCATATAAGCAGCTCTAATCTATGTATGCATTACAAAGTCTGTTGACATCTCAAGTGAAGGATGCGGGGCGAGTCGTATTTCACTAAATCCCACTAATTCGAAAGTCGTGGTTATAACTCCCGTCAAAGACGGCAAATGAAAAAAGTTCCCTTCCTTTTTCATCAACCATGTAGGAAGTGAAGAAGGTTATCATCTTGTTCTAAGCATTCTAACTGACAACACTATTTCATGGACTGTTCACCAAACAGCATTAATCAAAACAGTATCCCGTCAAATATATGGGTATGCAGGATCAAGCGTTTTTTCAGTTTTCCTGTCAGAAATTATTCCTGAGTAGGCCTACATACATGCTTAGGCAGCTTAAATGAAATGAAACCTTTTATCAGCATCCATAAACGTGCCCTTTAAGCAGTTTTCGTGAAATCCTTGAGCCTTACAGAATCGGATTGTATCCAAGCTGGAGTTCTTCCATTAATGGTAATGCTTGCTATCAATATACGGATGATCATGAAACAAAAAAAAGCATCTGGATTAGCCCATCAAACTACTTAATCGAAATTGCATGAATCCTAGAAGTTCTACAAAAACTCCAGGTTCCCATACCAAGAATAGACCTATTTAAAACAAGTCCTTGTTATTCTGGTCATCTTCTCTGGAATCACTTCCGCCTGAACTTTAAATGCCATCGAAGCTCAGAAGCTTATAGAAGAAAATTATTGTTTACACATTTGCACATTCTCACTAGTTATGTAGATATGCAGTATAATTCATTTTACCAATGCCTATACACATACGTTGTTATTGCTATGTCATCACTACAGTTTACACGCTTTCCCAATGTGATTGTTGCTGTTTCCAAGTACTACTGTTTCAAAATAATCGCCACTGTTAACGATTGGACACGCTACTCGGTGAATGCAACTGCCAGTATGTGAAAGATTTGTAATGTACTCATGCAGTGTATGTATGAGAGCCGGCGTTACTGCTCATGTGATCATATATACACTTAAAGGGAGAGGGGGGGCGGGGGTGGGGTGGTGGTGGGAGAGAAAGAGAAGGTGGGGGATGGACAGTAGTTTTTACTTCTCTCTCTCTCTCTCTCTCTCTCTCTCTCTCTCTCTCTCTCTCTCTCTCTCTCTCTCTCTCGTGTATGGTTTTCTGCTGTTCTTTATTTCTTTTTTCTTCAAACTATGAACGCATGTTTGAATCTCTCTCTCTCTTCTCTCTCTCTCTCTCTCTCTCTCTCTCTCAACAACGTAATATACCATTCCTCTCTGCTTGAAAACCAGTCCTGCTTATATGAACAAGAATAGTGAATATGAATATTATGGCAGTGAACTTGAACATGAGTGCCTCATGAATGCTATTCATTTCTCAGCAGGCTATGCTGATAATACTATTTTTGTGACTGATGCTTCTTAGATTCCTTTTTCCGCGTACGAATATCACATACTATGTAGTTGTGCGCGCGCATGTGTGTGCTTGGTGTGTGTGTGTGTGTGTGTGTGTGTGTGTGTGTGTGTGTGTGTGTGTGTGTGTGTGTGTGTGTGTGTGACAGACTGTTCTATTGTGTATGTATGTTTTCTTTTATGCTAATATGAATGATCACTTCTCTTTACAATCAGCTCTATATTATGTTATACAATCAGCTCTATATTGTGTTATAATGTTTATGTGTCACCGTCCTTAATCCCTGAACGGACAAGGGCCAGAGGGAAAAAAAGCGTCTTGATGCTTATTTGTCATCTTCGTGAATAAAGACTCTCTCTCTCTCTCTCTCTCTCTTCTCTCTCTCTCTCTCTTCTCTCTCTCTCTCTCTCTCTCTCTCTCTCTCACACACACACACACACACACACACAACACACCACACACACAAACACACACACACACACACACACGCACACACACACACAGTAATTAAGAACCATATTGCTACCTAGAACCATCATCTACTTATCTCCCATGTGGTGTTTCCTTTTGTTACATGTTGTCGCGCTTAATCTGACAATTGGTACACTCGATCGATCTCCTGGTACAATCGATCCATGCTCTCGCGTTAGGTCGACACGCTGGTCGTACAGAAATCGATAAATACTAGTGCACTTTTTTAATCGTTAAATGTGGACCTGCTAGTTGTGTTAACCTCGATAGAAACATACCAACTCTCTTTTTTCCCAGTAATGGAGAGAAATGACACTATAAAACGCTCAAAGGCCGCTAAAAGTCATTTCGCATGTCAGTTTCTAACATCTTTACATCGATCGATGAACAGCCTTCCCCCGGCGGTAAACATGGAGACACAACCAAGCGCTTAAAGAGATCGCACGTGCGGTTATCCCTGGCAGGCCAAACACTACACCACCAGAGCATCGACTTTCTGCACGGCTGGGGGCCACAAGTCAGGGTCTGGAACAGCCTGACTGGATGGAGTGGATGACTGGGAGCCCACAACAGACCTTCCAGAACGAGGAGAACCGTCCAGAGATCATCAGGAAGACAGGCATGAGATCGAACAGTGAACTCCTCTCTCAGGTTCATCCAAACAGTTGATTCTGACGGATCTCACAGTGCCACGTGAAAGCGGAATAGAACAAGTTCACATCCACAGTACTGAGAAGTTTGCCAGTATTGACAGCAGCTTGAGGGAACCTGGCTTGAAAAGGGCGGGGCGGGGGGGGGGGGGGTGTAGGCTTATCAGTCTGTGGTCTTACGAAACAGCTCGCGATTTCCTAGAAGAAGAGCAGAACCCTCAAGACAATGGCAGAGGCAGCTGAAATCTGGTCAAGAAGGGGCAAAAGTGTGAACTTCATAAGCCTTAAAGTTCCCACTTAGAACAGGTGTCCCACCCATAACAACGTGCGTAAGACACCGTCCAAAAAGCAACGCCTTAAGACGCCCACCCTTCCAAAAGGTTGCTGGTTTGCCTTAAGACGCCCACCCTTCAAAGGTTGCTGGTTTGCCTTAAGACGCCCACCCTTCCAAAGGTTGCTGGTTTGCCTTAAGACGCCCACCCTTCCAAAGGTTGCTGGTTTGCCTTAAGACGCCCACCCCTCCAAAAGATTGCTGGTTTGCCTTAAGACGCCCACCCTTCCAAAAGGTTGCTGGTTTGACTTAAGACGCCCACCCTTCCAAAGATTGCTGCTTTGCCTTAAGACGCCCACCCCTCCAAAGATTGCTGGTTTGCCTTAAGACGCCCACCCCTCCAAAGATTGCTGGTTTGCCTTAAGACGCCCACCCCTCCAAAGATTGCTGCTTTGCCTTAAGACGCCCACCCTCCAAAGATTGCTGCTTTGCCTTAAGACGCCCACCTTTGCAAAAGGTTGCTGGTTTGCCTTAAGACGCCCACCCTTCCAAAAGGTTGCTGGTTTGCCTTAAGACTCCCACCCTTCCAAAAGGTTGCTGGTTTGAACACCGGCATTGCTGAAGGAACAGCAGGTACACACATTACCCTGAAACTGGATCATCGAGCAATTGAAACTGATTATTCTAATTTAAAAAAAAGTAAATGGCTTGTTATTGGATCATCGAACGGTATACAAAAATATTTTAAATAGCGTAAATGTGCTTTACACACATTTCACAAAAAAAATGATAATGATTTTTTTTAAACAGATTTTAAAAAGAACACGCCGTAAATTGAGATCATGAAGCACAAAAAAAAAAAGAAAAAAAGGAAAAAAAAAAACTACTCATGCATGTGATCAGCACACATTTCTCGAACAGGAGCTTGAAACTGGATCATCAGTAGATTAACCTTCAATCTCCAATAGATTAACCCTCAATCACACTCAGTCTACCCCATCCCAAAGAGAGAGAGAGAGAGAGAGAGAGAGAGAGAGAGAGAGAGAGAGAGAGAAAAAGAGAGAGAGAGAGAGAGATGAGAGAGAGTAGAGAGAGAGAGGAGAGAGAGAGAGAGAGAGAGTGCATGTGACTGGCACACATTTGATGAACTCGGATCACTGAGCAATAACAAATGGAAAAAATTATACAAACAAACAAAAAACTCATGCATGTGATCAGCACATCTTTCTCTAATTATATCTATATATATATATCTTATATATATACATATAATATACAGTGTGTGTGTGGTGTGTGTGTGTGTGGTGTGTGTGTGTGTGTGTGTGTGTGTGTGTGTGTGTGGCATTGGTAACTGTAGCACACATTTGAAATAACAGAAGGCTAAAAAATGCAACCATCGATCAACTCAAAAACATTAACTGAATAGCACCATTGTTCACAGTTCACAAACAAAGTCTGGAAACTGAATCATTGAGAGTCACACACACAACACACACACACACACACACACACACACACACACACACACACACAATGACTGGCACATGTTTGATGAAGAGGAGCCTGTTATTGAATCACTGAGCGATAAAAAAAAGAACAAAACACACAACACACCACACACACACACACACACACACACAACACAACAACAACAACAACAACAACAACAAACAAGCAAATAAACCACACAGAAAAAAAAACAGAGAAAAGAAAGAAAGAAAGAAAAGGAAAAATGAACAGCGCACCTGACTTACATTTCACCGAGAAAATCCTGCCTACCCCACACCCATGCCCGTCCATTCCCGTACTCCCTTTTTACACACACACACACACACACACACACACACATATATACACACACACCTTCCAAATTCTCTCTCTCTCTCTCTCTCTCTCTCTCTCTCTCTCTCCGCACTGTTCAGATCTATTCCTTGTGTGCCGGTATATATTAATTTTTATCTATTGAAATGGACAATCAGTTGAAATATATTATGACAAAGTTCAGATTAAGTATTTCTGATCTTTCTGTTCATTACTATCGTTATAGGAAGCATAATAAACTTGAACTGACCTGTCTGCTTTGTAAATGTGCCGAAGAAAACGAAGTTAAATTTTGTGTTGTGCTGCCCCGCTCTAAGTGACCTGAGGAATCAGTTTATTCATCAAAAATTGTAAATATCCTTCTTCATTTCGACTTTCATTACTACTGGCATCTACAAATGAAACTACTGTAAAACGTTTTGCAATTTTCTTGTACAAGGCATTTAAGGTTCGAAGTATATAGCATGTAATTAGGTATTTTTTGTTGTGTATTGTTTAATATTGAGTTTCCTTTTACTTGTGGATTTGATGATTTGTTTATTTCTGTCTGAAACGATTTGTTCACAACACCCCCTCCATTAGAGGCATGGCCTGTATGAATTAAACATCTCTCTCTCTCTCTCTCTTCTCTTCTCTCTCCTCTCTCTCTTGCCGATACACTTCATTTACATTTCTAGTATTAGCACATGTAATGATGTGATCTTTCAAGACATGCTGCTACTCGGGCTCTCAAGCTTGTCACAGAGCTGTAGCCGCCTCCCAGCCGACACCGACCCCCTTGCCATCCTTTCAACATACCCCCCCCCCCTCACCCCCTTGCCCCTGCCCCTTTCTACACACACACACACACACACACACACTCCCTACCTTTCACCCCGTGTCCCTTCCCAGTTCCTGTTTCAAACGAATTACGGAGTGGGGCCCGAGGATCGATTTTATGCGGCGACGCACTTCACGGCATTATCAGGTAGATCAGGAGTACAAAGAATACGTGAACAGCCGTTCAAAGCCCGGGCGTTCTTCACAATCATGTATGCACGTCAGATCGGGTCGTTGCTTTGAACTTATCGACTGGTGATACAGGTTGTGCGGGAATAACAGCCTAGCTTCCTGGATTTTTGTTGTTGTTGTTGTCTATTTTCTTTCATTTTATTTTATTTTGTGTTCTTGTTCTTGTTCTTGTTGTTGGTTTGGTTGGGGGGGGGGGGGGGGGGGGGAGGGTGTGTTGTGTGTTATGGTTGGGTTGTGTTTGTTTCTTTGTTTCGTTTGTTTTGTTCATTCAAGTTTGAAATTGGGAGTGATGAAATAAGAGGGTGGCCACACGCCACAATTAGGATTTTTTGGCACTAAAAACATATCCAATCCATGTAAGCCTTTCGAGGCCTACCATAATCGAGCCAGCATTTATGTTAAATTGATAATTGATCAAAAGAACAATCCCCACCAATTATTTCCCTTGTTTTGGGGGGATTTTCTCTGATGAAATCACAAACAATTTTGAAATGCATGACTTTCCCCTTAGTTGACACACATTTCAGGCCTTTGTACTCACCCGTGACCCTATCTTTGGCGCCAGCTCCAAGGGCCCATATAGTCCGTCCTCTGATTTTAATCTGTCTGCTTGGAACCACCTGGCTTGTACCTTGATGGCCATGTAAAGAAAATGAGAATCAACTTTCAGACACAATGAAAATTCTCAAAACAAATTGCGCCAGACTGAAAAAATAAAACGCTCGCATCCTCCACTCTTAGTTCTACAGCATGATTCACAAATTGACGCCATTGAATAAAGGCACAGTAAAAGTTTTTTTTTTCTTTTTTTTTTTTTCTTTTTTTTTTTTGAAATATAAAACATCGTGTATAAAACAGAACGCTCACAGGGGAGTAGGGAAGGGAGCGAAGGAGAAAGGTGGGGTGAAGGGGACAAGATGACAACAGCAGGTCAGCCATCATCTTTGTATAACCCCTACAAACCCCCACATTGAAATTACAACGTGAAGAGGAGGAAGAAGAAAAAGGGGGGAGTGGGGTTCGGAAAAAGGAAAAAAGAAAAAAAACTTTTTAACAAAGTCCGTTGACGGGAAAGATGAAAAGGGCCCCAAAGCACAAAAACACTAAAAAAACCCTTTTTGGCTTTTGTAAACAAAAAAGGCCCAACTCACAACCCCTTAAAACACACGAGCGCGAGTTGGCCAAACACACTCTCCCCAAACTAGGACAGGGGATTTTCAAACTTTTTAATTAACGAGGTGGGGGAGGGGGGAGAGAGAGAAAAAGAGGCCCCCCGCGCACAAGACGGGGCAAAGGGGAGGACACACACGACAGAGACAGAGACATGGGGAGGGCAGGAAGAAAAAAAGGGGGAGAAAGGAGAGTTTGGGGGAAGATATCTTGAGTTGGGGGAATTTTGAAGGGAGGGAGGGAGGGAAGGCAAAAATGGGAAGGGTGGGGAAAAAGGGGAGAGCGCGGGGGAAGGGGGGTGGTGTTGGAATATAGGGCGTTTGAGAGGAAGGGCGGGGGGTTTTAAAGGATAATGGGGGAAGAGGGGGAGGGAATCAGGTGGGAAGGGGGGGGGCTGGGGTGGAGGAGGGGGGATCGTTGAAAAAGACGGCGGGGGAGGGGGAGAAGAAAAGGGAAAAGGGAAGAAAACGGACAGGGAAAAAGAAGATAATCCCTTTGATTTCGAACATAAAATACCTCATCAACTCGCCCCCCCCCCCAAAATCCATCTCACCAAAACACTTATCCCACACAACAAACAAACAAAAAAGAGCCCAACCCACCACCACCAAACCCACCGGCAGCACGACGCAACCCCAACTCACCACCACCACCACACACACACACACACCACACACACCACAAAACACACGAAAACCCAAAAAACCCCCAAAGCAAAAGATAAATGGGAACCCAAAAAAGGGAGAAAGGGGAACCCAAAAGAAAAGGAGTTGATCAGGCTTAAAACCAAAAGATAAAATAGTTTTAAAATTTTTTTTAATCCAAAATTTTTTTTGGAAATTTTTATTAACGAAAATAGTTTTCTTGGGTTGTTTTGCTGTCCTGGTTTGTTTGGGGGTTTTTTAAAAAGGGGTTGTGAGTGTTGTTTTGTAGTAAATCATTAAGCAAATCTTTTTTTGAGGGCTTTTCATCCCCAATATTTAACTTCTGGCATGACGACAGAGAAGGGCAAAACAAAATGACTCTGGGGATATACGACAAATATTTTCAGATTTTTTAGTTCTCCTGCCATTTGAAATGTGGAATGGTTAAGTGTTCCCCGCACAAAACATAAGATTTCCCTTAATTTAAGTTTTCTGGTTCCTTGGTTTCCAGAGGGATTGAGGGGGGAATGGGCATGAAAACCCCCATGGTTTTCTTTGGGTTGTTAAGGGGCCCAAAAAGTTCCCCCCCTTTAGGCGGAAAAGGAGATGGCTCTTTACCTTTTTCCTCTCCAGGAAAGGTAAGGGGATGGTTCAATGAAAAAGTCTTTGAGGTGTTTGGGGGGTTTTAAAACCTTCCCACCTCGGGAAAGGAAAACTGCGGTTTCCCCCCCCCCCTCCCCCCCTTACCCTCCCCCCCCCCCCCCCCCCCCCCCCCCCCCCCCCCCCCCCCCCCCCCCCCCCCCCCCCCCCCCCCCCCCCCCCCCCCCCCCCCCCCCCCCCGGACCCCCCCCCCCCCCCCCCCCCCCCCCCCCCCCCAAAACACTGTCGCCCCCAAAAAGAAACACCAAAAATTATAACACCGCCGCTAAACCCTGGCCCAGCATTCCGATCACCTTCCCCCCCCCCCCCACCCCCACCACCCACACACACACCCCCCCCACACCCAAACCCCCCCCCCCCCCCCCCAACCCCACCCTCCCCCCATCTCCCGGGATCCCCCGGCCCCCCCAAACCACCACCCCAAAGTCCAGCACCCCCCGTTCCTTAGTGGCATTCAGTTCCAATTGGGAAAAGTGTCCTTAATTTGCGCATCCAAAAATCGTCCCTGCCTGCAGGGCCCCCCCATCCTGGATGAAACCTTCTCCACGGCGATGCAGTTCATGTTGTGATGGTGTGGCTTGTCTGGCTGAAAGTTTGGTGTCATGTTTCCCGGGTTTTTTTGTTGTATTTGAACGGGTTGGAAAACTGTCCGAAGTGAAGTTTTTGTTTGACCTACTATTCGTTTTGTTGCACATCGCTGTAGAGAAGGCCCCCGTGTGACGGTAGTTTTTCACAACTCAGTCGGGCCCTAACACAAAAAATCTTCCTCGGGTGCCCGGCGCGAAAGCTTTGTGTTTCAACAAGTTTTCCGCAAAAAAAACACAACACAACACCACCACACACACACACACCACACAACCACCTTTATGATTTTCATAGATTTCGTGATTTTTCGTCGTTTCATCAAATTTTTTTTTTTTTATTTTGTTTATGGAGGGCTTATGTAATAAAAAATAAAAAAAAAAAAAGGCGATTTATTGTTTATTAAATATTCACGGGAAAAAAAAAAATTGACTTTCACAACCCACACCACACCCACAACACACACACACAACAACACACCACTCTCTCTCCTCCTCTCCCCTCTCTCTCTCTCTCTATTTAATTTTTATAAAAAATATAATATATATATAAATTACATTTATATATATATAATACATAAAAATAAATTAATATTTAAAAAATTTATATAAAGCTCTTTTGTCTGTCTTCTGTTGCTTATACACGGCCACAGTTTTGGGCCGATCGCCACCAAATTTGGTACAAGTATCCATGGTGTCCTAAAAATCAGCAAGTCGGGTCGGCGACACGCGACGCGTTCGGTTTTACGCAATTTGCGCCAAAACGAAAAACGGACAGAACATACCGACAAAGGCCGGGCGAGACGGGGTCGAAGCGCGTAAGAGCAAGTATAAGATTGGAGACTATAACTTGCTAAAGGGCTCATTTGAGGAAAAGCATTTATCTTTTTTTTCCCCTTCACCCATCAAGCACAACTGTTGTTTGGCAGAATACTCCCCTGCAGAATGAATGCTTACTCCCCCCTATTTTCAATCTAAGACAAAAGAGCAAGCTTTGTTTATAATTCAATTTTCTTGCAGTCATTACAACCCCAAGCTGCTCTGTAATTTGCTAAAAGGTGCCGGGACTTATCCGGGAAAATTTTATTAGTTTCTTTTTTTATAATAAATATATTATATAATAATTATTTAAATTTATAAATATTTAAAAAAGGAATCTTAAAACTATCAAAAAATTTTTTTCAGCGGTTGCGCGTCACGGAGGGTTTTTGGGTTTGCCCCCCCGCCGATTTAAGTAGCGTGTGGGCCCCCTTTTTGGGGGTTTTTTGCACACGGGGGTTTGGCTGCACGTGTTTTTTGGGGCTTTCAGGGTTTTTGTTTTGTGTGTTCACAAACCCACGTTTCCCTTTTAAATGCCTGCGTTTTTACCTTTTTCTGTTTTGGGTGTTTCTACTGTATCGGATGTACAAAGGAAGGAAATTTAGGGGGATACTCCGGGCCCCCGAAAACAAAGGCGACGACATTTTGAGGTTTTCCAAACAGGAAGCCTCTGACTTTCGTTTAAATTTACCCAAAAAGCCGTGAATGAACATGCTCTCTCCCTCTTTCAAATGGATCGAACCGGAACGAGCGGAGTCGAAATCGGCCGACCCCTATTAAATTGGACACAACTTTCAACTGAACTAAACCATGTTTACTAGAAGAGTGGTTATACTAGACCTTTTCGAGGTACGCGCGAATTAATTCAATCCTTCAAAAGGCGGTGGTCCCCCGGTTTGGGGGCCCTTCGGGGGGTTTGGCGCAATTTGGGGTCAAGGCGGTCCCCTTTTGGTTTGGGCGGGGTTTTTGCAACTGCCCCGGGGGGTGTCGTTGATGTTTCCCTCGCTGCAGGTCTGCTTTCCCAGGTCGGGGGGCCCGGTGCACGGGTACGGGCGATGTTTTTGGCACGGGGCGGAAAAGGGAAGGGGGTGACGGGGACACATGAAGGCACATGGAGGGGCGGGATCCAGGGACAGGGTTGTTTGGCAGATGCTTTTTTCCGGGTCTCCGCCGATTTTTGCGGACAATCCCCATCAGGGGTCTTATATAAAGTTCCCGGGAGCCCCATGCGCTTGATGACGGTGCCCTCTTTGCGGTCGGGAACCCACACAAAACCCGGGGAACAAGTTTTCAGGAGCAACAACTTTTTGTCGTCTGTATAGTCCGCCGTCATCCTCCCCGTACCCTTTTCCCTTCCTTTTCAGGATGCGATGCAGGGGTCTGGGCGGGAGGGACTCCGAGGTGCAGGGACACGATTTTGGGGCGGCGCCCCCATGCCTCACTAGCAGGGAGAAACCATTGGCCAAGGGGGTGTTGCGGTAAAAGGGGACCAAGGTTTTCGTCATCAACTTCTATGAGGTTTTGAGGTTTGAAAGGGCCCGTTCAACTTCGCCGTTCGACGGGGTGTGAGGTGAGGATGTACATGATTAAACCCCAGTTTTTTGGCAAAGGAGGAAGGGGAAAAGGGCGAATGGGGGGCCGTTGTCCTGAAAGGATGTCGGGGTTTACCGGGGGCTAAGACTTCTTTGCCTGGCAATTGTCCCTCTTTTTGGGTGCTGTTGGGGGATGGAGATTTCGACGTCTCTAAGAGTAGCATTCCCGGGAGAAATTTTTCCCTCGGTTGGGAAAAAGTCAGCAGCAGCTCTCCCCTGGTCGTCGGAAAACGGGGCCCCCCTTCAGGGTTTTTCGGCCCGGGTTTTGCGAGTTATGCTTCGGGCAATTTTTTGACCACGCTTCGATGCCCTTGGTTATGGACGGCCACCACAGCGGGAAAAGGGGTTTCCCTTTGTCTTCATTGCCCTGGTGGCCGCGTGCAGTTTGGTAGGATTGTCAGCCTCAGGGATGAGGGAAAACACCAATCGTTTGCCCTTCTGAGCATCCAACTGAACGTCAATTTTCCCTTCACCCTTGTATGCTTGGGGGCTTTGTTCACCGCTGCTTGTGGGGCCAGCCTTTGGGCGGGGTTCATCACTGGGGAGAGTGTCTTTTCTTCTTTTTCCGCTCTGATCGTCCCACCCTTGGGGTCCGAACAGGTATTGTATTAGGACGGCTTTGGGTTAACCCGAAAAATTCTGTGAAATCCCCGGGGCTGGCAAGCCCCTTTGGATCTTGGGGTCTTGGACAACGCACACGGTGTGAATTCTTCCCCGGACAGGTGGATGATGAACTGAAACGTAGCAAAGCCCCGGGAAAAGGCTGGACACAACGGGCAGTTCGTCAAGATTTTTGGTAGGAGCAGGGACCGGGGGGTTTGTGGCGGTTACGAAAGTTTTTGCCGCAGGAGGCCCCCAATGTTCTAGGCCCACCAATTGCGAGGGTTTCTTTTCTATCGGGGCGTATCTTTTTCTCCTCTTTTGGAAGATCGTGCATACGGACGGGTTTTAAAAGTGTCCCGTTCGCCCTGTATAGGACGCGCCGGGGCCCAAAACTGCTGAGTCTGCTGGAACTGTGTCCCGCTCTGGGTGGTAGGAGCAAGGTCTCAGATAGGTCGCCCCCCCTTGGGGGGTTAAAGGGCCTGTGTTTGGGGCCCCCGGTCCAGCAACGTCTTTGCGTAGTGGGCCCCCACGGTTTGGTTTTGGTCGGCAGGTTTTTGGCAGTTTTTCAAAAGCTGGTTGACCATGCCAGGAACGCCTGACATCGCCAACGTTTTCTGGGGTCTCATCTCCACGATTGGGGCCCTTTACTTTGGGAGGGGCCCTTTCCCCCCCGTTTTAGCGATGATCTACCCAAAATTTCAAGCTGTTTTTTGGAACCAAACTCTCCGGTTGGGGGGAGGCCAGTTGGGGCAGCTGTCCAGCCTTCCCCTCTTTTATCATGTTTGACTTTTCCACCCAAACACAAAATGACCATTGGCCACAACTCCGGCAAGCCCCCCGCAGGATTGTGTCCATCTTTTTTTGGGAATTTCTGGACTGAGGAATCCCAAAAGGGAATCTTTGGGAATTTTTAACGTCGAAGGGGGTGATGAATGTTGTGACTTGGAACTCTCAACGCCCCGGACTGGGGGAAGCCCGAAATTGGCGTGAGTTTGGTGAAACTTTCCCCTAGATATCTTGCGGGGTGTCTCTTCCACTGCTGGGATGGCAAGACTTCCCCCTTTACGCTGTTTTTTGGGCGAGTCAAGTCCCCGCAAATACGTAATTGCCCTTGGTCTTTTGGCACGACGATTGGGCTACACAGTCCGTCGGGGGTCCCCTGGTACAATGACTTGTTTCCAACCCCCTTTTTAGCTCGGCTTCCACCCTTTTTATAGTGGGGCCGGACACGACGAGGAACTGACTGTGAGAAAGGGTTTTTAATTGTCTTTTAGGGGGGAGGCTTTCTCCCTCAAGCCTCCCAAGCCTCTGAAGAGCTGGGGGCGTCGACAACATCGTCGATAGATGAAAGGTGGTATGGTGGATCAGGGCTGCCGATCAGGGCCCTCCTGATAATGTTGGCGTTCTGCTGTGGGGTTTTGTACGATGGCGCGTTTTGGGAAAGGCTCCAGGGGTGTCATGGATCAACCCAGTTTTGGATTTCTGGCATCCCGAGGGGGATTTTTTAAGTCTGGGCGACGTACACCTTCTCCCCCCTTTTTGGGTGCAAAACCATGGGCAAATTGAGTAGGGAATCCTTAATCCAGTGGTGGCGCCGGGCCCAAAGACGGCGATCGGAGGGGCGAAGCTGACCCAAGGGTGGTTTGAAAACTTGGGTGGCACAAGAGACCTGGGCGCCAGGGCATTTTACCAAGTAAAGTCCAGCCGAGCCAATTTTCACTTGAGTGCCACCCGGGCGGTGCCAATGGGTCTTGTCATGCACCCACCAAGAAGTATCCATCTTCATCCTGGTCCGACACTCTCTTGTTGGACTTTTCACGGACGCCGAAATCCCAATTTTCAGCGAAATGTCCCCTCTTGTTGCACTTTCGCAAATGCTTTTTGGTGCTGGGCAGTTGGGCCTTTCCAAAGGGTTTTCGTCGCAGTAAACCCAGTTGTTAGGGTCTTTTCCCCCCAGGATTTTTTGCCCCGGGCCACTTTTTGTCGGGAAGCCCGCTCTTCTCCATCCAACCAGGCCGCTCTCACACGATCAACGCGGCGGGTTTTAGAGCTACAAACCGCTTTTCGTTTTCTCTCATTTACAGTCTCAAAGTCTTTTTTTTAAATCAGGTTTACCTAATCATACAGCTTAGTTGGCGGGGTTTTCATGACAAGTGAAAAAAACTTGTCCCCACCATCATGCTCCCCTCGAATTTGCAGGCAGCCCCTTTTCTCTCCCACTCGTTTCCGGGCTCAAAGTTCTGCCCTGGGTTCCCCTTGCAGGTGAAGCCCCAAAATGTTCCTTTGCATCCTTTGGGGATCGCGTGGTGAAAATATTGGCGAATTTTGGGACACTGTGGGGTATTTTGGGGCTTTTCCTCTGGGCAGAGGGTTGTCTACATCGACGGATTAGGTCTTTCCCCAAGAAAACAAAGTTAGAGGATCTCGAGCCGTCATCGCCCAAAATTTATGAAGCAAAAGGGCCCACCTTGATCGTCCGTCTTCTGCTGCTCCGGGGCTTGCAGGGAAGATGAAAAATTTTATTTTTCCCCTTTTTCCCCCCCGCACTCGGGTTACCGCCGCCAACGCTCAACGGGGCGGGCGATCGAATTAAAGATTATCCCATGATGTAGAAGGTTCGTTTAGCTTCTGACACCCTACTGTATCATACAAAGGAAGGGAAAATTTAGGGGATACTCGCAGGGGACCAAAACAAAGGCAACGACTTGTTTTTTTCCAACAGGAAGCCTCTCGACTTTTGTCTTATTTTCCCCAAAGCCAGGAAAAAAAGCTACAGTGTTTTAAAATCTAATGTGGGTTTTCATAGTATTAACCCTTTTTCAGTTAAAAAAAGATTTACCTTTTTGAAAAAGCTGAGGTGGCTCTTTTATGATTTTCCCGGATATTTGAGCTTGTTTTTCGTCTTAAGTTTCCAATTATTTGCTCAGTTCGTTTGGTTTTTATATTTTTTTTTATTAAAAGATGTTTGTTTTTGCAATCTTTTTTGAAAATGGTTTCATGTCCCCCATGTATGTTTCTTTTTCATTTTCTGATTCACAGTAGGGCCCGGTAGGCCTATACAATTTTTTTGTAAAACATTTTATTTTTTAGTGGGGACGCTCCTTTTTGGGCAATTGCAAGATTTCCTTTTCACCCTTTTTGCTGTGTTGATTTTTTTTTGTTGGATGCGTCAATTAGGTTTTTTAGGTTGGGGATACATTAGTACATAGTTTGCAGTGTTTTTTTTAAATATCTTGGCAGTTTTTGTTTTTTTGGAAATGAAGTTTTTAATTTGAAGAATCTTTCCCTAGTTTGTTTTTGAGTTTCCCCCCGTAGGGGGGTTGTCCATATGATTTTTTTTTCCCCATTTTTTTTGTTTTATTTGTGTGTGTCTGGGTTGTATTTAATTTTTAATTGTACCCTTTTTGTAGTGCCCCCTGGGGTTTTACTGTGCTTTTTTGAACACCTTTCACTCATGAAGTTTGAAAAGTCCTTTTTTATGCCATGGGGAGGCTTTTATAGTGGTGGTGGTTAATTTTTTGGGTGTCATAAAGAGGTGAGTTGGGGGTTTCTTGTATGGTTTTATTTTGTGATTGTTTTAAAATCCAGTGTTATGTTAAGTAGTTCACTACCTTTTTGTTTTCTCATGGAATCTTTAATATAAATATATATATATTAATATTAAAATTTAAAAAAAAAATTATATTATAAATATATATATAAGTGTGTGGTTGTTGTGTGGTTTTGTGTGTGGTGTGAAGAACTGAATTGCATTTTTTAAACAAGGAATCTTGAAACCAGAGGGGCACCTTTTTAATTATATGTGGGCCCATGTCCTCATATTTCTTTCCCACAACGAAAAGGACATTGTCCGTAATTTGTGCATGCAATGGGCAACTCCCTTTATTTCATACATTCCCGTCCCTTAAAAAAATTCATCGTAAAACTCCGCTTGAACTGTAATTACTGCAATTGGAAGTACACATCTGAACAGCTGGGGACTTTTTAAGGGCTTTTGTGCGCTCCCTTGAAACTCAACCCTTTAAATATTCGCCGAACGCCCAGCAAGACTGATAAATTGCAACGCCTTTAACGAAATAACGAAACGGGAAAACTACAAAAAAAGGACAAAAATTTTAAACACCCAGGGCTTTTTTTTTTAGAATCCCCTCCCCCTTTTGACAGAAATTGATAAACTTTCTGCCAAGATTTTAAAAACCCAATCTTTTTTACTTGTGTTTAAACGGATTCGTTCCCCTGCCAAAAAAAGTAAAATTTTTTGATTTGGGAGAATAAATCTCGGTAAACCAACGCTTTCCACCACACCGACTGCTCTTTCCCCCAATCAAAAAGTTCATGCAAGCGCACCGACGCGTCACACGTACACACAAAACACACATTCGGTAATCCTCCCCCTCTCCAACTACACCCCCACACCCACCCATTCCCTTACCCCCCCCCCCCCCCCCCACTCCACATACTCCTGCCGGGCACAGACACACACACACACCACTGTTACAAAGGGCCCATCAGATTACTTCACAACACACACACACACACACACACGGGCGACAAGGCTACCAGATTACTTTTAACAACCACACACACACACGCACGCACGCAGCACGCCACACACACACACACACCCCACACCACACACACAACACACAGAGGTCGACATAGGCCTATCAGAATACTTTCAACACACACACACACACACACACACACGCTGATCAAAGCTATCAGATTACTCTCCCTGATGCAAACATGATTATTGAACATCCGACAGCCCGCACAGTTGGGACATGCTTGGTAACTCCATTCCCTGCCCTCTCAGTTTCAGCCAGAGATCAGCCAGGTCCTATCAACCACTTCGCAGTTGGTCACCTTTTTTTTTTCTCTCCACCAGGATGTGTCATAGAGGCCACGTGTACATCAATTGTCTGCTCGACTTGAAACCTCTCTCTCTCTCTCTCTGATAATACTTTGACCAAGTGACTACATTTTTTTTGTCTTTGTTCCTTCAATGAGCTTCTCTCTCTCTCCCTCTCTCTCTTTCTCTCTCTCTCTCTCTCTGGATAACAACCTGACCGTGACCAAGCACTTCTTGTCGTCATTGATCGCCCAATAATCCATATGCAGTCTGAGCACAGCACCTCGACATGTGACCACTACCCACCAAATCGGTCACACAGAACAGTTCGTGTGCATCGCTCCTCATCCACCTTCCTCTCCTCCCTTCGACAAAGATCCATTAGGCGGTACTCTAGTCCAACCAAGGACACAAAGGAAATTATAGGCTTTAGATCTCAATTAGTTCACACACACACACACACACACACACGTCTGACAAAGCCCGGCCAACATACACAGACATGACACTAGAGTTCAGATCAGCTATGGGTCAACAAACCGGTGGTGGGGTGGGTTTGTTCCTGTGACATTTAATGTATGTTTCCTGGTTTCCTGCACAACCTCAATACCATCCTATTTTTTCAAACAAACAGGAAGTGGCCCCTTTCCCCCTCCCCCCCCCCCCCCCCCACACTCTGCTCCCTTCCCTTCCACACATACATATTTACACACTCACTAGCACACCACACACACACACGCGCGCGCGCACGCGCTCGCACGCACGCACGCACGCACGCGCACACACACACACACACACACACACACACACACACACACTTCCGTTCCATCGTAAAGGCTCTATAATTCATCAGTTTTCGATCGGCCTCTTCTCAATTTTCTAAAAGCAATACGAAAACTTGTAACATAGAGGACGGTGGGCGCAGGGCTGCAATTAATTTTGATTTCCTTCGGTGACAAAAGGGTTTAACGAACAAAAGTTATATCCGCTTTGAATAATACTTGGTAACTGCAGAGTTCCCGTCATAAATAGAAGCAATCTAATAAATAAAATTAGTAGTTCTGAAGGGTTCGATTAAGCTATTCCAAAAATATACTAAGCATAAATTTTCCAAAAATTTCAAAAAAGCTCCAGGTTTAAAATGCTTTTTTTTTTCTTTTTTTTTTTTTTTGCGTCGCAGGCTGATACCCCTGCGGACACTCCTGTATAGCAGGCAGTGGAGTTTTGTGTGTATGATCCTTTTTTATCCCGCCATTAAGGCAGCCATACTCCATCTTCGGGGAAGGTGCATGCTATGTGTCACGTGTTCCATCCCAACGGCCAAACTGGCCTTCTCTTCCGAAAGTTGGATATGAGATTTTACGTGTGTGCAAGATGTTATGCGTCCCGTTCACACAGGGAAAAAACCTGGGTTTTTAGGGTTTAAAGTCTCTTTCAAAGGGACTATATGGGAAGGACTATATGGGGAATAGAGTCAGAACCAATGTTAACTCGAGGGAAAAATCCCTATACCGAAATTCGAACCGCAACCCCAGGACAGAGTCCGGCGCTCTCCAACTGAGCTACCCGGGCCCCCCTTGTTCATATGCCTAAACTGACCTATTTAAAAACATGTCACGGTTATTCTGGTCCTAGTCTCTGGAAACTCACTTCCACTTAGCTTAAATGCCATCGAAGCCCGAATCTAACGAAGAACATTGATTACATATTTTGCACCGCTCACTAGTTTATGTTGATCTGCATTATCATTCATGTTACTAACGCTTCTGCACATGTATGTTTTTACTATATCATCACCAACACAAATTTTTATTTACTTTCCTACTGTTGCTGTTTGCATGAAACTACTGTTTCAAAATACTTTGTTTACTGGTAATAACTGGACCTGCTATCTAATTTTGCTTACAACATCAATGTGATAATTTATGATGTACTCATAATTGTAGCGTGTGAGCCAGTGTGCCTACTACTCGCATAATCGTATGTACTCCAGGGGGTAAGGCTGGGGATAGATAGATCATGGTCTTACTGTTTTAAATCTCTTATTGTTTTGTTCTGATTTCAAATTTTTTAGATTATTTTTTCTTTTCATAATATTAACGCATGTTTGGATAATCTCTCTCTCTCTCTCCTCTCTCTCTCTCTCTCTCTCTCTCTCAAGAACAACTTTAAGTCCTATTACGCACTACTTTTTGCTCTGTGAAAAAATATGAAATGTGAATGTACTTGAACTTGACTCCCCTTTTGGGAAAACCACTGTCCATTCCTCCTCAGGAGATCATGCTGATAATACTAGTTAGAGACGGGCTGCTTCTTATATCCTCCTTCTGCACAGAATTACAATACTACGGTGTGTGTGTGTGTGTGTGTGTGTGTGTGTGTGTGTGTGTGTGGTGTGTGTGTGCGTGCGTGCGTGTTACCGTTGAGATGAAAATTATCAATCAATCAATAACCAATTCACTCACTTTAATCTCTCTCTCTCTCTCTCTGGTGTGTGGTGCATGTGCGCGCGCGCGCGCCGCGCGCGTGTGTGTGTGTGAACACATTTGAGTGCACAACTGGACATGTGAGTGTATACAGATGGGACCCCAATGACACTCAAATATCATGAAACTATAGGTTCAAAATGTCATTATAAAACAAGGCATCATTATATGTTTCTGGGCCAGTGTGACACCTCTGGTTCGGGGTCAGTTTTGTAAATACGACATTGTCACCGAAGAACCGATCGACTGTGGTCTAAGTTTGTTTTGCGAAAAATGCTTCTGATTAAGTTTGACTGCCCATTGTAATAATAATTCTATCGGGGGGGGGGGGGGGGGGGGGGGAAGATGCCCCCACCCTCAATCCGAAACGAACGCTTCTTCCGTAATTTGGTTGCGGGAAATATTTTTGGAATCTCCAAATGCTGGGCCAGAAACGTATAATTCATTAAAGCTTTCTAAAGTCCAGCTCTATCATATCTGCGAGAAGTGTGCTTTCAATAGTGACGGTACGAAAGGAAATCTTTCCATTTCTTTGTATATGTTAATGTATTTACTTACTTTTCTTAAACAGAAAATGATTTCTATTTTTGTCAGCAAGATGATCGTACCGCCATCCACGTGTGGGCTGAAGCAGACGACAAAAAATTTACGTCACAAAACCTTAGCCAAACGAACGCCACGTTCTGTGATCAGTGTAGGATATGAATATTTATGATCGAGAACACAACATGGCGTCGTTCGTCGTTGTGTTGGTGTTGGTTAAACTACTGTTAGAGCAATGCACGATTACCAATGGTTCTATCACTGGGTTGTCACCGAAGATGGACGACTGCAATCTCAGGTTTTTTTAGATTTTGTTTAAAGCGTAAGTGTAACTGTTTCATTGATATAGTGAAGTGCAGTCCAGTTAGATCCACTGTTTCGGCGTGTTGGACAGTGGACCGTCGTCAGTTTGCACTCTCTGTTAACGAGTGCGAGCGATAATCGATCTTGTGTCTCTTGCGATCTTGTTCAATTCTGGCATTTTTTTTAAACGATTTTTTTTTTTTTTTTTTGTAGCTTAACTGTCGTGCATGCCCCCTTCCTGTTTTCATCGTGTTAGTTATTGAACCAAGTTTAAAGAAAATTAAATCATGATGAATAACCTGGCAATGACTGGCACATACGGAATATGAAATTTAAAGGGAAATTTATTGAACAGTATTTCGTTTGGAGCCCCGCATGAACTTATTGTTTAAAACAATTGTGTTCATAGGTTCAAAATAAATTTTAATTTAATCACTTGTTATGTTTAGAAGATTGATTTGAAAAACTGATGTGTTCACGTCTTTGGTAGGATTTTCGTTTTTATTTCTTCACGTTATTGAATTTGCCGTTGTTGTTTTGCAACGACTAGAAGACCGTCACAAGAATCAAACCCGCAGCGTCAATTGTTGTATGGATAATACAATAATTTCACTTAAAAAATGGTGTCATCCATGGCCTTTGTTTAACACTTCAGTCAACACCTATTGCCTTCAGATATGGTCATGTCAATTTACCCTCAAGCAAACAATGTAACTTTTAGGGGGGGGGGGGGGGGGGGGGGGGTCACTGTGTGGTTGTGGGTGTGGGTGTGTGTGTGAATTCTAGCTTTTACAAATGCACGAATGATAAAAATAAAAATGCATGATGAAAAAAGTTCACGCAACATGGCAATTGAATTGACTTTGCGTTTGCCAAGCATATCATTGCATTTCAATAAGCAAGGGCCATAGTAGTGTCCCAAAGTGAGAGCCAAGGCACAAACATTTGAGGCTTCTATGTTCGTGTATGGATGTATTCTTAATTATTCAAATAGTTATGGTAGGGTATGATTTCTTCCCGCTCTTTCTCTGCCATAGTATGTGTATTTGTAACCATCACTCTTTTCCGTAATATGCGGAAACATAGGCAGGAAAGGGGGGGGGCAGGGTTGCAGGCGTTTGGCACGTAATTGAATGAAGGAAGTGAAAAAAAGAATAATAAACCCCAAAAAAGGTGTTGGTTCTGTGGTCACTGTGAAGTTTTTGATGTGTCTTGATGTAGTTCTCTCTGTAGTCAAAGAAACAAGAAGGAAAAATGGATGATAGAAAAATTTAACATACACAGGGAAAGAAAATTCAAGAAAGCTTAAAAGCCACTTTCTAGGACTTCTGTGTATAAGAAGAAAAAAATTAAAATCCGAATTGTGCTGCATGCATGGAAACTTCTTCGAACTCTCATTCTCTTGGGTACCACTCCCCAGAAAATGTGGGCAGTAGCCACAGGAAAACCAATATCACATATGGCTAAATGTTTTGTTCTCAAAAGGAGGAAACATGTTACGACAGTAACGTCACTTGGATTCTCAAGTATGTATCAAGGTCTCTGTGTATCAAGCTCAGATCAAGGCTGATTAGTTGACCTCAGCAATCAGGAAACTTGACATAAACACATAAGGAGATTAAATTTTTGCAAGTATGCCATCGCAATTATGTATTCACAAGTTTTGTTTAGGCCTACTTACCCTTTATTTTTCAAGCATTAAGGGCTGAATGAAGGTAAACAGTGCACATTTTAAGAGCCTCATGCAGCATGACATAGAGCTCTTGAAGTCTTGGTATCAAGTAGTCAATATAGCTGTGAAAGTAAACCGTACAAAAGATAAAGGGGTCTTAATAATGATGGAACAATTGTTTGCTTGTGCTTTGTTCTTCTCCACTGCTTGTACTATAAATGTAACCTCAAGTGTGAACTTTAAGGCCTATGATAAACCTTTGTAACAGTAAACAGCTGAAAGTGTTAGAGGTTATCTTCACTGCTGGTAAAATTGCTTACATAACATTAACAATCTTCATACTTATGAAAAGAAACTGAACCTTCCTGAGGACAGACTGTGGCTGCCTGTATGGTATGGTCATTAAAAAAGATTTTGCTTGCAACTGGACACTTACCCAGGGAATGCTCATGATGTCACCATCACAAACAAGACATTGATTTTTCAGATTGATTTTGACTTTTTCTCCAGGATGTGTGTGTGCGTGTGTGTGTGTGTGTGTGTGTGTGTGTGTGTGTGTGTGTGTGTGTGTGTGTGTGTGCATATATTATGTAAATAGGACATTGTGGATAGGACATTTTATAATTTTGAATCACAGAAAATTGCACAGGACTATGACCTTTTCTTGTCTTTTTCATATATTAAATCGGTGAAGGTTTATTTGCGTCCTATCTCTGTTTAGCTCAAGGGGCTTTCAGATTGATTTGTATTTTTTGTCTAGGATTTGTTGTGTGATAAGACATTTTATTCTTTTGAATCACGGAAAATTACACAGGACAGTGGCATATTCTTGTCGTTTGAAAACATTTAATTAGTGAAGGTTTATTTGCGTGCTATCTCTTTTGAGCTGCGGGGGCTCACAAAAGCAAATCACCAGAGAGAAACAAGTTCTTTCTAACATCCATCCACTTTCATTCTCATCAAATTCAACCTCCCCTCACCTCTGTCTCCACCTCTTTCGCCCCCATCCCTTCCCCATATCCCTTCATGTTCCTTCCCCCTTCCTCACCAAATGCACACACACATACACAGACAGAC
>CM031614.1:33849422-34006922 GCA_018398815.1 Conus ventricosus
ACACACACACACACACACACACACACACACACACACACAAAGGTGAAAAAGAGAGAGAACATGGCTTCATAAATATATTCGTGCATCAGGAAATCTTTGACAAAAATTCGTCAAAGACGAAAATGTCAAAAGGCCGTTTCATCAGAATACCCCTTGTATTAGAAATGCAGTGCTTACATGAACAAATTGAGGAAAATGTTATTTTTTTTTTGTTTTATTTCTTTTTGTAAATCAATTAATACAATATAATGCATGCTTAAGAGTAAGAATTTTTGTTTAACATTAATTCTGACAATTTAAGACAGTGGAGATGTCACAAATTGGTTCTGATTTCCTGGTGGTTTCAGATGGATTCTGTGTTCAACTTACGACGGCCATATGACTTGGTGGCCTTCATGCGCCAAGAGGAGCGAGCGCACATGCTGGGTAACCTGAAGAAGGAGTTGCTGAGCCGAAAAAGTGAGATTGATCGTCATGAAGACAAGGACTCGGGTGAGTTTCTTGGAATGTTTAAAAAATAGTCAGTATTTTATATTTTTTATGAATTTTGAAAAAGAATAATAATGTAGATTCTGAAAGCTGGCAATTCTTACAATGATAGAATGAATTCTTTAATCAGTTGATGAGTTTATTTCATAGTGTTTTGATAGTATGCATGATTCATTTCTTGTATTTGCATGCTTGTGTGGACTTCAAAACACACACATAAAATTAGTATCATTCTGAGTGTACACTGTCTCATAAACAATTATGTTTCTTCAGTGTTATTATATACTACTTTTGTTTTTGTTTAAAAACATTGACACACATGAAAGATGGTCTTTATTATTATAATCCTGATGTTGTGGATGTCATCAAGTACTGTTAATTTCAGCTATTGTTAATATCATGTTGTTGATTTGAATCTTCGTATTGTCAGCAGCTAGTTTTGGTAATTGATTAAAGTCATATCTTGTTGCTGTTGCCAACTATGTAATACTTTTTTTCCAAAGGCATGTTTGTTCTCATGATATACACAACAATACAAGAAAATATTATACGAAAAACAAAGGAAGCAAATAACATATCAGTCATACTTATAACATTATTCAACATTCTGAAGAAAACAGGTAAAAATATATATGACACACAGGCAGAGAAAGTAAGGGATGGGGGGGGGGGGGGGGGGGGGGGGGGGGGAGCCTGAGAAAGAAAGAAAGAATGATTTTCAGTATCATGATTTTTTTTCTTGGTGATGTAACTTAAGGACTGAAGTATTTTCTTTAGAGAATGGTATCCTTATTCATTTTCAATTAGACATAGTATCTGTAACTCACAGCAATAAAGATTTATGGTGTATAGCATCAGGTTGGGTTTATTGCAGCTGGGCTGGAACAGAAGTTCTATCAGTCTGATCCAGACTGTATAGAAGCAGGGAAACCTCTTCCAGAATTTGACCTGTACATCAGCACTGTTCTACCACTGGAAAACAAAGGCATCAGGTAAGGTGTTGGGAGAAAGACTGCAGTCATCAAGGAGCAGCCTTGTAATGACTGTGCTGTGGAGGAGAAGAGTAAGCGGGTTGTGAAGAGACTAATGTGGCACTGGAAACCTGTTTGGGTGTGTGTGTGTGTGTTGGTGGATATTGGGCCTAGGTCAGTAGAAAATGAAATTTTCGCCACAAAGCCCCAGAAAATGAGTCGAGAAGGCCTTCTCCCTCCTCTGCCCATGCCCCACTCATATGACTACTTGGCTGTTTGTATACATTGCTGTATGTTAAAATGGTTTGCTGTAGATTCGGAACAGGACAGAAGGAACTGAAAGTAATTAACAGAAAAACATGTTTGGCAGGCCTGAGGAGCACATTGATCTCAACAAACTTCTGCTCAACATTCCTCCAGTGCCCCCAGACTGCCAGGCTGTGACGGACCTGGACTTCAGCATCCATGCCTTTGAGCACCTGGAGGTGAGGCAGAGTCATGTCTGTTAGTAGACTCTGGGTGGAGCTGACAGGCTTTCACTTCACCTACAGGTGGTGGTATATCACGGTCTTAGATGGGAAACCATTCACTGGACTCTCAGGAAAAGGTGTCAGTGTTTATAAACAAATAATCAATGGATACTACCACATTCAGATTTCTTGCATTAAAACACAACACATTTTCTTTAATGAAATGTTATTGAATTGTAAGAATATGACTCTTCTCTTTCTCGCTCTCCCCTTCCCCTCATCTCCCCAGGTTGCACTTGGAGTATGAAGACCTTTTTATTTTGTGGGAATTCTTGAATTGAAATATGGTTAGGCTTTTTTGAATGAAGATGCAGCTTGGGAAGCGTTGAGAAAGGGGGGGGGGGGGGGGGGGGAGAAAAAGGGGTCAGGGGTGGGGTGGGAATAGGGGGTGGGGGTTGCTATGAGTGGAAGTTTTGATTATGGAGACAACGCCTGCACAGGAATCAAGTAGATCCAAGTCTGTAGTTCAAATCACGTACAGTTAGAGTTGGGGTTGGTGTAGTATGTAAAATAGTGCAGCTTGAAAGAGATGTCCTCTTATTTTTGAACAAACAATATTGAGCAAAGTTTTGTTGTGGGGTTCATTCTAGATACCACTTACTCAGACTGCCAGTATACAGAAAACAAAGGCCCTTGTGAGCAGCCCTGACTGGACTGTTACATGTATCCAGTCACATTGGGAAGAGACCCTTCTGTGTTACAAAACAGTCTCCATTGTACTGGACACATAACCAGCAGTTCAGGAAATAGTTTAATGACAGTTATGCCCAGGCTGCCTATGAGGCAACATTTCTTTCCTTCATCTGGTTGCAGTTTTGTTCCTATTGTTTTGATGAGGATGACTCACTGTCTCTGTGTATGTGTGTTTGTGTTCTTTTTGTAATTAACTGTCTTTCTTGGAATAGTGTGTAAGTGTGTGTGTGTGTGTAAGAAAAACTAGTGAAATGTGTGTATAAGTGTGTAGGGAGGGGATGACAGGGTGAACACATTTGGTAGGACGTGTTTAGGAGTGTGTGTGTGTGTGTGTGTGTGTGAGTGTGTGTGTGTGTGTGTGTGTGTGTGTGTGTGTGTGTGTGTGTGTGTGTGTGTGCATGCGCATGTGCGTGAAGAATATGTGAGTGTGTGTGTGTGTGTGTGTGTTTGTGTGTGTGTAAGAGGAGATGGTGAAGACTGTGTGTGTGTAGAGGAGAAGATAGATGGGAGTGTGTGTTTGTGTGCATTGAGGAGGAAGTGATGAGGAGTGTGTGTGTGAAAGTGAGGTGGTGAGGAGTGTGTGTGTGTGAGTTAAAGGGAAGATAGTTAGGAGTGTGTATGTGCTGAGGTGAGGTGATGGTGAGGGGTGTTCATGTGGGGTAGTGGGAGAGACATGGTCAGGAGTGTGTGTGTGTGTGTGGAGAGAAAGGTTGTTAGGAGTGTGTATGTTGAGGGGGTAAGGTGGTTATAAGGGTGTATGTAGAGGCATGTTTTGGGACCCTTGTTGACAAATCTGAGGGTCTGCTTGTAAAATCTGAGAGTCCCTACTATTAAAAGAATGTGAAGAAGGTCGTTATAATACATTGATGTATGCTTCTTCATCATGCTCATCCACTATGGTGCACAACACCATGGAACACAACACACACAGATAGATGTCAAAATGAACATTCACTATGCTGTTTTCAAACCAGAAGCAACAAAAGCAGACAATAATGGGTCAGTCCCATTTTAGAGTCCCCCCTCCCACCCCTCCACATGTCTTTCCACCATGGAGAACATTCTCAGTTTGATGAACGGAAACTCTTCTCCTTGGGAAGAACAAGGGGAGGGAAGAGAGGGAGGAGGAGGAGGAGTCTTAAAAACAGGACTTTCTTCCCAAATTCTGCAGATAATCTAAGACTTGGCCAAATCGTCTTTCCAGTGTATTCAGCTCTCTTGCACTGACCTTGCATCACTTGTGGAATTGCTACTTTTGATCTGTGATGGTGTGCCATCAATGGCATTTGCTTTTACTAGTTTAAGGCAGCCAACTTCAAAACGTTGAAGAATCAGCCACACTGGTGCATATGTGTTGTTTGTGTCATCCATGATATCCACCGGTACATGATGGCGAACTAAGAGTGAAATGGGATATAAATGTGTGTACAAGATCATGTAGGTCAAAGTCCTTGGTCGCAGTATGAGCACTGCTGCTATTTTTGTCGATCTCAACAACAAAATTCAAAATAAGTTTGACAAACATAACGGCAGTGCCCATACTACCACCTGTATCGATCTCTTTAATGGGAACACTGAAGAAAAGGAACAAAATCAGAGAACAGCTCTTGCGTGCAGGGAGCTTTTAGTGGATGTCAGCTATTCAGTTAAAATTATGATCACTTCTTTCATGCAGCCTATGTGAAGGCTTTGATACTTAAGGGGTGCAATTCTGAAGTTGAAGCATTTGACCTCATTCGTCAAAGAAACTGAGTCATTGCATCTCAAGAGTTCTCAACTTTCAACAACTGAAAACACTGTGTATTCCAGGGACCATCTGTGTGAAAATCTGTGCATTAGACTGTAAAATCTGCACATAAGGTACCCTCAGTTATGCATTATAAGGAACACCAGTTAGGAATATGTAAGGGAAGGGGAGATTGTTAGGAGACTGCGTTCAGAGAGGAAAGATATGTGAGTGGAGCATCTAGAAGAGTATGCGTTGGAAGTGATTACAAGGATGTGTTTGTAGAGAGCAGGAGATGGTTGGACTGGTTTGTATGGATGGAGTGGTTCTTAAGAGGACGTATGTGTGTGGAGGGGAGGTGGTTAGAAGCATATGTGCGTGGTGAGATGTAGATTGTTTAGAGTGTGTATATGTATTATAAGAAATGACTGTTTGGACAGGGAAGTCGTGAATGGAATTCCCTTGTAACATTAGTTAATTGCAAACTGAGGCACACCAGAAAAATTAATAGAATTAAAAACCTTTCCAGTTGTGGGACATTGACACGAAGAAGGTTTAAGCTGAAGATTCTCAGTTACAAATACTTGAAAGAGGATTACTTGCATAATGAGCTTCAGGTGATATAATGCTTATTTGGGGAAATCTGATTAGTAATTTCAGTACCAAAAATGTAAGTGCTCATGTGATATTGAAAGATGGCTTTACTTGTGGACAGGGTTTAAAAGACAGACGTAACCTGTCTGGGACTCCTGAGCTGGGGTTGAAGAATGCCATCACTCATCGTGAGAATGTGGATGATTATGGGCATCTGGTACAAGAGGCACTAAACAAGGTAAGAAAGCTTTGTGTCAGCTGGCAGGACACTGCAGTAGTTGTTCAGACAGGTTTTCAGTTTAACACTTCACTTTACATTTTCAGTGTGATTCCAATTTCAAGTTTTTTTCAAGTAGAATTAATGTTCACACAAAAACGTCGAGTCATGACTGGCTAATGGTAAGTGTCGAGAAAGACGAGTGTTGGCTTTATTAGCTCCCAAGATATTATTGTTTGAAAAAATGGCATTAAAACAATTTTCACAATTATTCACATGGTGTATATTGGTACCATGGGTGGACATCATGGGTTCAAATCCTATCAGAGGCATTTGTTCGTGGATGCCTGTTTCTACCCTCAGTTTAGTGTGCTATAGGCTCAAAGTGGAAGATGGGCACTACAGATTCAAGTTATATAATAATAATATGTATAGATTTTATATAGCGCAATTCTTGGGATCAACTCATTGCGCTCAACACACACTCAAACACTCGCACTAACATGTGTTCACACACACACACACACACACACACACACACACACACACACACACACACACACACCGACACAGGCGCACTTATCAAGTTCATCGGTTCAAGCGTAAACAATACAGTTTTGCATGCAGTACATAAAAAGTCAGGTCAGAATAATACACACAGCATTTAGATATTATGGTTGAAGAAGGCTTTCCTAAAGAAGTATGTTTTTAACTCTGACTTGAATTTAGATAATGTAGGCAGGTCACGTATGCTGTCAGGAAGAGAATATCCATGTAGTGGATGTGTCTCTGAGAGTGTAGTTCATGACCAATGTTGAAATTGTCTGTATCTCATGGGCCTGGTTGATACTGGGATATATTGGGAAAAGAGGTGTAAAGTGTAACAACCCTGTTGTGTTGTGTCAGATAGTAGCATCATCTTTATCATTCTCATTGATCATCATTATAGAAAGTCTGTTTCTGTGGCCCTTCTTGCTCTGCTTTCATGGTTACCTCACCAGAAGTAAGTCAAGTCAAGAACTCCAGGCATGCTACAGAGCTATGCAGTTGTTAGGACAACCATGAAAATAGAATTTTCCAAGAGTTGATTTCTCTGCGCTGTGTCTGAGCAATATGCAGAGCACACCATGATGTTAACATTTTAAATACTTTTTTTTGCTAAACTGGAAGTGAATACAAATGTGTAAAATCAAGGTTACACTTTTTTTTTGTATACCAATCATTGAGTTCAAACAGGACTTTTTTTTTTCATTTCATGTATGCAGAAAAAAATTTGAAAGTAGAAACGGGTGATAAGGAAAGGAACCATCTTCAAAGAAAGTGTCAAAGCAGCAGTTTCGAACTGAGAACTCGGTGAAGTATTCATATCTCATGACTTTGATGACTAGCAAGTTCCTTGCTCTGTGCAAAGTTTAACTTGATTTTCGTATTGGACCTGGTAGACTGTATAATGTGATCCAACAAAGTGAAGGCTCTTTTCAAAGAGGATTACGAACACTGCTCCTTCACATTATCAGTGTGAGATTGCCAGTACACCACACATTAGAACATTAACAAACCCAGACATTTTGTATCAAACACCAAAACATGAAAATCAGCAAGACTATTTGTAAGAGAACATACAGATTACGTATGGTGTGTAAGGGACTGGGTGGAGAGAAAGAGAAAAAAAGAAAAAAGAAAGAAAAAAAAAGCTAGCAGTGGAAATTGCTTTTTTTTTTTTTTTTTTTTTGCTTTTTGTTTTTGTTTGGCAGATGAAGAGGACAATGTGAAGCACCAAAAAATGAAGAGGTGGATTTCGGCCTTAGGGAAAAAAAAAAAAAGAAAGAAAGAAAAATCACTGCCTTAGGTGCTCCATTGATCTGATAACTGATGCCACAGAAAAAACACACAAAAAACACTGCTCCTTTGCCCAAAATATCATCATCCTTTGCCAGCAGGTTTGCAGTTCTAAGTTCAATTGGAGCTGAAGCACTTTTTATAATTGTCTGGTGGAACACAACATTTCATTGTCAGCAGTTGATCATGCAGGAAATCTTTCCAAGTGTGTGTGTGTGTGTGTGTGTGTGTGTGTGTGTGTGTGTGTGTGTGTGTGTGTGTGTGTGTGGTTTATTTTCAGTTTTGCTATACTATTGCCATTTTTCAGAAAACTACAGGAATTGACAGTAATCAAAACAAGCATTGCTTTCGTGGAGGTGTGGGAGAGAATAGCAGCTCTGCTTCAGTGTGATTTCTTGTCAGTGTCCAGGCCTGTTATGGGTTCATGTCAGTGTCAACAGAATGATAGGTCAGAAGGATCTGTTTTCGTGATGTTTTGTTACACTAGTCACTGTTTATCTTTCGTTTACCTGATTGAGTTACTGAAAAACAAAACAACATTGACAGCAAGAAACTGTGTGTGTGTGTGTGTGTGTGTGTGTGTGTGTGTGTGTGTGTGTATGTGTGTGTGTGTTTATGTGTGTTGTGTGTTGCAGAATAAAACATCATGGGTATTATACAACATGGCAGCATTCTATTGGAGAATCAAGGGAGAGCCTTTTGAAGCCATTGAGTGCATCAGACGAGCCTTACATTATTCTCCACGGTATGTGTGTCCAAAGATTACCATGTCTGTAAAAAACTACCCTGTCTGTAAAACTATAGGTCAAGATGGAAACTAGCTGTTTTGAAGGTGAAGGAAGAGGTGCGAAGAAATAAGGGTGAAATTATCCATCATTTTCAGACAAAAACTTTTAGTGGGAAGATGGTTTCTTCAAAGGAAAAAAACAACAGGTTGATATATAATTTTTGAAATGTCTTGTCCTGTGCTATGTTTGTCTGTGTCCTTGGCGGTAACTAACCCCCTCTCTTTTGAAATTTTGCTTTATTTTGCGCCCTTAGTCACTCTGTTTTGAAGCCCAGGGTTAATTTATAGATTTATGAGAAATGAAATGTCATGTTTAAAATTATTTTGATGATTTCTTTTTCATGGGTTGTAAATATCCATTACAGAATATTTGCAGCAGTTTTTCTCATATTTACCTGTCTAAATAGATATTTTATCCCTACTTGGAGTGGAACATCATATAATCAGGATGCTTTGAAAAACAACAGCTAACGTCACCTCCATACCCTGTTAAGCTGACAAAGTGAGTTCACTTCTTGAGCCATACTCAAGCATTGATCAAAATGTCTTTGCCTTGGCGAGGGACCTCCCCCCCCCCCCCCCCCCCCCCACCAATCCATACCCTGTTCATATCTGACTTTTTGTTTTGTTTTCCGGTGCTCTTGGAGCCACTCAAATGGCGTCCTATGCATGCTCTTGTTTCGGTTGAAGAAGCTTTTTTCTCTCTTCCCTCACAGGGGAAATTTTTTCTGTAAATGTCTGCTGCAGGTTGTACTTTATCACTGTCTCTCTCCAGCATTCGGCTGTGCCTTCATGCACTGTGGAGTCTCTTCTGTCATCATCCATGCCCTTTGCTTCACAAGCAAAGACATGCATCTGCCTTCCATGTTGCTATGAACTTCTTTCAGGTCTGCAGTCATGAGGCCTTTGTATTTTACTCTAAATGTTCCCCTTGAATTTCTAGTAGGAGAATTGCTCCTATGCAGCATTATGATTTATTATGAATTTCAGTTTCAGTTTCAGTAGACCTTTATGGTCTGCCAGCTTTGACTTGAGAGACACTCACCAGTCTGGTATGGCTTGTGAAGTGTGGAATCAGGGCAGCATCTCCTCCCACCCCACACCTCCTCACCTGCTTTGCGCTCTTGACCCTAAGAACTTGAAAAAGATGAAGAGTGGCTGAGGCAGTTGTATTCGTTGGGGATGTGCATTGCATCTTGCCCCTGGTAAGGATGAGGGTTGAACACAGTTCTGCTAGGAGAAGATTCAGTGGGGGTCTCTGCTGCAAAAGGTTAAGCCTTGGTGAACATTGGCCTGGAGGTCTAGGCATCCTCTGACTGTGACTAAATGCTGCGTGATTATATATCGATTATATTGATTTTTATGGACATAACTTCTTTTCAGTTTCAGTGTTTCTCTCGTTAGAACTACGATTTCCAATGCCTAGTCTCCTACTTCGACCCTTCTCTCCTCGTCCTCAGAGGTTGCATGAAGTCTTGTTGTTTTAAAAAAAAAAAAAGTTATCATATCAGATAAAGATTCTCACATGGTTTCGACGTACAGGAAAGTACGGCAGTTTAGCTCTGTATCAGGCTATTGCCAATTTTCGTTTTTCCTTTCTCAGGAATCCCATCAGTGTAGGCCGTTTGCCTGGAGCAGTTGTCCATCAATAGGGACACTCACTTGGCTGTGCTCATGGTGCGTTTGAAACCTGGTTAGCATTTTTCTGCATTTTGGTCAAACCAAAGCACTCAGATTACTGGTTTTTTACTCTTAGGTGTGCTTGCCATTTGGCAGACAATCATGTCTCCTCCATATCGTTTCTAACATCGTTCTTTCTTTCTCTCTTGTGCATCCTTAGAAAGAGACTACCTTTGAACATATCCCATAGAGGTTTTGTGCCTTGCTGAAGTTTCAGCCTCTATGGCATCTGTGCTATATTCCTCCTTACTCAAGTCCTCGCATCTTTCTCTGGCCTAGCAAGACAATCTTTTGGTGTTATTATGTTCTTCTGACAATCTTGGGGCAGTTTTAAGACAATCCGTTTTTCCAGGGGCCTTCTCTTGTGACATTGTGAAGGTCCCTGATAAGGTTCCTAAGACTAAAGTTCCCCATAACCATTTTGGGCTCAGCGTTTTGTCTTCACATTCCCTATCTTGGTCCCTTCTTTTGAGGGCATGGTCACTCTAGCTCAAACCTTTGATCTCCTTCAAGGACCCCATGCTCGCTCCTCTAGTAGGGGTCAGTCCTGGGCACACGGTTGAAAGTTTGTGTTTATCTTTGCTCTCAAGAGACGATTCCAGTAAGGGATTGTTTTTTTCGGTCTTCTTGCCTCAGGGGGAGGCTGTCATTTTGGACGAGTGGTTTTTTTTGTCAATGATAAATGAGGCTCTTTTCCACTTGACCCCTTTGAGGTCAACTCCAGTGTGGACTAATGTTCAGAAACGGTGAAGGCATCTGATCCCTTCAAAGCAGTGGAAACTACTTTGATGACCTTTTTTCAAAAGAACCAGCACCTGGAGATTCTTTGGACTCTTTAGACTCTCAAGCAGACCCTTTCCTATCAGGGTTTTACCCCCAAGCAGTCTGGTGATGTCCTATCTCAGGATTTTGTCATCCTCAGTATGCACTTCCTGACAGATTTGGTTCAAAACATGGCTGTTTTAATGCAGAAACCTTTCAGGATAGGGATGGTTACGCTTCTTGCAATCCTTACAGATCTGAAAGGGTTTAATCTACAGTAACTTAATCAACTTCTTAGATTGTAGACCTTCAAGGGCTATGCTATGCTGCAATAAAATTCATCTTTTTCTGAAAACTAAGTCATGAACACTTTGAGAATACATTGAATTTTGTGCCAGACACAGAAAAATAGGATATCAAGATTTTCATGAATAAAATAATTTGCTATAACTGTAGATTTAAAGATTTTTGTTCCTCAGCATTTTTTTGTTTTATACCAGTGATAATTATTTCCTAAAAATCAGGGGGTCAGACTCACTGCGAAAAACTTGTTGGCAAGTTATCAGAGGGTCACAAAAATATTTAGAGGGCCACACTTTTTAAGTGAATAAGTGAATAAGTGTGAATACCTGCACTATCAGGATTTTAACAGTGAAACTTGATATGTGGGATGCCCTCTGCGATTTTCATCACAGAATTTAAACAATGTGAGCCAATTCCGTCAATATGAAAACATTTTTATTTTCATCGCGGTAAATTTTGGTACATTTTAATGATGCACTGGTCTAAATTCCAGTCCGTCAGACAGGAATTTTATGCGTCAGAGATGCACATTTATGTGTAAGAATTATCACTGTTTTATATCATCTTTCCTTATCCAGTCCCCTTTTTATCTTGTGAATAGTGGTTGTGAAACTGGAAAATTGTTTCTGTAAATTGTTGATGAAAATGAAAAGGTATTAATACATGGATGCAATTTTTTTTCTTTAAGCCACCAGAAAGATGTTGCTTTGATCAGCCTTGCCAATATTCTGCATCGGGCACGTTACTCCAATGAGGCAGCTATATTGGTGCACTCTGCACTTGACCTTTCTCGAGAGCTGAACGTGAACCATTTTACTCTTGGCAACATTTACGCTGTAAGTACAGGACATTGCTAAATGTTTGATGTTTGCAATTCTGCTAAATGTATGATGTTTTCATTTCTTTGAAGTTTGAAGATGGATGTATGAATTTACAAGTGTTGAAAAATGTCCAGGAGGGTGATAGTTGCTTCTCATTGTCTCTTCTTCCTTTTTCATCACCATCAACAACTTGCTTGATGACACTGTTGTGATTGGTGCTTGCGGGACAGCTTTTAGTTGCCATCACCCACTGAGCATCCCATTTGTGCTTGCTGTGTTCGGTGTAACTAAGATAGATGAATTCTGCTCATAAGTTAAGCTTAGATTAATTTCCATCCTTCGATCATTGAGCATTGTCAGGATTTGAACACGGATTTTTGGATTGAAAGTCCACTGCTTTAAATGCGTGGCTGTGATACCCTTCAAAGATTGAAAGGCTTTGATAAGTTCTTGGAGCGATAATCTGAGGTGAACTGGATGGAAAACAAGTTTTCATCAGTCTTACAACACCAAACTGATGCTTTTATCTTACTTGGCATGAAAAACAGTTTTGCCAACTAGGACACACCAAATTTTAGAGAGCTCTCTTGACCTCCACTCAAAGCTCCCCAAACTGGCTGACTTGCTGTTAGATGGCACATCTTCATGCATGGCAGCCTCAAATTCACTTCATATTTTGATCTGGCTGAAGAAATAGACCTCTGTCTTGCTCTGCAGTGGATACTGCTTACCTCACTTTTACCTCTTCAAGCTTTGTTTTCAACTTTGAGTTATGGAAGAACCACTCCAGGTGTTGTTTTACAAAGGTGCCTGTGCTCTTCTTATGACTGATTGTAAATCAAAGGTAGTAGTAGATCATGATGAGTAGCTAGGAATGTGTGCTAACTAAATGTCTTTGTGCCCATGAGATTAGTTTTATGTCTTTAACTAGACTGGTCGTCAGAGGCCACTGATCATATTTTTCTGTCGCTGACTGAACAGAGGTCGGACATTTTTTCTCAACTGACTAAACCTTTTTGTTAGTTTTAGTGAGGGAAGGAGTAGAGGGGGGGGGGGGGGGGGGGGAGGGGAGCAGTTTTTCCTGTTATTATGAGTGTTATGTTTGTCTATCATATACATACAGTCAACAGCTTTGTATGTAAGTAATTTACAAAATCATGAAATATAAGTTTCTCAGATGAGTCCAAAACTATGGCTACAAAAGTGTGAAGCCGCCAGTCAAACAAGGAAGATCACCATGCTATAAGCCATAAACAGCTTTAAAGGTTTATGAAATGGATTTTATCAGTGATGACTGTAGTACTGTAGAACTGTTGGTGAATGAGGGGTAGAAACTCAGCATCTTGTTCTTAAATGAGCTGAACAAACAAACAAAAATTAAAAA
Organism: Conus ventricosus; assembly: GCA_018398815.1. Lineage (NCBI taxonomy): Eukaryota > Metazoa > Mollusca > Gastropoda > Neogastropoda > Conidae > Conus > Conus ventricosus. Next base: position 33,862,219 of record CM031614.1, read on the forward strand.
ACTGGTAAAAGAGGACTCTTTCTCTGTTCTTTTAGAAAATCTAAACAGAAAAATCTTTTCTCTTGCTAGGGAAAAAAGTGGAAACAATATAGCCATAAAAGAAAGATGTTGTTTCTGTGCAGATGACCAGTCCTTGATATTGAACCTGCTTTGTGCATATCATTCTCTGGCAGGTGCTTGGGGAGTACAACAAGTCTATCATATGCTTTGAGAACACACTGAAGATCCAGCCGGACTTTGAAGCTGCTGCCAAGAGAAAGCATGCTGTCTTGTGTCACTCCAAACTAGAGGGTGCTCTGGAGGCTCAGCACAGGTAAGCAGAACAGAGAGACAGAGAGAGAGAGTGCATGTACCAGACAAGAAAACAGAAGGTTTTTTTTTTCCACATATTTACCTGTCCAAACAAACACCTTAATCCTATTTGTTGTGAATCAACACCTTAGCATAGAGAACTTCCCTTAAATATTTTAAGAGCACAACGGAGCTGACCATGCCTCCAGTTCATGATAAAGACAATGAGTAATTGCTCAAGACAACTACATCGCTTAATTTACAAACTCTTTGATTAGTTTCTGTCCTTTTCTTGGCCTGTGGTCAGGTCTTTTCTCTTGCTCTCTTCCCTGACTTCATGGGGGTTTTTTCCCAGGTGACACAGAGCCCCTCAAGAAGCCTTTTCAATTGATGTTTTTAAAGTCTGCTGCTTTCCCTGATTTTGGTGTATACATTTTTTGGCATGTTATGGATGTTCGGCTTCTGTTCCGCCTGCTTTGCTGTGCTTGTTGCATGTGTGAGGGAGAGAGGGAACTATTCCATTCATCTCTAGATTTCATGAGGAAGGCTGCTAAGATTTGGGTTAGTTTGGCCATTTTAGTCACATTACTTGCTCTGGGGATTAAGACTCTGTAGGTTCACAGATGAGCTTGTTCTTCTCACTTCCTTTACATTATTCAGGCCATATTATTGGACATGTAAGTATGAGAAACAGTTTGTTTGTTTTTTCCTAAAACACTGTCTAAACACTAGAGGGCCCTCCCACCTCCCCGCTTCTGTCGGGAAAGATGCAGGAACTGATGAAAGAGTTCACGAAATGATGTCATGGATGACAACTCTTGTTGTCCTTGTGATGAACTAGAACCATGATTAGCTCCCTTGGTCCCTTAATATTTTTTTGTTTTGTTTTTTGTTTTTTAAAGCTGGGTTCAGGTAGAAGTCAAGCGTTTGTTTAGACAAGCAAGTATTCAGGCATATCAGTTGTCCTTTTTTCTGTTGCTTTCCTCTCTCTTGCTGCTGTTAATCTTTAGCATGCCACATCTGTTCCATGCTTTTTTTTCTTTTCCAAAGATGGTATGAAATCTGAATGAAAACTTATTGAAGATATATTTGAAAGCAGTCAATCTGTAATTTGGCTATGTGAAACACATGCTGCAAAGCAATGCCTGTTGTTTGTCTTTTTTTCCCCCTCTTCTCACTCTGGAAGTTGTCATTGGGAGTTACATAAAATTACTTTTAGAAGGAAAATTCCTTTCTTTTTTTCATAACAGTAATAAGTATTCCAAGATCAGAGAGTAGAAGTATTGTTAACCGGAAAAAAAAATGGAAAAGTAGATTGGGAAGCTATTTTGCCACTCTTATTCATGCATAAACTCACAGACACACTCGCCCATATTCATGCTTTTTACATCAGTTACAATTCCCATGATCTTCATCACTATCAGATGCCTACCTGAATGTGGTCGTCATTGAATCCCAGTTCCCAGCTTTGGCATGTCATCTTGGCACTTGACACCTTACCGTGCTGCTTCCTTTATCCTCTCTCTGTCTCTCTACCTCTCTGTCTCTATCTGTCTGTCTCTCTTTCTGTGATGAAATATCCAATATCAGAATAACAGCCTTGGAGATTTTCCATCAAGGTTATTTTTCATCCATAAAACCCGGAGGATATTTCATTTTTGGAATTCCTGATACATATGTTCACACACACACAGACACAAAAACATGTGCACACAGGCAAGCGTGCACACATACATGGAACATTCACACCATATACACACCTGTGTCATGCTTCAGAGCACTGCAGAAGACCTGAAGGAACTGAAGGACTACCAGCGCAAGCATGACCAATACCAGACCAGAACGAGAAGCTGACCACTGAACAGGTGCCCACAGAGGTGAAGATTTCCCAGCGCATTGCTTACGAGCACGCCAAAATGAGGGACAGTGACAATGAGATGGGTGAGTGCTGACTGACTTGTTGTATGGTGCTGACTGACTTGTCTGGTCGTTTTCTAGCTTCTGCTGTATTGTTGCTGTTTTTGTGTGTATGTATAATGTGTGAGTAAAAGAGATGGGTGAGAAAGTGGACTACTTTGGATCAGATCACGACTTTTTGTTATTGTTGTTGTGTTGTTGTTCTTAGTTGATGCTGTGAGTCTAATGGTTAATCTTAGCAGCAAATGCCTGGATCAAAATAATTTTTGGCAAATATGGAATGGGCATAGTTTGCTTAATACTTGTTTTGAAAAATACATACTTGGGCACCAAATCCCAAAATTGTTACACCTCAATGAAATTTGCCAATAGCGTGATGCGCTCTTTGCCCATTTTTCATGCTGCAAGTATTTCATAGCTTGAATCAGCAGAAGTTAATCACAATAGAATGGCACTCAAATGTTGGACGCTGTGTCATACAGGCATTCAGTTATGTGGCTGGTGATGGCTTATTAAAGTAAGCAGTTCAGTAAAATTCCGTGGCATGAAAGAATAAAAAGGAAAAACAATGTTACCATTGTCCAGATGAATACTGTCGCATGGTGGATCGCGATGGAAAGCAGGTGTTGCTGTGCACGTGGAGTCGTCGCTCCCAACTCTGGACTTTGACTTCCAGTACCTGGACGATCCGCAGGACTCTGAGCAGCCTCCACAGGTCTGGGTGCAGGTCACCTTGTCGCAATCTTTTATCGAGGAAATTGTGGTACTCCTTGTGTCAGGTCTGCCAACCCTTTTGTTTTCAATGGAATTTGCTCCTTGCAGATTGACGGCTTTGTATGTTTCCTATTAATGTTAAATATCCAGAAATTGATTAGAGGTGTTACTCACTAGCTGGTTGAAAATGTATTTAGTGATGCTAGAATTGCCTTATATATGGAAATTGATTAGAGGTGTTACTTACCAGCTGGTTGAAAATGTATTTAGTGGTGCTAGAATTGCCTCTATATATGGAAATTGATTAGAGGGGTTACTCACCAGCCGGTTGAAATGTATTTAGTGGTGCTAGAATTGCCTCTATATATGGAAATTGATTAGAGGGGTTACTCACCAGCCGGTTGAAAATGTATTTAGTGGTACTAGAATTGCATCTAGTTTGATGTTAAAATTTAGAAGCACTCCTGACTGTTTTTAGTCTGCTGTTTATATTGTTACTTGGCTTGATTCTTGAATGTCCCAAAATGGACCATATATCTGAATGTGTTTGTGGGTGTGTGTGTGTGTGTGTGTGTGTGTGTGTGTGTGTGTGTGTGTGTGTGTGTTAGGAGGAAGAAGATAATGGGTTCAAGAAGCGTGTGACAAAGAATTCCCCCGATTATTCCAAACCTCAACATCCACCACGCTTTTCCAAGGACAGACCTTCAGTGCCAAAGGTTTGTTTCATGTCTGTTTATGATGCTTGGTTTTATCTGCTGTTGAATCATTCATGAAAGATGCCCCATAACAAGTCCATGGAAGTTCACTTTGTGTTTCTCAACCACCTACTGTTGTGATCAGTGTTGTAATTCTTGTGTAGAGTTAAACCCTTACATGCTGTAGTTATCAGCAAGGGTGGGAAGGGTTGGGGGGTGATGATGGTGCTAGGCTTAGTCAGGGCCAGCAGGAAGAACAGACCAACAGCCTAGAGCAGTTGGCTCATAGTGCTGGGCAGAATGGTTGTATGGGAGACACAGGCCTGTATCTCACCAGCATATGGGATTTTGATCTCTATGAATGCGCTTCCTGTCTGCCGTCTTAGTATTGACCTAGTCATTTATCTTGTGGTCTCTGTATGATGTGGAAGAGCTGTCCAGTACTCTCAGTTTAGAATGCCTGTTTTTGTTTGTTTTTACTTGATATATCTTGTCCGTGTCCACTTCTTGCTTCTGTACATAGATGCCACCAATGACTTGTGAAAAGTTCATGATCTTGAGTATATGTATCGTTTTGAAAAGTTTAATCATATGGAAAACTCATGTCAGATTAAAAAAGAAAAACATGGACTGAAATCTTTGAAGGTTGAAAGATCCTATATTTCTTCACCCCCAGATAGCAGTGGTGGTGAGGGACAGCAGTGAAGGTTGTGCTGATGTCAGTTTCAGAGTGGGGACCATCTGATGGAGGCCTGGCCCAGCAAAGAGGAGTGTGACACCTATGTGCAGAAAGTGCCAGACCCACGCAATCTCTCCTCTGTCTACCTGTCCCTGAAAACAAGGGCTTTGAGTGAGTGGCTTCCTGCCTCATGGGCATCTTAGGCTTTGTAGACAGGCTCCAGCTTGCAGTCTGTTTACTTGCACATGCAGGTTCTCTTTGTATGTTTGTGTATTTCTAATCTCTCATACTGATGGCTTTGTGGGGGGGGGGGGGGGGGGGGGGGTGCACAGTGTGAATGATTAGTCGACAAAAGATGCCTTCACAAGATGCCTGGTATACTTGGAAGTGACTTCAAGCCCATGAGCAGGTCAGGGAGCAATCTGGGCAGCCTCCAGTGGTGTCCGTGATCTGCAGACAAACTTTGAGATTTGAGATGGGGAAATTATATCGCAGGACTTTCAGTGTCAAGAGAAGCTACACTGGACTACAAGGGCTGGAAAGAACTGTCAGGAATACAGTGAGCTTCAGCTACAATGGTCAACTTATGTGGTAGTGATGCACCCAAACAGGCTGAAAATAAAAGTCAGTAGAGTGGAGTGACAGACCATGCATGGGAAAGTTCTAGTGATTGTATAGATGAGTAAGGTTATCATGATGGGAGCTCAAATCCCCACCCCACCCTAGCCCCGCCCTGTCCCTCGTCCCCCACATCCACTAAACGGTAGCCCCTCTTCTTTCTTCGGCTGCTTCATCATTGTGCTAGCTTCTTTGGTTCTAATGTTGTGATAGAGTCATGCTAGTGTGTTATAAGTCTGGCTGTGGTGAACCATTGTGCAAGGTATTTTTGGTCTTCCCAGTCTGAGTGTCTGGTTCAAAACATTATTTCTGAAACAAGTTGGCAGATCATCACCCATTTCTACAGAGTTGTTTGTAAGGTCAGGATCTTCAAAAGTCTATATTTTGAGGTTTCATTGTGCAAACCTGTCAAAACACCAGGGGACAAAACTATGTAACAGTGAGTGGAAACTGTGATGTAGAGGGCACAGAATTTGTATCTGTTAAGGGCATAGCATATGTAGGCAGTATTTGCATACTCATCGTGGATGCTGTATTAATTTATGTGGTTGAACCACTGTATCTAAAACAAAAATTCTGCGCTTGGAGGAACACTGGTACAGTGCTTGCATTGCCTGGAATGGTCCTGCGAGGCAGACTTCCCATGATGTGGACGATAATAGCGTCATTTAGCAGCTTAAGTTGATGCGGATTTTTAAACATTTTCTGCTGCTTCTCACAGGGTGCAGGCCCTATTGACAGAGGCTCAGGGGCTGAGTGAGGGCGGTGAACACCCTGCCATGGTACCCCAGTGTGTGTGCCGTTGATGGACCTACCTGAAGGCAGTGAGAACACCTACGATCATCTCAAGTCTGTCAGTTATGCTGAGCGGTCCCGCATCCCCTCAAGTTAACGATCCATCAATGAGACAGGTGGGTGAAGTAGGAGGTGTGTGTCTGTCTGCATCTGTGTGGTTTGTGTGTATGTGGTGTGTATGTGTGTGTGTTTGTGTGTGTGAAATTGTATCAACATTTTTAAGTCCTTAATTTTGTTTGCATTGAAAATTTGGGAAGGGAATGCATTTAAAAATGTGCAGTGGTATCAGAATCAGTTTTTAAGTTTTTAAATTATTTTTTATTGACCATGTTAGTAATTAAATATCAGGTTTAATCTATCATGACTAAATTCAGGTGTTTTTTCCCAATACATCTGAGAAGCAGTTGAAAAAAATAATGAAAGGTGACTTCATGCTTAAAGACTGTTTTCAGGAAAACTTGGCAGCCCTTATCATTTAAAAGCTGATTGTCAGTGGCTATGGCTGAACTGAACCCTTCTGCTTTCCCAGATTATTTGAGTGTTTTCTGTACGTGGACTTCAGTCTAATTTTGTAAGCAAGTATATGCATACATATGTGTTTGTGTGTGTGTGTGTGTGTGTGTGTGTGTGTGTGCGTGCTTGGACATTTTGTGTGTATGTGTGTAGCAGTCAAGTGCATGCATTTTTGTGCCTGTTAACCATTATGACTTTTTTGTGTGTTTGTCCAGACACTGCTGGAGCATGTGAATGAGGGACAGGTAACAGAGGAAGAAGTGGGCCAGAGGATACTGACTGCCTCAAACAGGCAAGTCTTATTATTTTTTTTTTCCAAACAACTAACAATAAAAACTGCTCTGTTTGAAGTGTATATGCTGTCTTTCACTTGGACGAAATTATAGCATACAGACATACTAGCAAGGGTGCTACTATACGGTCATGTGCGGAATGCCGTTTTTCAATAATGGCCGGTGCTGGTGATGCCGGTTTTCTTAAATCTGAAGAGCAACAAATTTTCGAAGAATGGTTTAAACTGGGTGGCAGTTCCACTGTTCATTTGAATTCCAATCCAAGCTTTTAGTGTGCTCTGTTCTCGCTCTTCCATGCTGGAGGTATGAAGTGGTCCACTTCCCTCGGGTCGAATTTGACAAAAGGCGATTTATCAAGGCTAGAGGAGGTGGAGAAAGGCTTGCAAGATCAATGGCAATGGGAATGGCTGGTGGAAAAGTATACAAACGGCAAAACATTTGGCTGTGGCTGCAGACATGCCAGGGGTGTCTTCCCGTTCAGTTTGTTTGAAGATTCAGACTTCAGAAGATTTCAAAGAATGACAGCAAATTTTACTGCTTCATTCCTCTTGTGTGGCAATTTCAAAATGAATGCCAAGACTGCATCTGTAGAGTAGCTGTATTGTGGCTTCTTATATCAAGTATATTTGCAGCCATATGCTAAAAGTACATTCATGTAGCAGCTCTAGTTTTCAGTGACTTCAAAGTCAGGAGTATAAGTCATAGTGCCTTCAGAAGACAGTCTTGAGCACCTCTTCACTTCAGAATGCAATCTACCGTGTATGGGAGATTAAGAGGTATAAAGTCAGCCTCGGGGGTTTGGGATCCTTGATGCTCGTCTTACACATCAACATTAGAGAAAGGAGGCGGTCGACTCGCCCTCCTCCAGTTCCAGGTCGTAGTCGCCCACGATTTGTTTCTTTTCACGGCAACACTTCGTTTTTACATAACAGGGGGGGGGGGCTTACACTTCATCGGCCTCTCACTCCGTTCCAGGCCTCTCCTGGTGTCACAGAGGGGTCACCCTTCGCGAGTTACAATGCAGGACTCCAAATTGGCAGACTTCTAGCCGATCAAGTCTGTCTCACAGGGAATGGACCTCTAGCCGGCTTATCCCTCAACGTGTGGAACATTGTTCACACATGATCGACCTCTTTGCCACCGGTTCAACCATGTCAGTGTATGTGTCCCGGTCCGGACCCCCGGTCGCCATCGACGCCCTGTCCTCCTGGTCCGCCTCATAGCTTACGCCTTACCATCCCTTCCGAACTCACAAGGTGTCAGAAGGCGAGATGAGAGACCCAGGCTCATATCTCTAGCCCCATGGTGGCACATCAGTCTGGTTCGGCTCAGTCCCTCATCCGAACCCTCTCCGTTGAAACGGTGGGACAGCTCAGGCAAACCCGTTCGGGCTCCTCACGCAATCCAGGTTCTTCACCTCACGCCTGGCTTCTGTGTGTCAGCCCGGTTGGAAATATCCAGATCCCTCTCGAACGGATCTATCGTTTCTGTCTCAATACCTTCATCGCCGGGGCTCTCTGGATCTCGAGACCTAGCCATGTCTCTCCAGAGTAGCACGGAGTCCCTTTATGACTGCGATGGAGGAGAATGGGTTCTCATGGTGCAAAGCCAATTCTGTCCCTCATTCGCCACAACACCAAATAGGAAATTTCTGTCCCAAGCTGAACTCTCTGTAGCTCTCAGGGGCTACAGGTGGCATCTGCAGACATCTCAAAGGCGGACCTTCCTTTGGATGATTCTTCTCAGGAGTTCTCAGGGTTCTCTTCGTGAGGCCCATCCCTACGTTGTTCCTTTTGGGACTCTTCATGTACTTGACGTGCTCATAAACCCCCTTTGAGCTTTGTCTCCATCCTTCGACCTTGTGTCCATGAGATACCTTCCTCCTGTCCTCGCTTCGCGAGATCGGCGAGGCGAGATCCATGGCCAGCGGGCCGAGTTGCTTCACAGACGGTCCGTCTGCTTAGTTCCTTCCGAGTTCCTGCCAGAACCAGGAGGAGTCCTCCCTGTAACCATCATCGCCACTGCTGGTACACTGGGGGCGACACCTTTGGACTAGCCCTTTGCCATTCTGAATGCATAACATCACTACTGGGAACGGTAGCGCCAGGCGCGTTCACAAGGGTTTTTCATTTCCATTTACCCATGAACTTTGAAAGGAATCTAGTGGACTTGTTTGGTTGGTTCTCTATGACGGTCAAATGCTATTCCAGGCTGAGGATGTCCGTCTCTTCCCGGGCCATGAGTCAGGCGCTGGCTTCGGCGCATCAGACTCTGTTCCATGCGCCTCTGGATGGCAGCCTTTCTTGGAGATCCTTCAAAATTATTGAGGGAATCCATGACGGTGAGGGTTTAATGGATATCCTTTGTGGCGGTAATGCATTCCATATGGGTAACGGAACATGGGACTCGCCTCCTCTTTAGTGAATTCTGTATTGTCTGACATGGTACCGTCTATGACGCAAATGGGAGTTTGTATTTCTCTGTTTGGCTGTATACTTACCATGTCAGATCTATGCCCGCCCTACCCTTCCCGCTAGCGCCAAGGTTCTGGGAGTTACCTTGCGCGCAGGCTGATGAATGACGTTATGGGAGATTACACTGGCTTCTCCCTACGGCGGAAGTGGGTTGGGCACCACGTGATGTCTTATCACTGCATTAGCCACACAAAAATTCGGCCTGGCAGAGCAGACTAACTGCGTGAATTGTATTGTCTGACATGGTAAGTATATAGCCAACAGGGAGTATAATACAAACTCCCCTTTTTTTTTTGAAGAAAGCTCTCTTGGTTACTAGCACCATATTGGAGATCCCTTTATTTCTCTGTAAGAATTCCAGTACAGATTATTGCATAGCATTCTCTTCATTTGTCTCTTACTAGCAGAAATTTCTTGCCGTGAATGAGTGCTGGGGTGGAAGAAAAACATTGTTTAGATTCATATTCATCTCTGTCCTCAGTTGTATGTTTTTGATGTTTGCATGTGTAGACGTTCCTGTGTCTCACAGAGCATTGGGCCCGCTGGGTGCTGTACAACCTGGCAGGTCTGTATTGGAGGATCATCGGCAACAACTACCATGGAGTGGAGTGTCTGCGACGGGCGCTGCATCTCAGTCCTCCTGAATACCGGGACGTGCCACTGAACAACCTGGCCAACATCCTGTACCGCTGGGGGCGCATTGATGACGCCCTTGTCATCATGAAGGATGCCATCAACATCAGTGATGTGGAGGTACACCAGGGATCAGTTTGTGTTCATCTTTTGACCCTGACTTTGAAATTGGTATTTAGTTTTATTTTTGTTTTGTTTTTTATGAACATGCTTTCAGTTGTGATGTCGTCTCTGCAATTGCCTGGGCTTGGAACGCGGCCTCTGCTGCATTTCTTGAGTCCTGCAAAACTTAATATTTGTAAAGAATCTACTTTCATGCTGTTACACTGCTTCTGTAATGACATGAGTGATCTCATCTTGAGTGACTGAGATGCTGCATGTGTACCTCCTGACAACTGACGTTAGTGATGCTTTCTTTGGGTCTGCAGCCCACGTCCAATTTGCTGTATGCCCACTGCTGTGGGCCAGCAGCAACCACTCTGGGGCTACCTGGCACTACCGCCGCGCTTTGGAGATGGAGCCAGAACGGGTGGATGCCTTCAATACCCTGCGGGCCCTGCGCTGCTACCTGAAGTACCACCAGGCTGCCCAGAGTGCTGCCCCGTGGAAACTCCTACCACTCCCTCACCCACAACTGTGCCCAGAAACAGGCTGGCACCAATGGGCAGTCTGGAGGGCAGACAGAGAGTAGAGTCATTTGCAAGACTGTGAGTTACGGGGCCTTCATCTTTTTTTGTTGTTGTTTAAGAATTGGTCGTGAGTGAGCCAGTTGTTGTGTTTTGCTGTTTTTGTACTAGTCCAGGAGTAATGGAGAATTGATAAAGGGGGGGGGGGGGGGGGGGGGGATCAGCCTTTAAACTGTTGCACTCTTCTAGAACTACATCCTCGGCAGATGTCAAACAATACTTGATTTGAGCTGGTAGAAAAGACTCGGAGTCTTAATCATTGTGGGTCTGAAGTTGATGACCTATTGCTCACACATCTTAATGATTTGGATCATTGTTTGTATTAAAATCATTTGTGACTCATGGAGCTGTTGGGTGAATACTTGCTGAATAATGAAGCATTCCTTTTCACCTTGGTTGTCAAGAGAAAAACAAAAAAACCTTGAAGATGTCAAAGTGCTCACAGACTTAGCCGGAAAAGTCACATTGAAATCTGCAAGTACTGAATTCTTCCTGTAATGTTTATTGTGAAACTTTGTTTCATGAGTACATATGAGATCATGAAGAGATGATGGGGATCAGGTAGAAGATGCAAATCTCAACTTCTGATTAATTAAATACCTCGATAGTCATGGCCCTGAGTTGATTGATTTCAGAATGGAAGTGTCATGTAAATGTTGCCTATGATCAATGTATACATACGCATGTATGCAAGTGCATGTTTATTATGTTGCTCATGCATGCTTATGCATAGAATCAGGCACGCGCATGTACATAGACACACACACTAAATGCATACATGCATTTATTCCTACGCTCGCTCGCTCACTCTTTCCCTCCCTCACTCTTTCACTCATGCACCAGCATCATGCAGACCCAGTCTGAATGATTTGTATCAAAGACAAGTCACCTGCTTGGGCCATCCAGCTTGCAGTTGAGTTGTGCCAACCCTCAATACAGAGTTCAGAGGAAACTTGTCCCGATAAAGTAGGGCAGCAGCAGCAGAAGGATGGGAGAATGATCAAGGAGAGGTTGTCTGAGCTCCTAGGCATGATGCAGACCACTGTCAACAAGATCAAGGAGCTTACCGAGGGCAAGGCAGAGGCCAAGCGGTTGATGACGGAAGAGGTGAGAGGCGGTGAAGAATGGCACAGTCGGGCATGCCTGGGACCCTCCCCTTTTGGTTTGGTTCGCTTTGTGATACACTGTCCAAGGTTTGCCTCAGGAGTTCTGGTGACGGTAGTAGTGAGCCAATCCTGGTGTTGGGCACAGCCAAACGTTTTTTTTTTTTTTATTCATTCATTTATTTTGTTAATCCTGAATGATTAGATTTTCTCCCTGGTTTTTCTTTGTTCTTGCTTTGCACCGTAGGCTATTATTGTTAATCTCTTTTTTTTTTTTTTATATATATTCTTAAGAAGCCTTATATATTGAAGAAAAAAATGTGCATTTCTTTTTTTTGATTTTTATTCTATGGAAGCCTTATATAATCAAGGGGAAAAATATGCTTTTCATTTTTGAACTCCATCAACCTCTAAGATCTTGTTCCCTTTTTCTGCTCAGTTTTCCACTTGTGCAGAACTGAAAATAAAAGTTTTCGAGCTGGAGGGGAAAAAAGAAACCTTGACTTTAGGAACAATTCCCATTATAGGGTGCAAAGAAAGAAAGAAGAAACAATCAGTGACAGATCACATTCTACGTTTGTTTCCATCCTAGTTTGTTTCCATCCTTCCTCCTTTGACTCAGTGTGTGTGTGTGTGTGTGTGTGTGTGTGTGTATGTATGTATATATGTTAATACTGACTTGCAGGAGAATGGTGAAGAGAAATGCATCATTGAGACACGGATGCGCAACAAGGCGGGGGAGTGTAATGGGCAGTGCACTCAGACATGCACTATTACCCCCATCAAGCTGGATACCTGCGCTGGCCTGCCTACTGACGTCAGTCTGGACTCCCTGCCAGGTCAGTGGCACAGACCTCCTGGTTTTGCCTCTAAACTCTGTCCTTTTTGTAACATTTAATCTCTTCTTTTTTTTTAATCAGTGAGGCAGTTCTGTGCCCCATTTTTGTGATTCTCAGTGATTTTTGTGATTGCAGATTCCCTTTGTGTGTGTGTGTGTGTGTGTGTGTGTGTGCTGGTTTTTTTTGGTGTTACTTTCTTACTCAGTTACTAGTATTTGTTTTACCTTTGAATCTTTTTTTGTTTCTCAAACTGATTAGCATGTGTGTGTGTGTTTATTTAATTTTTTTTTGTTGTTTATGGTTGCACATGTGCTATTGCTGTGAGATTCTAATTTGGCATGCTTTTTGTTATATGTTACAATGTATAATATCCTTTGCTGCATGTCTCTTTTATTGTGAAGAGATTCTTTATCATCATGTTCTTTGTGTTTGAAACCTTTTCGAGCAGGGCAGCATTTGTGATGACTCTTTACATTGTCTTTTTGTTACATGTTTAACCTTGCTGTGCAAGGAATAATGTTGTGCATTGTTGTTCATGTGTATTCTGTCTTTCCTACTAGTTGTGTTTTAAATGCCCCAGGTTTTAATAGGGAAGGGTTGAAGAGCGGTGTGATTCAAATTCTGTATAGTTCGTTTTGGATGTGTTAGATGTCAGTTTGTTTGGTGTGAGCAGTGTTGTTTGGCACCATGATTCCTATTCTTTCCATTCTTTTCTTTTTTTCTTTTTTTTTTTTTAGATATATGTTATCTGTGTAATTCTGTTCTCAGCTGGGCAATATACAATGCACAGTGATCAGACAGATTTTCCTGATGCATTGCTTGAATATGGCTGTTTAAAACAGTTGAAGTTAATGTTGCATCGTTGGTTGGTTCAGATCTATGTATTTGGGTGGTGCTTTAGATGTGTTCAGTTCCAGGCGATACTGGTTAACCAGATGAAGTATCTGCAGGCAATTTTCTCACTCCAGAACTTTCGAACTTTCTTCTTAGAGTCCCAGGACCATCCAGAAGCGCAAGAAGCTTCCAGAAAGTTCCAGGAATAGTTTTGCAGATGTTCTATGCATTTTGATTGATTGTATTATGTCATGATTCTCTAACTTTCTTGAATTTTCCAGTCACTGGAAACTTTAAAGAAAGAAGTGCATTGCATTTTGATCAGCTGTACTACATCATGATTCTAGAACTTTACTGAATACTCTATGGTTGGATCAGCATTGTCACAGAGCTTAATCTAGAGCGCGGGATTGGTACAATCTCCCGAAAATCTGTTTCTTCCCGCAATTATGGAGTCTTAACGTGGGCAGACTCCCGCACAGTTGCAGGACTGCCCGCCCTGTTCACTGATCGTTGCGGGCGCTCGTTTGTCGTCTGCTTGAAAAACTGAAACTAGGACTGAGCAGGAGCGAACGATTTCTTGATATTTGATTGGCTGTTAGTGTAAATCAACCCAATCGGCGGCGTTCATCTCCTCCATCTCGATCACCGACGAGAAGTTCCAAGAGTTTAAGGCGCCATATTGGATATTTTCCTAAATGGAGCGTGCACCCACCTTATTCGACTTCGACTTTCGTGGAGGAAAAGTGAAAAAAAAAAGCCGATTCTGTGCCATGCGAGGGTGGAGAAGATAATGAAGAAACCGCGACTACATTCAAAAACTGTGTGTGTGTGTGTGTGCGCGCACATGTGCGCGCGCGTTTGTATGTGTTTTGCTGTTTATAACTTGCTTATTCTGTTTTTTGGGTATTTTAATCTAGATGATTTGATCAAGGTGTGTTGAAGTCTGTGTACAAAGGTGGAGGAGGTATGTATCGTGGGGGTGGGGGTGGGGGGGGGGGGAGTGCCCCCCTTTTTTTGATATGAGGGGGGGACTGCCCCCTTTTTAAAAAATCCTAGATTAAGCTCTGTTGTCACGCCATGTTTCGCAAACTTCCAATTTAATGAAGTATGAAAAATCAGGGTTTAGCTGTTCAGAGAGAGTGATCTATAAATTTTGTTGAAGTTAAAGGACTTGTGTCCATTTTGGGACCATTGGAAGTACAATCTTCTGCATGAATTGAGAACTGTACATGTGCAACCAGAGTCAACTTTTCATCCGTCTGGATCTGATTCAGTGAGAGATGGGAACCAGCTTTTGTCATTCACTTCAGTCACCGTTCTGCATCCATTGATTGTCAAATTAGTGGTGTTTGATACTGGCAGTGCTCATATGAAAAGTATCATGGTGACATTGTGATAAATTGAGTGTGGTTTGTTCTTAAAAGTGTTCATATTTTTCCAAATCAGAATCCGAGGACTGCGAATGAGAGGACAGAATGCCAAAGAAGAGAAGGGGATGTAACTGTACTATGACTTTTACAATAGGTCATAGTGGACTGCTCAGTGAAAATATGAGACTTTTACAATAGGTCATAGTGGACTGCCCAGTGAGAATATATTTATGAGTTGTAAGTAATTAGAGGTCATTGGAGCCCAGTTTGAGTTAATTAACATTTGAAACTTGAGCAGCACATGGAAACTGAACAAGCTCTTTTTGTATTGGAAAGTGGCTGAACAACACAACCCTGTAGTACTCAGAGGACTCAAGCAAAGTGAATATGTGGAACAGGTTGACATCTTTCACATATACCTGAGGCCAGGCTACAATTAGCATGCTGATTGGGAGAGCTGAACGACTCACGGACAAATGTGGACCATGTCACTTGAGTGGGCATTTACCAAGTGGTTGAAATACATGACAACAGAGTAGCCAAAAAGAAGTGTCTTTTTCTTCTGTCAAATTCAGCAAAATTTATCCAGCATGAATTGTTCCAGAATGAGTGCATGGCACAGTGGTTCATGAGGCAACACCATTTGCAAAGAGGCCAGGATGTTTTCCTGTAAATACCAGAGAAAGTGATAAAGAATACATTCGACAAGAGATGGCATAGGAGGCATGTGACCCAGTAGTCATGTCAAAATCGGTGCACAGCAGAAGTCAAAGCAAGAGTCAAAGACAAAGGATTATTATGAATGAGAACTGGAGGTTTGTTTGCACTAAAAGTCAAATAAGTGAACATGTTTTTAGCAACCATTTGGGGTGCTTCTTTAACACCAGTTGGAAAAATATGGTCATGGTTAGATACCATGAACATGGTTTGAACACATCAGACAGATATGAGTGATGAAGTTATAGTTGAGATTCATTATAAAAGCTTGAGAAGTGCATGTTTCCAATGCCATGAAAGGAGGGAAACTGATTTGAGCTAGCCATGCGGTAGTGACATATCAGTTGAGGGAGGTGAACAGTGATCATGTTAGAAATTTTGCAAAGCAGTCCCAGTACTGACCACCCAGCGCTGCCACTCAGCATCCTGTGTCAGGACTGATCCCAGAAAAACAAAAATCTGTGACAACATATGATGTAGGTACTTTTTCAGTTAGGTGCCTGAACGGTCAACATATTGATTGTGGGCCCATAATAAGAACAAGAGAAAAGAAAAGGACTCTGAAACAGGCTCTAGGGAAGACTTACATTTTATCTAGGTTTGTTGAAGCTGACAGGAGACATAAACCTTTTATATTTTCCACACTGTCAGAGTCTGGTTTTGTTACTTTGTTGAAAAGGAAAAAATTGATTTTTGTCCATTTTTCTCAATGGTAGCAGGCTCAGACCTGAGACCGTGAGAGATTCAAAGATGGCTGACTGCCTTGCTCTTTTTTTTTTTTTGAGAATGAAAAGCAGGCATTTTTGACCTCGTGTCAAACCCAAAAGAATATGATGGAGGTTTAATGTGAGGCAACGTCCTGATTAAAAGCTGCTGGTACACACAAAGCCATGGATTTGAAATTGATTTGATCATGATGCATATGCTACTTGCAAATCAATGAATAGATTTTTGTCCATTCTGATACAGTCCTGGTTCTTAGTTAGCTACCAGTTCCAGCAAATAGATCAGCCTCTGGAACCAGTTGTTCAAAAAAATTTCAGTGTTCTACTTTTGCTAACAGTATTCTACCAGCAACTACCAGTTGATGCGATTGTTGGAGGTGAGTAATGATTCGGAAGGGGATATGGAAGAGGATGATTTAACTCTTTGCATCCTAGTTTATGAGGAAAAGTCCATGCGGAGTAGAGTAATGGTTATCATCTGATCATGTATTTCCATATAATTCTTGCAATGGGAAAATCCCTGTTTCTTGGGGATTTTTTTAAATCCTGCATCTTTTTTTATTGTCTGTGTATTGTTTGCAATCTTGCATGGTCATATATAGGTATGTCATATCTTAAGTGATTTTGTGAGAGTCTGTCTGTCTGTCTTTATCAGTCCAGGCTCTGTGTCAGGCTATGTCTGTATTGCTAAGTTTTGGTAACTTTTGTTCTATGGAGTGTTTATGTGTATGGGTATATCAGTTTGTGGCAGTTCAGAGCTCTGATTCTGACTATGTCTAGGTTTTAGTGCTTCATGCTCAATGTACTGTTTGTGTCTTCAGGTGGAGTCAGTACCTGGATGTGTACTGATAGTGTGTCCACTTCCTCATTTGATTAGCATGTTGTGTACTGATGGTAGTAATAAAGGTAATGGTGGTGATCTACCTTGATCTTGATTGCCAAGCCAGGCTGATAGCTATTTCCGTTATAACAGGAAAAGGGACAATCTGAGACTGATAGGATACTTCTGGTGCAGTGTTTTGGTTTTATCATTTCCACTAATGGTCTTCAGGCTTGACAGTCAACAACTAAGGAGTTAGATCAAAATCGTTTTGTTTTTCAGTTATTTGTGAGAGTCATCAGGGGAAGTTCAGATGAACCAAGAAGTTTTTAAAAATATATCAACATTAGAACATCTTTTTCAGCAGGCAGTAGATTCTTTAAAATAAGACATGGTGTTTGGAAACTGAAAAAATCTGTTTCACCTATCTCTAAAACTCTCTGGGTTTTCTTTTTAACCTCAACAGAAATGAAAATGGCTAGATTTCCACGAAAGAATTGTAGGCATTCTGAGAATGAATCTGCACTGCAAGATATCTTAGATTCTGCTGTGCATTGTTGGCATTGTACATTGATTAGATTGGTAAGAAAAGGGCAATTTTGCGATTTTCACTTTATTTGGGCTTGTTGATTAGATTATAAAGAAATGGTCCCCCCCCCCCCCCCCCCCCCCCCCCCGGATTTTCCAGTTTCATGGTGCCTGATGATTAGCCTCAGTATCTACAGACAGGTATTCATGACAGAGTGAACTGCATGGGACAGTGCCTTCAATTCACCATCCTGTGTTATTTTTTGTAATGAGATTAACATCTTCCCTTTCATTTAACTGCTTTTTCTGTGTTTCAAGTGAGCTAGAACTTTGCTTTCAGCTTCAGAACTAGCATGGTGTTTTTTAATAACGTCAAGTACATCTAAGAGAATCTTTACTCTGCACTATGCCAGTTTCTTCAATTGCTGGGCATGTCTTTTGAATTGTATCTGTTACTTTAAAGGAAATCCAAGATCTGATTCCCCAAACAAAATTAGCATGCTTGACCCAATCTCAGCCGCCCTCACAAAGCAGTGAATGTCTCCATTTTTCTTCTTGATAGGTGCCATTATTGTCATCTGAAGAGAACTTAGTAGGTGCTGTAATGCACTTGTTAGATTAAAACATGCACCATTGAACATTCAGAGGTGTGGATTTACAGGTTTTGAGACATCTTGAATATGTGATACTTTAATTCATGCAAACGTTTGTTGAAAGATTTGAAGGGAAAAAAATTGTGTGAATCAGCTGTAGTGCAAACAGTCTAAACCTTAGACAGTTCATTCATTCAGAACACCAGTAGAAGAAGGATGGCTAAGGAGCCGACAGCCTGGCACTGCTTAAGCATTGAACTCATCATTCTTGACAGCACACTTTCAGTGTGGCATCTGGTGGTGAGTGTGGACCTTTCGTGGTAGAATATTCACCGAGGCTGGACTTAGTGTTCTGAAAACAGTGAAATAGGGTCTCATCCAGCACTGGAATATAGATTGAAGCACAGGTGAATTGTCTGGTTATAGGGATGTCCCGCCTAACTGGATAAGATAAGATAAGATAATGTTGCTTATAGCCCAGCCGACCGCAAAGGGCCACATCAGGGCTGTCAGTACGTTAAAATCAACTCACCAGTCAAAAAAAAACAAAAAAAAAAACAACCTTTCACACATCTCTTTAAATGACATCGTCTAGAAACGTACCAGAAACTTCGTTAAAAATCTTTCTTCCGTAAAATCTTAAATCAGATGAAAAATGTTAATCTCTCTCAAAAACTCAAGGATCACGTCAGGCGGGACATCCCTGAACAGGATCTTCATGGACTCCGCTGTAAAATGTTTGTGTCTCACATCGTGCAAGTCCCAACACTCTAAAAGAACATGTTTCATTGTGAGTGGCGCATGACATGGAATGCACCACGGAGCTTCTTCACTCTTTAAAAGGTAAAAATGGGTAAAATACGAATGGCCGGTGTGCAGCCGGCACAGAACCGTTTCCTCTTTACGACCCCCCAACGTAGATGGGAGGAAGTCCTTAAGGTTTGGACAGATCTGAAAGAGTTTGTTACTCGTCTGTGTGTTCCAATCCTCGTGCCAGAGGTCTCTCACATAATCGTTAATTTTGGGTTTCACGCCTAACTGGATCATTGGTTATATATATAAGCATGCCAAAAAACTACTGCAGAGTTACACCATTTGAAACAGTATCGTAAAGGTTTTTGATAAATCTGGTTCCTGTACTATGAGCAGTGCTGTATCGGGATCCATCTTACTAAAATTTCTGTACATGCACAGTGTGCACAGTACAAGATTCAACAGAAGAACAAAAGTAAAACAATTTTTGCGTGTTGTAAAAAATCTGTTTAATTTAAGGAAGATGTGAATTTCTTCTTCTTTTTTTTAACCCGAAGAGTGCCTTTAAGCCGTCAGCTGACGCCGAAGTAAAAATGCTTTCCCAGTGCCTATGGGCCGTCCACTGACGTCATGCATATTTCTTGAATTTTCATTCATTACTATTTCTATTAACGGGCTTATGTCTGTCGTATTAAAATGATATGCAAATGACCACACGTGAGGGGAAAGCCCATTTATTCTCATCACTGACTGGATGACCAGTCAGCACTTCGTCTCGCTTGCAAAGATGGCGGCGCAACCTTCGACAAGCGTAGCGACCAAATCAACATATTTACACAGCTGAGCAGGCTCTGCTAATCATCTTTGACGAAGACAATAATCTTTTATTCAACGACTTACTCGAGCATGAAGGTGAGATGATGATAGTGATGGAATTGCCAACCATATTCGTCAGTTATTGAGTCGGGCTGTGTGACCTCAGTGTGTGTTCAGCTGACGGCTTGCCAGCGTCGAACGAGCAAGCCTAGTGTGTACTCTGCACTGCATGCCAGTGGCCAGTGATGTGATAGTCAGCGCGAGAGGGGAGCGCAGCCTGCTCGCGGCGTGACACGGGGCAGAGGGAAAGGTAGGGGAAGAGGAGGGGTGAAAGAGAGGGTTTAAGTCCACACAAGGGGGCGTGGTGGGGGGAGGGGGGCGTGGTCGTGGACTGACCTGTCTGCATAGAGTGTGAGCGTCTTGATAGACTTCTAAACTGTTTTACTTTCATTTACAGGTGTAGTGTGACAATACAAACTTTATTTTCAACCTTTTTGCTTTGTGTTCTTTTTTGGATGTGAAGCTGTAGTGGTAAATACATATGTTTTTGATCGTGCAAAAAAATCTATCCAAATCTAAATGCCTAAATATTTTTTTATTATCAAAATTAAAACAAAAGAAGCCCAGATTCAAAATCTTTATTCAATTTCCTTCAAAAATCATACATATTTCATTTTTATATCTTTTGTAGTTTCTGAGCTAGAATTTTTTGTTAATTATTACCCCCAAATCATTAGATTTCCCTGGCACTGGAAAAGCCTTTGTGACATTTTAAGACAGTGAACGGGTCATCTGTGTAGGGAATGAACTTTGATGACATGACAACCCTGATATTGCCCTTCGTGGTCAGCTGAGGTATAAACAACATGAATTGAACTCTGTCGATCTTGCCACATCTTGTTTTTTTTTAATGTTTAAATCGTTTTGCACAGTTGTGCTAAGTATGTCACTTGAGTGTGAACTTCTCCTGGCTATTATACGGATTGTTACATTTAGATCAGTTTCAACATTAAGATCAGTTTCAAAAACTTTTTTTCACATTAAACACAGCTTATATATCCCTGATACTAATTATGTTACTAGAATGGTAAGCATTTTTGAAAATTACTTTTTCTGCTTTAACTTCCTTAGTCTGCCTTGCGAACAGCATTTCATGAAACGCTAGTTTGCTCCATGAACAGTTGGAAATTCTGGTCACTTTTTGATGCAGTGAGCTTCAACTTCTATATGTGTGTCACACTGTCACTTTTGCCCGCACACATTCATGACAGCATTTACTCCATACGCATACGCAATCTTTCCAATCAACCAAAAGGCGCACTACCGAATGTTTTTCTTCTCCCCCTCTCCTTCAGGGAAAAACACTTTACTAAATCACATCAAACAATTTATAAACGGATTTTATACATGTAGCTCTCTTTCCACTGAGAGGCAACTAACTCACGCAAGACTTCATAAAGTCACGGCCTTCACACAACATTGGCCCACAAAATCCAGACCAGGAAATAAATAATTCCAGTACTCACTGATGCCACGCCTGCATCAAACACAAGACTTCATATGGTCGTGCTTTCCTGTCTCTCACAGACATCGTATCACCCCTTTAAATTCTCCCGTCACTGGAGATAGGATTTCCAACTTCTCTTCCTCGCCTTCTCCTGTCCCTGGAGAAGTGACGAGTTCCGACTCCTCTCCCTCGACTTCTCCTGACCCTGGAGAGATTACGAGTTCCGACTCCTCTCCCTGGAGTCTTTACTGGTAGGGGCTGAACTACCGGTGTGTTCCCCACACCATGGCCATCTTCAACCACCTCACGGGTTGCAAGGTGAAGAGTAAAAGGTGAAGGGTGAAGGGCTGGTAATGACTGGTCAGCAGAGAGGACCAACGTCCTGACAGGTTCGAGTCTCTAGGCCATCTGCTGGGTTAAAACTGATTCTTTCCTCCCTCCTCCCAGTGAGTGCATACTCAGTGTTCAAAACACATGACCAGCACCTTACCAACCCTTGTTAAACTATCACTCAGTGGTCACTTTCACCCAATGACCACCCTTCTTTCTTTACTGAGTCATACTCACAATTATTTGGGGACGCCCGCTACACTAGTCAAGCCACACGAATATTCTTCCTTTTCAGTAGTGGCATGGGGAAATGATTCATATCACTAACTACATGTGATGGAGCGTCACATGCCTTGATGTGAGGCTACGTCACATGACAATGTGTAAACACACAGAAAGGCAGTTGTTCAGTTTTTCGGGTCCATCTTTTTGAGCCATCATTGTTAAGACCACTTTTTTCTTCATGCCTTTTTTCTTTTGACTTGTTAGTGAAAGACATTGAGACACCATGGAGTATTATATAGAAGCAAACACAAGTTTCCACTGAGATTAAGGTACACGAGTTAATTTGTCAGGTACATGAGTTAATTTATTGGCAAAATCACAGTCAGTATTTACTGAACAGTCCTTGAAGTGTCCTGCATCATTTTACTAGAAAGTCTTTGCTGTTTTATCCAACAGTTAAATTCTTCCTGTTGGGTGAAAATAATCACCCATCATCCATGGCATGGCTCTTCCGTGAACATGGACTGGTGGTGGTGTTAGTCACAGGTTATGTCATACATACTGATTTGTTAAACCAGAATGAGACTTGATAATAGACAACATACCATTCATTTTTTTTCCCACCAATTGAAAATAATTCTATTAAATTACTGTGTTGATAAACAACAAAAATTGTAAGAAGTGGAAAGAAACGTGGTGTGGAAACCACATTGAAAAGAAAAATGCATGTTTGATCCTGTGTTCTGATCTGAATGCAGTTACCAGTGCTTGTGCCCTGCACTTTCTATGTCTGACAGGTAAAGCAGGTCACCAAAAAGGAAGGAGGCTCTGTGTTGCTAAGGATAGCAGTGTTACTGTGGACAACAGTGTCACTGAGAACAGAGTCATTAAGGATGACCATGTTATTAAGGACAACAGTGTCACTAAGGACAAAAGCATCATTGATAATGATGGCATCATCAGTCAGGACAGTGTTGCCAAGGACAGTGGCATCACTAATCTGAACAATGTCCGTAAGGACGCCAGTGTCGCAGACCAGAACAGTGACACCAAGGAGAGCAGTATTGTGAAGGACAACAGTGTCGCAAAGGACACTACCACTTCTGATGAGAACAATGCCATGAAGGAGAACAGTGTCGTTAAGGACGACGGCCTCACTAAGGACGACAGCGTCCCTAAGGAGACCAGTTTCATTAAGGAGAAGAAACAGATGGAGACTGTGCGATCACCCAGTAAGGGGAGGCCTTTTCTTATCCAAACTTTATTTCTAGGTGCACCTGTCTAGACTGCTACAGGCTCAGTTTGCTTGCTTTGATTACTCACTGGTAATAATCACAGCGTAACAGTTTTATTTTTAGTGGTCGCTTTGAATCAGCGCATTCTGTTTTGCCATGTAGTGCTGTTTTGGTTGATTGATTTTTCTTTCAGATTATACTCGGATGTCATGGTTGTGCAAGCCTTGTGTTGCTTGTGCCTGAAGTGATAACATGTTCACATTGTTTTAGCAAACTGACGTGCAAGCAGGTGCTTGACATAGACTTGTATTAACCCTTTCCACTTGTGACAGTTTGTGGCATGTACTGTCCTTGACACTGACATTGGTTTTTCTGGATATGGTGGTGTGTTGGCCTCGGCGGGGGATGCAGTCAGTGAGAGAAAGCTGCATAGGGTCTACAGGATGGGTCTGAGCCAGAATGGTATCATGCCTCCTCCCTTGCTGCTCCCCACTCTTTTCATTTCCTTTCCTACCATGTGTACTCTTTTGAGACCTGTGCAAACGCTCTTGTACAAGTTTTATTTTCACAAACTGTTTTAAGTTTTGACAGAAATGGTTCAGGAATCTGTGGGCTTTTGTTCAGCTTGACTGTTCACAACACCTCATCAAAGCATGGAAAAGAGATGCAGTCCAAATGTTTGAAGTTTCAGTTTAACAAAGAAAGAAAACAATCAATCCAATTATTTGAAGTTTCAGTTTAACAAATAAAGAAAACAACTTTAAGATGACATTAATCAGTGTGACAGGAGGAACTAAGGCAAGATGCTACACTTAACAGGTACATGAAAGGCATTTGTTATTATTATGGTTTCCATTCAGGGTTGTGTGGAGAGATTCTGATTGTACACTCTGCCTCCCTTCATCACAATGTTCAAAGGTTCATGTAATATTCAGTCACAGTTGACCTAATTCAAAATAGACACCCCTCGAAAAATTAGGACAGCAGTACTTGCTGCTTGCTCCAGTGACTGATTTTGTGACAAGAGAAGTAATCAGAGGACAAGAAAGGGATTAATAGATGTTTGGAAAAAAAAGGATATGTATGTCATTCTTTTCTTCCCCCCATTTTGCTTGTAACAAGTACTCCTCCTTACCTCATTCATTCTCTTCTTTCTTCCTCCTCTTCTCCTTCCCTTACAAGGTCATACTCTTTTGTTCTCCTTCTCCCCCTCCCCCTTCCCCTGCCTTGTCCGTGCGATCATTCTTCGACTCTTTGTTCTAGTCACCTTTGTTATTTATTCATCACTGCACACATCCACAACCCATAAGCACTCTGTAATTTCTGTAAAATAGGTTGAACCTGTTAAGCATGTCACCTGAAACTGGATTAGAGCATGTGTCATGTTCAGATCTGATGAAGATTCACCCTTCAGTTTCATGGCAGCTTGTATCTATGTGTAGGTCCTGTCTGTCTGCTGATGATATGGTCACGAAAATAAGTAGTGATCTTTGGTGCAAGCTACTTGACTCTGATAGTGCCATTCAAGATAAAAAAAATTATTCTCAGGTTTGGCTTTAACAAGTAACTTGCAAAGAAAATGTAGAGAAGGGATGTGAAAGTAGAGGGGGAGGGGAGGGGAGGGAAAGAAATCCAGAGGGCCTCTTTGAGTCTTCTGTTTGGGCTTGGATTCTGGGAGTTGTCTGGAGCGGCATATTCTTCATTCTTTTATTGCTTGTGTATTCATTATTTTGTTTTTTGGTTGTTTTTGTACTCCCAGTTCTTAAAGAACAGGGAGTACTTTAGAATGGGAACGAAGAAATGCTGTCTGTGTGTCTGTGTGTCCGTGGTCAAAATGTGTTCCACTCGCTCCAGACAAAACTACTGGGTCGATCTTTCTGAAAATTTGTAGGTATGTTCATTATGGGTCAAGGATGATGCCGCACGTTTTAGTTTACCGTTACAGCCGTTACTAACGGCTGTAACGGCCTGTAACGGTTTTTCTTCTTTATGGAATATCTCAGAAAGTACTTGACCGATCTTTCTGAAAATTTGTAGGTATGTTCATTATGGGTCACGAATAATGCCCGATGTTTTAGTTTACCGTTATAACCGTTACTAACAGCTGTAATGGCTTGTAACGGTTTTTCTTCTTTATGGAATATCTCAGAAAGTACTTGGCCGACCTTTATGAAAATTAGCAGGTATGTTCATTATGGGTCACGGATGATGCCTGATGTTTTAGTTTGCCCCGTTATAGCCGTTACTAACAGTTGTAATGGCCTGTAATGGTTTTTCTTCTTTATGGAATATCTCAGAAAGTACTTGGCCAATTTATAAGCGGTTTGGATGATCTTGTGACAAATCGGATCCTCTGTCCATATGTAAGTGATGTAATGCTGAAAATGGATTAAACAACCATTAAAAACCGTTATTCTGCGCCGTTATTTCTTATGTATAGGTGGATTTTAATGAAATTTGGTATATAGAAAGGTTATCACACACAAATGGCACTTCTATATAGTGTTTCAAAATTTGACCGTTAAAAACCGTTATTCTTGACATATTGGATGAAATTTGATATGTACACAGGCTTTAGCCCAGTGAGGACTAAAATACCGGTTTCAAAAGTGCATATCGGTTATATAACCGTTAAACCGTTATTTTGCCGTTATTTTTTTATATATTGGTGGGTTTAAATGAAATTTTGTATATAGAAAGGTTATCACACACAAATGGCACTTCCATGTAGTGTTTCAAAATCTGGCCGTTAAAAACCGTTATTCTTGACATATTGTCCGATTTGGATGAAATTTTGGTATGTACACAGGCTTTAGCCCAGTGAGGACTAAAATACCGGTTTCAAAAATGTATATCGGTTATATAACAGATAAACCGTTATTTTTGCCGTTATTTTTATATATTTTTTTTTATTGGTGGATTTTAATGCAATTTTGTATATAGAAAGGTCATCACACACAAATGGCACTTCCATGCAGTGTTTCAAAATCTGACCGTTAAAAACCGTTATTCTTGACATATTGTCTGATTTGGATGAAATTTGGTATGTACACAGGCTTTAGCCCAGTGAGGACTAAAATACCAGTTTCAAAAGTGTACATCGGTTAAATAACCGTTAAAACCGTTATTTTGCCTTTATTTCTTATCTCACAAAGCACTTGGCCGATTTATAAGCGGTTTCGAAAACTGGGAGTACGTTTATATGCTTCGCATCTTGTTTGTTTTTGTTTTTGTTTTTGGCTTTTTTTGTGTGTGATTGTTTTCATTCCTCTTGGTGTTGCCATGGCCACCCCTCCATTCACACTTTCTTTTCCCATATACGGATTTCCCTTTGGGTGGTTTTCCCTTATGGCTGAGGCATGGGTGCAGAAATCATGGTTACAGCTGCTGGTTGTCTTCAGATGGTGGAGAAATGTAATTACCTATGGTTTGTTGTTACTGTTTCGAATGTTGTTTACGTTTTACCACACGCTCATACATTACTTCATCAGTTATTTACAAACTGATCACAAATATATACTGTTTTATTGTATTCTTTAAGCAACAATCTGATTTAAGATTTTACGGAAGAAAGATTTTTAACGAAGTTTCTGGTGCGTTTCTGGAAGATGTCATTTAAAGAGATGTGTGAAAGGTTTTTTTTTAATTTTTTTTTTTTTTTTTAATGACTTGTGAGTTGATTTTAACGTGGTGACAGCCCTGATGTGGCCCTTTGCGGTCGGCTGGGCTATAAGCAACATTATCTTATCTTATCTTTAAACAAAGCTGTTTGGTTACACATTTGCTTACTGATTTCAGAAATGTATTGTTTTACTTAGGCACTGAAGCAAAGTGGTTGACAAACATTTGCTGAACTATCTAGTGGAAGAACAGAGAGATGTTCTTTGTATTGTTACTAAATTACTCTTTATGGTTATTTACAAAGAAGGAGAAATTCTTGCAGTTTGCTTATTTTGAGGTAGTGAATGTGCTTTTTGTGTGTGTACTTTTCATGCCTCTCCATGTTTTTAAACACCACTAAACAGTCCCTGAATTCTTGCACATCCATATTCATGTTTTATCATCGTCGTTTTGCGACAAAAAGCTTCATTTGAAGTTTTTTCTTATTGTTTTTATAAAGAACTGTATTACTTATATTGTAATTGTATATTCTATGCATATTCCACACCACAGCACATTTCTTTTAAGGTTCTTTGGCTCTTTTCTTGCAGTTTGATGCGAAAATCTGTACACTGATGTCCAGCACTGACTTGTACACTGAAACTGCACCTTTCTGTCTGTTATTTGGTGAATGTCAGGGACACATCTTAAAATATGCAGACGTTGAGGCACCTTGTAGCAGTTGATTAGTAGCAGCTTTGTCATTGCTTTTATATCATGTACTGTAATTTCTGGGCTCTAAAGTGCACTGTTATGTAAGTTGCATTCATCATTTTTTTTTTAAATGAAGAAAAAGAGATCAACAAATTCAGCCACAAGTGGTGTTTCAGTGGCAAGAAAACATCACTGGAAACTGATAAATCAAGAGGAGTTACAGTACACAAAAACAGAAGCCTGTGTCTTAGGACATTTTCATGAATTGGCAAACAAACAAAAATTGCAGTACGTAGAATGCAAAGAAAACTCAAATGCTCGGAGTCGTCTTCATGATGTTTGTGAATGTTGTAAGTCTTTGGTCATTAAATTTTTCGCATAGCGATAAAATTCACAGTCAAAAGATGATTAGCTTGTTGCCAAGAGGAACTCTAGCGATGACTGACAAAACTTTTAATGCTAACAGATGTCAGAAGAGGGAGGGGTCACATAGGGGATTCCTGACTGAATCTGAATGGTGACTTGCCAAGAAAAAGCTATGTTCGCTGAATGATGGATGGACTGGGAGAGAGGGAGGGGAGAAACATGAGGGCAATGGTCAGACAAATCTGCTGCTAAGAAAAGAGGGAGGACTCCTGACTGCTGACTGAGAGTGAAGGAGAAATAAGTAAGGGCAGTTATACAGTTTTGTAGCTGAAAAAAATATGTATATACCGAAACATGAATCAGTTTGTAGATTGGTGAGAAAATTAGGAGCGAATTAAGCCAGACCATGGTCTCCATTTGGGTAAACATAGAACAGGTTCGGTGGAATTACATGTCAAAAGCTTTGTGATTTGACTTTGGCATGATTGCTTGATCATGCCTTGCTGGCAAGAGACAAAGCTGAAATAATACACAGCCAATGTAAACGATGCTTATTTTGTGAACTGTTCATGCATGAATTAATAATTCTGTAGAAAAGTAGTCCAGAATCAGATATCGGGTCTTAATTCAACCAGTGGCCTGTGAAGAACAGAAGCAGAAGAAGTCATTAACAAGGTGCTGTTGGAATAGTAGCTGCAGGGGTGTGAATCCAGAGAAAAAGTAACAGATTAGAGCCTGGAAATTGCAGTATGTATTTATTGGATCATTTGTTCATTATGTCTGCTTCACTCTGATAGAGAGAGAGAGAGAGAGAGAGTACTATTTTGGGCCACATCTCTTCATTTGTTTGTTTCTTTGTGTGTGAGATTACATTTTTGCATGCATCTCTTTGTTAATTTGTTTGTTTTTCTGTGTACAAGATTGAGCAAAATAACTACGGATCTGATTTTACAAAATGTGGTGGTAAGATGGAACATGGCCTATGGAAACCTTTTATGTTTTGTTGCGCATCCGTGGTGAAGATGCAGATCAGACGGCAGGTCCTAGACTACTCTTTCATTCTTATACGTTTTTAACCTGCTTCACAAAAATGTGTAACAAAATTTCTGCAGGTATTATGTAACCAGTGTCAAAGAAGTCTGCTTTCATTTTTGAATATCATTATTTGTCATAGTCTCATCTGTAAATCATGCTATAGATCATCTGCAATAGGTCTTGACTTAATTATATTAACTCTGCCAAGGTTATTTTTTCAATGGCATGCTCATGTGTGTCTGTCCTGCAGCAAGATTGCATACTAACTACAGAACTCCTTTTAATGACGCTTGCTAAAGAGATGGATTGAGGTGACAGAACAAACCCATCAGATGTTTGGTACAGATGCGAAATTTGCTGGGAAGATGGAATAGGGTCTTCAAAACAAACTCATGAAATATAGATGCGGATCTGCTCATGTGAGTGTAGGTCAGATAGCAGGTCCAGGATCTGTTGATTTTATTGATAAGATGATTACAAATTTTCCAGGGAACGTGAACATTGTGAAGGTGGATCCTCAATGTGTTTGACTTTGTTGCAGCTGTGCATTCTCCTGAGTGCCCTTGTAGTTCATGTGTATATTTGTTACAGTTGTGAAGCGATTAACATCCCTTCTTCTGTCTCTAAATCCCTCACTTTTACTTTGTTTCTCTCAGGTCTCAGATTTCTTACTTTTTCTCTTCTGTGCTTTTTTCTTCTGTTTTTGTTTTGTTTTGTTTTTTGCCTTTCCTTGTTACTTAATTCCCCTTCTTTTCTTTTTCTTTGATTTATTTGACTTGGAATTTACCCATCTGTCTGTCTTTCTTTCTTTTTGATTGCTTTATTGGTGTCTGTTTTGTATGGCCATGTTTTTTCCCCCTTATTTCTTTTTTTTTTTTTCCCTTCTTTTTATTTTAAACTTTGTGTATTACTTTCCCTGAGTCTGCGTGTTTGTTTTCTTCCATGCTTAGTTCACTTGTTGATAAACCTTGTGAGAATGAGTAGGAGGCTGTGCGCTGTGTGTTGGTTCACTGAGTGGCAAGGTGTACTGGCAGAGAATAGATGGAGGTGAGGGTGGCGAGAGAAGGTGGCCATGTTACGATGTGAATGAAAGCTTTCCTAATGCTTTCCTTTAATATGTCTGAGGGTGGCTGTAGTTTTTCTGTTTGTGGTTTTGCTTTTTTTCTTCTTTCTCTCCCCCCCCCCCCCCCCCCCCCCCCTTCTTCTCTTTCACCTCTTCCTCCTCCTCTTAACCCCCCCCCCTCTCTCCCCTTCTCTCACTATCATTGTCAGTGTCTCTGTTTCTGTCCCTGTCATTCTGTCTGTCTCTCACTTTCTCCTCTTATCTCTTGCTGTATGTGTGTGTGTGTGTGTGTGTGTGTGTGTGTGTGTGTGTGTGTGTGTGTGTGTGTGTGTGTGTGTTTATGTGTATGTGTGTGTGTGTGTGTGTGTGTGTGTGTGTGTGTGTGTACGCGCGCGTTGCGTGTGTGTGTGTGTGTGTGTGTGTTTGTGTGTGTGTGTGTGTGTGTGTGCGCGCGCGTTGCGTGTGCGTGTGTGTGTGCGTGTGTGTGTGTGTGTGTGAGGGAGACTTCGCAAACTGTACCTTTATATTTTTTAGCTTTCATTTTTGAACAAATTTGACCTGTGTCTGTGTGTGTTTGTGTGTCCTCTGCTCTGTGTAGGAAACCAGCAGCAGCAGTGTGGTCAGAAGGGCCAGCAATTCTCTGCAGATCAAGAGGAACTGCTGTGTAAGTACCCTCCGTATGCAGACAGTTAGTTTGCTTTTCACTCTGTCAACAGCAGTTTGGCCAGATTTCCTCCTTCCAACACCCACCCTTGCCCTTCCTTTTCCACACAAGTCATAGAATCACTCTTTTCCATCAGGGACTGTTTCTGCTGAAAGTTCCCAACTATCCGAGTTTGTGAAATGGGCTTCTTTGCGATAATGTCTACCAGACTAAACAGGTCACTCAGTTAAAGAAGGCTACTCACTGTGTGCGTAGCTTTCATCGGCAATCCAGCAGACTTCTTCAGCGCAACTGCTTCAAAACAAACTCATGAAAATATAGATGCAGATCTGCTCAGCTTCTTTGCTGTTTGAACACATGACTTGAGACATGGAAGACAAACTAAGAAACACACTTTCTTCAGATGAAGGATGGGAGGGGGGGGGGAGACGAGAAGAGGGAGTGAGGGCGGGAGAGAAAGGAGCTTCATCACCACAGTAGGTCCCTGTTTCAGACTTCACATGCAAAACATCGACAGCTGTAGGCTGCTTTTCATGCATTCCAGCTGCAGAAGTTTCTAACTCTCAAAAACTCCAGGTATGAACACAAGACAGACGTGAACTGCTTCTTCTTTTTAATAAAAGCAGTAGTTTGTATGTCTCAGTTTCACAGGTGAAACACTGTCAGAGATTGGGTGTAAAGTGTGTAAAGTTCATTTATGTTTCACAGACTGAAATCCTTAGAAAAGGTATAAAACCAGAAGTGTTCTGTATAGTATGTTTGGGAATGTTCATGTACACACATGCGCACACACGCACACATGCATATGCACGCGCTCACATGCACACACACACGCACGCACGCGCACGCGCACATGCACGCACGCACGCATGCACACGCACACACACACACACACACACACACACACACACACATGTATGCATGCTTAAAACCCCACAAACTAGTTGATCACATTTTCAAACATGTTTTTAACCGAAACACTTTATTTATGCAACCTTAATAGTTAAATCCTTCATGAAAATGAAATTGAATGCTTTATTACAAGTTTTTGAAGTGTTTTTTTACCTTCCTGGTTCCGTTTGTCACTTCCTTTCCTTTTCCCTCCCTCCCTACATTCAACTTTTTTTTTAAAAGACAGAAGAGAGGGAGAGAGAGAGAGAAAGCAACAACATACATTCAGACTAAACGAAAACAACAGAAGGGTTGCAGTGTGCCTGAGAGAGCGTAAGTGAAAACTACAGAAGGGTTGCAGTGTGCCTGAGAGAGTGTAAGTGAAAACTACAGAAGGGTTGCAGTGTGCCTGAGAGAGTGTAAGTGAAAACTACAGAAGGGTTGCAGTGTGCCTGAGAGAGTGTAAGTGAAAACTACAGAAGGGTTGCAGTGTGCCTGAGAGAGTGTAAGTGAAAACTACAGAAGGGTTGCAGTGTGCCTGAGAGAGTGTAAGTGAAAACTACAGAAGGGTTGCAGTGTGCCTGAGAGAGTGTAAGTGAAAACTACAGAAGGGTTGCAGTGTGCCTGAGAGAGTGTAATGTATTGATGTGTGCAGTCAACAGTGACTTCACAGGCAAGCTGGATGAGGTGGCTGAATACTACGAGCGTAAAGGCCTGTGCCACGGAGAGGAGTGCAGTCAGCTGCGTGTGCAGGTGAGTGAGCTGCATGGGGACATGCGCATGACCAGTGGGGGGCAGTGTCTGGGGCTAGTCTGGCCAAGACCAATTCCTCGACACTGGTCAGGACAGGAAAAGCTTTGATCTTGTTTCTTGTATGGTCTTTGTAATGGCTCAACATGAAGCCTCAGGCTTTCACAGCAACTGTTTATTTTGCACTCTTTTTCTTTTCAGTTGCAGCCTGCCTTTGGGTTTCTCTGAGGGTTTAGTCTGCCTTCCATCTCACCTGTTTCAGCCTGCTGTTAGGTTTTTCAGGGGTTCCCTCTGACCTTTTTGTTGTTGCCATTTTCAGTCCTGGGTTCCGAGGATGGCTCACTCTGCCCTCTGTGTTCCTCTGTGGGTTATTTTTTCATTCCTCTGTATTCTTGTATATATGTTATGTTTGATTGTGCATGTAACTAAAAACTGCCTTGTTCTTTTTTGTGTACATGAAGAAAAACACTTCCAGAATGATTTGTGTCATCTTAGACTTAAAAAACCAGCAATGTGTGTGTGTGTGTGTGTGTGTGTGTGTGTGTGTGGTGTGTGTGTGCGTACATGTGTTGACATAAAAGCGCTGCAGAATGTGTTTGTCCTTATTTAAGAACATAAGATGTGGGGCAGTTCAACCAAATTCTAAATCAGCTTTGAGAGCATGACCTAGTGGAGCTAGAGATTTATGTCCTGTGAATTTATGGTGGTAATCATTTGTTCACATGCCAACTTTGCATGGGAATCATTTTGGTGGAACAAAGAGAGAAATAGTAATGTGAGTTTTAGGTTCTTACCTCAGTGGTGGTGCGCGGAAGTTAAAAGTTGTAAGTCTTGCTGACAAACTGTTCTTTCTCTTAGGCCAGAAAGAACACTATTTTCTCTCAGATAGCGGTGTGGTGATAAAGGTCAGAGGGTGCTGTTTTCAAAGGCAAGATGGTGTCAAGAGGTGATGGAACTTGTGACAGGTGAAGAATCTGACACTGAACATGTTTATATGATGGAGAGTTTCTTCCCAGCACAGTTGCTGATGTGCATAAGAAACAGTCCAAGTCTTGGATGCCTTCCATACTTTTGTCTTTTTCTTTCTTTCTTTCTTTTTTCTTTATTCTTTTTTTTTTTTTTTAGAACTTAGAGACGTAATGTATTATAATATACATTACGTCTCTAAGTTCTAAAAAAAAAAAAAAAAGTGTGCACATTGCAGTCATGAAATGTCTGTTTGGGATTTTTAAAACACAATAAACGTTTTAGTCATGTATATCTGGTATACTATGATTACTTGTATGGATGTCTTGAATTTGTTCAATATGGTCAAAATGTTACGTAACGAGTTGACAGCAAGTGTATTAATTTTTAGTATGTCACCAGTGAATGAAGCTCCTGTTCACATACCAAATCTCCATTGGAATCATTTTGCTGGAGCAGTGAGAGGAACAGAGATAAAAGTCTTGTGAACCCTAGGTTCCTAGGGACCTGTTCACAAAGCATTACAGCTGATGAATCAATTAGCAGACTGTTTAATATTTCATCAGCGTGCATAAAGATACCAGAAGCTCCCACTGCCATTTTTTCATTAACCATCCTGGCAACATTTTATCTGTATCTTCTTGAAATGTACAGTGTTCTTATAAAATGAAATGACAGAATGATTTTTTTCAAACCAAAATATATGATCAGACAAAAATAACAAAATCTCTAGAAATATAAAAATTGCTTGTTTCACAGATCTGATCTTAGTGAGTGCTAAGAGGGGATGGGGTGTATGTGTATGCGTACGTGCATGCAGCTATGCCTGCATGAGTGTGCGTGTGTGATCGTGAATTCATTTTTTCTTACATTTGCAAAGGATGTTCAGTGCAAGCAACAAACTCTGATCCTCGTCCAAAGATCATTGAAAGAGCATATGCAGGTTAAAAAAGGAAAAAGAGAAAAAAGAAAAAAGAAAAAGAAATACAATGACAGAGCCATGCAAAGATGACAAAAGTGTCAAGGTTATGTCTCTGACAGTTTTAACAGAAGTACAGCAAAAAGCAGGAACACTGAACTTAAGATATATCAGAACATTTTTACTTGTGGACTCTTGCTTTCTCCTTTAAAGTTGATTTACAACCCTGATAAGAAGACATTTCGAAGGAAGGATATGCAGTAGAAGATTCTACAATGAGCAGCATTAGACAATACTGGACTACCATGTAAACCTTTACTGTCATTTCATAAACCATAGTACCACAAAAAATATCACGCTTAATATTACAGAGTAACTTGTGTATGTTTTGGTTCAGGTGATGAGGACAGGGAAAATAACCCATTTAATTTCATGGAAGTTATCACAGGCCTTTCCTTTGTGTGCTTGAGTGTCTCATTGAATCTATCTTTTACAAACATAATGTCAGAAGTGCTTTGTGTTAAATGCTGTACAGGTTTGATGTTACGGTAGGCTGTTGCGAGTCAAGTCACTTGTTAACTTTGTGAGTTAATCTGGTGAGGATTCATTTCAGACCAGTTACCATTTCATGTACAATGATTATTGTGGGGTTTGGCACTATGACAATCGGTATGGCTTGTACAAACTGTTGTGAAATTATTAATGTACACACATGACTGCTTTAATGTAATCTGTGCAGTCATTGGAGAAAGAAAGGTTATGACCACCCATCTGTGTAAAACCACTGTAAATAGTGTCGTAAATGTAATGTCAGACCATATACTGAATAGGTCAGCATAGCTGTGTGGAACCTTGATATCTAAGGTATTCTGTAAGATGACTTCCAACCAATGACTCCATTAATGTCTGTAATAAGAAACTTTTGTACACAGTGTACAGGTAAATAAATTCTATTGACTTAGTATGTACCTGTGAGAAAAGTTTGTATAGAATGTGTCATGAAAGAGGAATAAGACCAGCAAATTGGTATATATCTATGTAAAACTTTGTGTACACAGAGTGTCAAGGAACACAGATAAGACCATGACTCGGTATATGTAAAAAACCTGTGTACACAGATGTCACTGAAGTTGATTTAGACCAATGGCTCAGTTTGTAACTGTTTCAAAACCTTTGCACAGAGTGTGTCATGGAAAACAAACCATTGATTCACTGAAGGTGACTGCAGATCAGTGACTCGGTGCATGTCAGTGTTAAATCTTTGCTCACAGAGTGGTGTTGAAGGTCACAGCAGGCCAGCGATTAGAAACATTGCTGTGTGACATGTAGACATTGTGGACCATTGACTCCATGCCTCTGTATGTGAAACATTGGTGACTGTAGACCATTGACCCCATGTATGTCTGTGTAAAATAAAGAACATTGGTATAGACTATTCACTCCGTGTGTGTCTATGTGTAAGATAGGTGACCATGGACCATTGATTCTATGCGCGTCTATGAGAACCCTTGAAGGGGACTTTAGTCATTGACTCATTTCATGGCTTTGTGAACCCTGTGCAGTGTTTGCTGCCCATGAAGACACATTCAGGGCTGGTGGCTCACGTCATCACACCGCCCAAACTCTTCGTTCGTCCTGTGGCACTTCATGCCGCGCAGTGTGTGGTAGGCTCTCCCCACTCACTGTCCCTCACCCCCATCGCCCCGTTCCACTCCCCTTTTCCTTGCTTGCTGTTTTCTGTGTTCGCTGAACAGTGTGATGATTGGCTGCCTTCCATATTCTCTTCGTGGCCCGCCTCGCTCCGTGGCTGTCGTTCATTTTTTTGCTTGTGTCCTTCTAGTTGGTTGTAACTTGTGTGTGAAACAAAGTCAGCCGCAGAGACTTGTCAGTCTGGTCCTCTTGCTGTGTGTTCTCAGTGTCGCATGCATTCCAGTGTGGCTGTGGACCTTAACTGCTTGATAGTTTGACACTTCAGACTGTGTTGTGGTCAGGGTAACAGTGAGGGATGAACTGGATATACTGCCTCACTTTGGTGTTGTCGACAAGTTTACAGCAAGGAATGAAATGTTCAACCTGCCAGACAGGTTGGTGGTGTTGGACCGGTTAACAGCAGTGTACAGAAGGATAATGACCAGAAATGCATTTTGTAAGCTCAGGACAATTTAGCGTTACGGCATGAGGAATGATGACTGTAACATTTCACAGCATTGTCAAAGAAGCATCTGGAAATGTGTATACTGTGTATATCTATACAGGAAGACATTTGAAATAAAAGAAAATTGATGTGTTTGGCTGGTACTGGGAGGAGAGCAGCAGATAGTATTAGATTGTGACAGCAGTTCTGGTTCTTAAAAAAAAGGAGATGACAGTTAATGCATTGGAAAAAAAAAAGCTTGGCTGGTGTGAGTATTGTAAGAATACTGGGACTGAGTTATGCATACAGGCTATTGATATTTTTGAACAATAAGGAAATAAATGTGAATTGTTTAATAGAGCATTGGTGAAGTTTGCTCAGTTTGGATGGCTGCTTTCAAGGTTGATGAAATCTTTTGTCTTGCTTTTGTTAGTGTTCTGCTGTGTCAGACACAAGACTTGCATGAAATAATGGCCCTAAAGGCTTCCAGAACCCTGGCTTTTTGACTGGTTTTCTTAGGTGTAGTCTAGTGCACATGAGCTTTTTGTCAGCTGGAGGAGACTGTCATTGGGTCTGTGTGGAATAATATGACAAATGTGGATGATTATGGCATTGAACTGGTAAGGCTGTGATTCCAAGGACTGTTCCTGGATGGACTGTGATGCAGAAAGTACTGAAAGCTTTTTGTGGTTCTTTTTCTTTTTGATATACATGGGATCCCACCAGGACAGTTGACAGCCATCTGTGGTTCCAAAAGCTTGAGAGGGGGCTGGTCTTCTTCCTTTACATGTTTTCACCGTAAACTCATGAAAGAATTGTGTTGTGGTTGTTTTTTTGTTTTCTGCCAGGAAGATGAAACCAGATGCCATCCTACCAGAAATTCTCTGTGCTTGAGGATAGTGTCTA
The DNA here is from genome assembly GCA_018398815.1 of Conus ventricosus. NCBI lineage: Eukaryota > Metazoa > Mollusca > Gastropoda > Neogastropoda > Conidae > Conus > Conus ventricosus. Next base: position 33,898,933 of record CM031614.1, read on the forward strand.
GCGTGGTTTTTAAAGGGTTGATGAACTGCCCACGGTTGAAATCGGTTTTTGATCTTCGTTGTTTTCATCAGCATTCTTTGACAGCAACAACAAAATCAAGTAGAAAAGTTTGGTACTTCCTGTTGACCCCCTGGTTGATCACGCCTGGTTATGGTATTGCTGTCAATAGCAGTTCTCTACCAGTTAATGGGCTGTACAGATACATACTGTTGAATTATGTTACACCCATATTTGACTCAGTTGGATAGCCTCCCAGGCTTTTGCTACTTCTTTTTTTTTTAATCTTTTGTTTATGACTTGATGACAGAGTTGCTTTTTCTTGTTCATCTTTTGTTTTATGTATGTCTGTAGTTATTGTGTTTATTTACCATAGTTACTGCTGTCAATTTATCTTGTGGTTTATCAGTGTCTTTAGTTATTGTGTTTTATGTACCATAGTTTTGCTGTCAATTCAGCTTTGTTTTATCAGTGTCTTTAGTAGTTCTGTTTTACATATCATAGTTTTTGCTGTCAATTTTTGCTTGTGTTTCCTGTCTTACTCTTGTTATTTTCCCACATACTTCTTTGTCTCTTGTTCGGTATTGTCAGCTTTATTTGTTGTACTCTCTTTCTTCTCCATGAGAAGTAACTGGGGTGTGTGATAATTTTTTTGCCAAAGCCTTTTTTGGCCAAACTAAAGATATGCTGGCAGAATTCATTTGAAGCAAGAGAAGAGTTGAACAATGTGAGGAAAATAGCAGGGTTTGAGGTTGTAATAATAATGATATTGGTACTACCATTACTACAAATACTGCTGCTGCCACTGCTTCTGCTAATAGTCATAGTAATAATGCTTAATTTCAGCAGTTGTTCATGCTATTGGGTGCTTTTTCTGTGATCAGAACTCTGCAAACTGAGCCAGCATGTGTCACCTTGAACAGTCACACATGCTTAGATGAACCACACACATTTACCCACACACTGTACACCAACACAAACATGACGAATATCAGCACATTATAATCATGTTATCAAATTTCTTTGATTTCTTTTTTCCTAGTTTGTGCAGAGCACTGCAAGCTGAGCCGGCAATTGTCGGCTCGATTATAAACCACATGACTTGAGCAATCACACAGTCTTGGTTGAACCACACACATTCATCCACACACTGTATGCCAACACAAACATAATACAAATGAGCACATTACAATCATGATGTTATTGAATATAAGACATAAGTGCATTCAGCCATTACTAGTTTTCACTGGAAGTGCTGTTCTGCAGATTTCAGCCAGTCTGTAATAGACAAGCATCATTTTTTTTTTTCTGCTCTGCCTTTGAATGGCATAGTTTTGCTAGGAGCTGGAAAAGCAGTTTTCGTATGTTTTTTAAAAACTATTAATATATATATATATATATGTTCCATTTTACTACCCTTCGCTGGCTGCTTTGGGGGTGCTGTTGGATTCTTTTTTTGAACCCTTGGCGGTGGGAACACCACAGAATTATGGACTGTGGTGTGTCTCTATTTGACACCAAGAGCACAGACACAATCAGCCGTGTCTCCCTGATGAGTCCGATCCAGCGGACGAAAGGCCTAGGAGCAGGCAATACAAATAAATGTGCCTTCGAGAGAGATTATGATGGTTCCCTCAGGCAGCTAGTGAAGGGCTTCTCATAGTTATAATATATTCCCCCATTTTCTTCATCTTCAATTTTTTTTTTTTTAATTTTTTTTTAAAAAGTTCAAATCTTTGCCAAGTCATTACTATAACGACTGAAGAATTGTTAACCTGCACTTGTTTTTCCCCCACTACTTAATTGTTCAGCATTCTCTCTCTCTCTGTGTCTCTCTCTCTCTCTCTCTCTCTCTCTCTCTCTCTATATATATATATATATATATATATATATATATATTGTTTGATTATTATTCACGATGAGACTGGACTGTTTAGAACTGAATGTTGGGCATACTGTATGGAAATGAGAATAGTGTTTTTGATTTTCATCACATTATTTCATGCTGTGGTAATATCGCCTGACAAAGGAATGCAAAAATATTGGCTGGTGACACATCTAACAACTTGTATGCTGTGCATGCTTTACCAACATTTCTGATTTTTACCATTTAGGCTGCTGAATTTAGTAGACTCTGCTCAGATTGTTTGTACTGGAAGAAGAATGGGAAAATAGGGCAAAGTAGGAATAGGTAGGGCAAAGCATGAAAGCGTTGGAAAAAGTAGGAGTGGGTGGTTAAATGTAGAAAAAGACAAGTGTGGAAAAATGTAAAACGTAGGGCAAAGTAGCTTGGAAAGGACAGTACAAGTGAAGGTAGGACATGACAACAGAAGGGAAAGTAGCACAAAGTAAAGAAGAAAAGGTAGGACAACATAGGAATAGATGGAGGGAAGAAGTGCCCACTGATCACATCTCGGTACAGAGAAGAGAGAAAGAAAACCAGAAAACGTGGCGACAACCTGATTGTCTTCTCAGTCACTAGTTTTGTTGCTGACAAGAAGCAGTTAGGCAAAGTTGATGATATTGCACTGACCATCACATAGAAGGGGAAAGAAGTTAATTGGACTAGACACATGCTCACACCAACAATGAAGAATACAAGCACACATGCATGAGTGCGCACATGCTTTCACACCTATACATGTGAACACACATTTACTTCACTTCTGTTTGATTGAGTCTTTTACGATCGTATTAGCTGTCTTTGCATTTTTGTTTCTTTAAGCTCCTTCTGGTGTCAGACATCTCCAAGACATTGCTAGTGATACCTAGCTTCAAGTTCCATCCATTATTCCATGGAGGTCTGTTGTTGTTTCAGTCATGGTTGAAATTGTTGGTGAGAGCTTGGAGGTCTTCCAGCAGCAGTAGTGGGACAGATTTTCTTTTTTTTTCTTTTTCTTATCTGAAGTTTATTTTTGGTACTCTGTAATTGCTACACAAGATTACCCCATTTCAAATTGTCATAAAAACGTGAACACATTTTCTTTTATTATAATCAGGGGAAAAAAACTCTTGGGAATTGATGAAGAATCAACATATTATTTGTTGTTTCACACCAAATCATCCCACTGTATGTCATATGCAAGATAATACATAACATGGATATTGCAAAAGGAAAAGGGAAGTGGGCAGATACTGGAAAACTTAAAAGCTAAGAATAGAAGTTGAATGTTTCCATTACAATGACATACAAATGTCTTTTTTTTTAGGCGGAAATAGTCTGCACAAAGTAACTTAACTCATAGAAATTATATAGCAGAATGGTAATCAGACCCAGTTCATAATGAACGGAAATGTTATGCAGGTTTTGTAGTTTCAGATATAATGTCATATGGAGTTCTGTTTCTTTTCAGCGTCTTTTGTGGCTGATGTCTAGCATAACCATGGATAATGATTAAGCACTCAGTCAGTGACTGTCATGGATGCTGCTGTTAGTGCGGTGCAGAATTCAAACTCAAGATGATTACAAGAAAAACGAACCAGAAATCTGCTTTTGTGCTGGACATGAGTGAAATGACTGGTTGGAAATAGAAAATAAAAGAGGTTAGCTGTATTCTACCCCAAAAGCAGGTTATATGGCTTGAGTTAGAGGCAGAACTAGAGACTTGGTATAGTGCACAGTTAAAATTGCTAGTGTCCAAAACAGAAAAATTACAAGGCCTTGTCCTACATTTACTAACTGCCTTCTAGCTCCAAATTTGAAATTTTTGTCTTTGACTATTCTTTATCATTTAGTGTACTTTAGTTGCACCTCATCTTTTTATCTTTTTTTTTTTTCATTTTGGTTCCAGTGTACTTTCTTCAGTTTATTTGTGTTGATTTGTTTTTCTGTTTCTTTTTATTTGTGAGTTGATGAAGATGAAGCATGAGCTGTCAGTGATTGGTTAATTCTTGTTGGTCAGTATGGAAAGGAATCTCATGATCCAAGTGCCTAACAGTATGTAAAGTGCAGAGGTAAACACTCAGGCTGTAAAGCCAGAGACTATTGTCATGTAGACGCATACAGGCTGTAATGCCATGGACAAAGTCATCACTTAGACACATACAGCCTGTAAAGTCAAGGACAATGTTATCACCTAGACACATACACGCTGTTAAACCAAAGACTGTATCGTAACGAAGAACACACACAAGCTGTACAGCCAAAGACAGATTGTCACTTCGACTCGTACAGGCTGTAAAGCCAAGGCCTGTATCATCACCTAGACACATACACACTGTAATACCAAGGACTATATCCTTACCTAGACACATACAGGTGGTAAAGCTAAGGACTATATCCTCACCTAGATACATACAGATGGTAAGGTTAAGGACTATATCCTCACCTAGACACATACAGGTGTAAGGCTAAGGACTATATCCTCACCTAGACGCATAGAGATGGTAAGGCTAAGGACTATATCCTCACCTAGACACATATATAGGTGGTAAGGCTAAGGACTATATCCTCACCTAGACACAAACAGGCAGTAAGGATAAGGACTATATCCACACTTAGACACAAACAGGTGGTAAGGATAAGGACTATATCTTCACCTAGATACATACAGGTGTAAGGCTAAGGACTATATCCTCACCTAGATACGTGCAGGTGGTAAGGCTAAGGACTATATCCTCACCTAAACACATACAGGTGGAAGGCTAAGGACTACATCTTCACCTAGATACATATAGGTGTTAAGGCTAAGGACTATATCCTCACCTAGACACATACTGGTGGTAAGGCTAAGGACTATATCCTCACCTAGACACATACAGATGGTAATGCTAAGGACTATATCCTCACCTAGACACATACAGATGGTAAGGCTAAGGACTATGTCCTCACCTAGATACATACAGATGGTAAGGCTAAGGACTATATCCTCACGTAGATACATACAGATTGTAAGGCTAAGTACTATATCCTCACCTAGACACATACAGGTGGTAAGGCTAAGGACTATGTCCTCACCTAGACACATACAGATGGTAAGGCTAAGGACTTATCCTCACCTAGACACATACAGATGGTAAGGCTAAGGACTGACTATATCCTCACCTAGACACATACAGGTGGTAAGGATAAGGACTATATCCTCACCTAGTTACATACAGGTGTAAAGCTAAGGACTATATCCTCACCTAGACACATACAGGTGGTAAGGATGAGGACTATATCCTCACCTAGACACATACAGGTGGTATAAGATAAGGACTATATCCTCACCTAGATACATATAGGTGGTAAGGCCAAGGACTATATCGTCACCTAGATGCATACAGGTGGTAAGGGTAATGACTATATCCTCACCTAGATACATACAGGTGGTAAGGGTAATGACTATATCCTCACCTAGACACAAACAGGCTGTGAAGCGGAGGACATTGTCATCACCTAGACACATGCATGCTGTAAAGCCAAGGACTATGTTGTCACCTAGACACACACAGGGTGTGGATCCAAGGACTATATGGTCACATTCAGCTGTACAGCCAAGGACTATCATCACAGAGATACACTCAGGCTGTAAAGCCGAGGACTATGTTGTTTTTTTTTTACACATAAAGGCTTTAAAGCCAAGGACTGTTTTGTCACATTGACACACACAGGCGATAAAGCCCAGGACATATGTCACCTAGAGACATACAGGGAAGCATTATATTGTCATCTGTATATGCACACAGGCTGTTGTCATCTTGACACATAAAGGTGTAATGCTAAGGACCACATTGTCACAAAGATACATGCAAGCTGTAAATACAAGAACTAAATTACTACCAAGACACACAGGCTGTAAAGCCAAGGAGAATAATGTCACGGAAACACATACAGGCTGTAACGCCAAGGACACTAGACATGTAAAGGTTGTAAAGCCAAGGACTATATTGTCATTATGGAGAGGTTCCTCCATACATTTCTCTTTTTGTTTTTAACCACTGATAGATTTCAAGAGTTTTTTTTCTTGGGATGTGTGTGTGTTGGGGGAACTTAGGGGGGGGGGGGGGGGGGGGGGGGGGCGGGAGAGGAGGGATCAGGGGCCAGGGAGAGGTCATCATTGAGAGGTTCCAAGACTTAAAAAAACCCACTGCTGTACAGTTGTCAATATTGGATTTTATGTAATTGTATTGCTTTTGTTTGTTGTTTTTTTCTCTTCTCTTGAAAAAGACCTTGAGACAGAAAACTTGTGAGTGAAATGTGAAAAGTGGAATTGTGATTTTGTGTACTGTTTTCTTCCCTTTGGAGGACTATTGCTTTCATTTCTGATTTAAAAAAAAAAAAAAAAAGTTTTGTGCGTTATTATTGAAAAGTTCCTAAACACTTGTTTTTTTTAAATTTTGGGTAATCATTATGGAGAGGTTTTGAGAAACTTTTTGAGGATTTTGGAGAGAGGGTGAAGGGGTGTCATTTATTGGTATATTTCTAGAAACATTTTCAGATTTATGGGGGTCATAATTGAGAGGTTCATAGAAACTTGTTTAGGATTTCTTGGGGTCATTATTGAGAGATTCCGAGATACTTTTTCAGGATGTGTGGGATTTATTATTGTGTGGTCCCAAGGAACGTTTTCAAGATTTCTGATGTTCATTATTGTACATTTTTAAAAACCTGTTCAGGATTTCTAGGGGTCATTATTGATACATTGTAAAGAACCTTAGCATAATTTTGAAGGTTGATTGTTGAGAGGTTCTGGTTAACTATTGCAAGAGTTCTGGGAATCATTTTGGAGAGGTTCATCTGTATTTTTGTCAGGATTTCTGGAGATTATTTAGAGGTTCCTTTGTACTTGGGTTCCTTACTGAGGGGTTCAGAGTACATTTTCAGGATTTCTGGAGGTCATTACTGACAGATTCTTCGACATTTTTTCAGGATTTCTATTGGTCATTATTGAGAGATTCTTCTGCACTCTTTTCTGCATTTGTGGGAGTTATTTGTGAGACTTTTTCAGGAACTTGAAATGTCATTCCTAGGTACTTTTTAACAATTTAATGGGGTCATTATTAAGAGGTAGGTCTGTACTTTCCCAGTGTTGCTGATGTTCATTTATTGAGAAGTTGTTTGTACTTCAACAGGATTTCTGGGGCATGATGGAGAGGTTTGTCTGTGCTTTTCCAGGATTTTAGGGGTCATTATTGAGAGGTTCCAAGGAACTTTTCCAGGATTTTAGGGGTCATTATTGAGAGGTTCCAAGGAACATTTCCAGGATTTTAGGGGTCATTATTGAGAAGTTTCAAGGATCTTTTCCAGGATTTTAGGGGTCATTATTGAGAAGTTTCAAGGATCTTTTCCAGGATTTTAGGGGTCATTATTGAGAAGTTTCAAGAATCCTTTCCAGGATTTCAAGGGTCATTATTGAGAAGTTTCAAGGATCTTTTCCAGGATTTCAGGGGTCATTATTGAGAAGTTTCAAGGATCTTTTCCAGGATTTTAGGGGTCATTATTGAGAGGTTCCAAGGACCTTTTTTAGCATTTCAGAGGTTATTATTTAGAGTTGCCAAGAAACGTTTTTCAAGATTTCTGGGAGTCATTATTCAAATGGTTGTATGTACTTCTTCAAGATTTCAGAGGGGATGGGGGTTGGGGTAGGGATATGTGTTTGTATTTGTATGTTCCATTGTAATTTTCTTTTTAATATCTAGAGGACACTATTAAAGATATATCGATAATGTACTAATACATAGTTCATTGCATTGGGATATATTTGGCTAGAGATAAAACATTTTTGTCAGTATGAGAGCATATAACAACAACTGTTAATGCCATATAGTAGAGATAGAGAACAAGAGAATACAACCCTTGAAAGAGATTTGAGATTTATTTCCCTAATTTTTACCTTTTCACATTAAATTTAGACCGCACACACAAAAATAATCAACTTAACAAAGACAAAACAGAAGCTATTTTGTCACAAGTTTGTGGTGAAGCAAATCATTGGTAATCTTTTTTGACTGGACAAAGCACAATCCTTTTTTTCAAAGTTAATTAAAACTGATGAAACACTACAATGAGTGACGAGTAGATCTGCCAAACCATGAAAATGAGATACAGGGGACAGGCTCAATTAATCTTTTATTTTACCACAAAAGCTACAAAAACTCCAGTTACATCTCTGGATCTCTTTTGACTGGACTGTTTTAAAGTTCTGTGTGCCAGGTTTCCTCTGATTCTTACAAACTCTTTACGCAGAGTAGTGAATTTCTTTACTTGCCTTGTTTTCACAGAAATGGAATGTGATGCGCCTCTTCTTTCCAGTCTGGGTTGGCTCCATGTTTCTGGCCAAACTGAGTCTAGAATCTGATGACTGACACAGTGCCGCCTTACTTTTCTGAACTTCTACATCTGTATACCTTATTATCTTTATTGTTCTTCAGGTGCATGGGTCTGTTTCGAAAAGCTAATACCAACCATCTTAAAAAGGCTCCAGATCAGCATGCTTTTTGTTATCTGTCCTTCCTTGTCAAATGGATTTCTGTTTTGAGTTCGTCATGCTCCGTCACTTTCTTTCAAATCCAGGCCAAAACCCGTTTATATTGAAAATCTTCATCTGCTCCTTTCAGTGATTTCATGGAAATGTTTCTGGTATTGTGTGTGTGTGTGTGTGTGTGTGTGTGTGTGTGTGTGTGTGTGTGTGTGTGTGTGTGTGTGCGTGTATGTGTGTGCGTGCACGTGTGTGTGTGTGCATATGCATGTGTGTGTGTATGTGTGTGTGCATGCATGCGTAATGTATGTGGGGGGGGGGGGGGGGGGGGGGGAGGCGAGAGGCAGTTGGGTAGATTAGGAAATAAGTTGGAGGTGAATGTGCAAGATACGTGTATTTATGTGCATGTAATGGAAATGAAGTTGTTTGCTTCAGTAAATCCACAGTGCATTACAGAACTGGGGAACATATATCTCACCATGATTGTCATTATACTGTTGTTGAATATATATAAAAGTATCTGTCTAGCATTGTTTAGGAATTTGATATCATGGCTTACCCTCTTGTTCTTGGTCAAGATGTACTTGTCTGAGTTCACATAGAAATACTAATATAGCTTAGTGAGTGTGCAGTGGCATTGTAATGCATTGTACATAGAATTGTAAATGGAGTGATTTTTGCATGTTTCAAAAAGGGGATAGAACTGTTGATGGAGTGATTATGGCTTTTTTCCCAAAGAGGAAATCAAGATTATCCAGAACCTCTGGATTGTGTCCACCTTTTTACACCTATGTTGTGTGATGAATGATCATGTGAACTTCCTGCTTTGGTTGATGTATAAATGTTGGGGCCAGTGAAACAGACTTGGTGTGGACATGTCTGTTATCACCACTAATTGACAAGGTGCAAGTGACTGATTGTGGATATTTCAACCATTCCCATCCAAATTTACGCTTACTAATTTTTTTGGTGTGTGATAATTTCTAGCACTGAATGTAGTACGAACATTTCTTTTTGCATATATTACGAAAAGATGTGGATGTAGCCTTCCCACCATGTCATTCATGTGTACATGTTGAGATTGTGAATTTAGAAAGAGGTCAGTTTGGTCATGCAGCATACTTACTCATTAGTGCCTCAACTCAGTGCAGCAGTGCACAAACCAATACCACAGAGTCAAGAATTATCTGAGACAAATTTTGTTTTTAGATCACGATAACACATGGTAATACCGAAGTGACTTAATCTCTGCACATATGGACCATAGATTTTCATGCACACAGTCAAGATGGACTTTGTATTTGGATCAAGGTTCACATATTAATACAGAAGTAATTTGGTCTCTGAGCAAATAGACCATGATAGATAACAAGTCATCAGGTTAAGATGTGCATATTGCTTTGGCAGTCATCAGCAGATTCAGATCCTGTGGCGCTGCGAGGGACTCTCTCGGTGTAAATTATATTCCCACGTGATAATTCAGTGCAGGAAACTCCTCTTTTTCGTCACGTTTTCAACCTTTACTTCCATCTGCTTTTAATATACCCAGCTTTTTTCAATGGGCAAAAAGCTCAGTGAAATGGCTCATACCTTCAACACTGCCAAGGTTTACAAGCCCATTTGATGTCAGTAGTCAAGCTGCTGTTTTATGAACTGAGTTTCAAATCAACATGTTTGAGTGTGACAATGAATCCCATCACCAACTTTTGGAAATAAAGGCCAGTTTGGCCATTGATATGGCTCACACACACACACACACACACACACACACACGCACACACGCACGCACGCACGCACACGCACACACACACACACACACACACACACACACACACACACACACACACATATAGATATATGTGTGTGTGTGTGTGTGTGTGTGTGTGTGTGTGTGTGTGTGTGTGTGTGTGTGTGTGTGTGTGTGTGTGTGTGTGTGTGTGTGTGTACACAGAGTATGCATACAATCTATTTAAACCAAAATAGCAAGTGAAACTCTCTGTAACTGATGACTCGCCTGAACAACAGGGAAACAAATGTTTACAGTATAAATTACACTAACAGTTAGGTTTTGAGTTATCTGTGCCCAGGTAGGCAGCCAGTTGTGTGAAAATGAGCATGGATTGTACAGCACTTAGACCTTAGTCTCTAAAGGAAGGACAGGCACTCTATAGGTATGATTATAATAATAGTAATAGGTGACTGTCCTTTCCATACCACTGTAGTCAGTGTAGTGACATAAGCACTACTGAATTAATAATGTCATTAAAAGTCATGTAGATTGTACGTATATTTCTGCATGTATGTGGCACTTCAGCAGCAGTGTGTGAGAGTAAAAAAAGAAAAAAAGAGCAGTCGGTGTCAAGATTATTGGTAGGTTGTGGATTTACATACACAAAGAAAGTGAGAGAGCACAATGATTAGTTTTATACATCAACAGGACATCAGTAGATTCATTCTTAGCTGACTATATCAATGACTACATTTGATTTTTTTGTAAATGTTATGTGATTATTCTTTTAGGGGTTGTTGTTTTTTTTGTCTGTTTTTGGAAAAGTGATTCAATTTGAAAAGATCGATTTGTGTTCAATTAAATGCTCTAAAAGTAATGTGGTAGTGCCAGAATATAACAATTAGCATAGAAAAGTTGGTTGTTTAGGAGTTGTGCAGTGAGTGATATTGAGGAGATATTTCCTGGAGAAAGGGGATTACATCCCACAGTTCTAGAGCTGTGTTGGCCACTATGTCAGTATTTTTCATTACCTCACATAGAACTAACTGCACATTTGATACAGATTGAGAAAGTGGTTTCAGAAGACTGTGAAAACATGGTAAGTCATATGGGAGCTCATTTGGATCTTTTCTGTATTATTCATGTTTCCATTGATTCTGATTACAGTGCACATACACATTAAATGGAATGCAGGATTGTTGGTGATTGAAGCTGGAATGACAGTCAAATAGTACAGAGATTTCATAGAATATTGAATATCACTGATTGCTTTTTGTGCCATTGAAGCCAAGAGAAAAAAAAGTACAAGAAATCTTCAAAAGCCATGAGCAGAATCTTTGCATTGGACTGGAATGTGGGATAGGAACTTAGCTCCTGTCACTGTGTCCTCTAGTTAGCCTTACAATATAGGAGAATCAACAATCAACAGGAGGTTATGATTCAGGTTCTTCTCCTCCTCCTGCATTCACTGGCTATGTCATAGTGTCAGTCTGGTTGTCAGGGCAACAGTTTTCCATCCCTCTGATGGACCCCAGCTCTGGGCACAGCTTTTCAATGCAGCCCGTCACACAGATTCATGTTTCACCACCTTAGGCTGTCAGGAGGAGGATCAGTTGGGACGATCTGGTTTGGGGGCCTTATGACACGCAGCCATTTGTCTGAAGGGGACACTGTCAGCATGTAGAGTAGGCAAGGTGTTGGCAGTGGCTTGTTCCTTATCTGAAACGGTGACTTGGGGACTGTTGATAGATACAGCATGTAGAGTAGGCAAGGTGTTGGCAGTGGCTTGTTCCTTATCTGAAACGGTGACTTGGGGACTGTTGATAGATACAGCATGTAGAGTAGGCAAGGTGTTGGCAGTGGCTTGTTCCTTATCTGAAACGGTGACTTGGGGACTGTTGATAGATACAGCATGTAGAGTAGGCAAGGTGTTGGCAGTGGCTTGTTCCTTATCTGAAACGGTGACTTGGGGACTGTTGATAGATACAGCATGTAGAGTAGGCAAGGTGTTGGCAGTGGCTTGTTCCTTATCTGAAACGGTGACTTGGGGACTGTTGATAGATACAGCATGTAGAGTAGGCAAGGTGTTGGCAGTGGCTTGTTCCTTATCTGAAACGGTGACTTGGGGACTGTTGATAGATACGCATGTAGAGTAGGCAAGGTGTTGGCAGTGGCTTGTTCCTTATCTGAAACGGTGACTTGGGGACTGTTGATAGATACAGCATGTAGAGTAGGCAAGGTGTTGGCAGTGGCTTGTTCCTTATCTGAAACGGTGACTTGGGGACTGTTGATAGATACAGCATGTAGAGTAGGCAAGGTGTTGGCAGTGGCTTGTTCCTTATCTGAAACGGTGACTTGGGGACTGTTGATAGATACAGCATGTAGAGTAGGCAAGGTGTTGGCAGTGGCTTGTTCCTTATCTGAACGGTGACTTGGGGACTGTTGATAGATACAGCATGTAGAGTAGGCAAGGTGTTGGCAGTGGCTTGTTCCTTATCTGAAACGGTGACTTGGGGACTGTTGATAGATACAGCATGTAGAGTAGGCAAGGTGTTGGCAGTGGCTTGTTCCTTATCTGAAACGGTGACTTGGGGACTGTTGATAGATACAGCATGTAGAGTAGGCAAGGTGTTGGCAGTGGCTTGTTCCTTATCTGAAACGGTGACTTGGGGACTGTTGATAGATACAGCATGTAGAGTAGGCAAGGTGTTGGCAGTGGCTTGTTCCTTATCTGAAACGGTGACTTGGGGACTGTTGATAGATACAGCATGTAGAGTAGGCAAGGTGTTGGCAGTGGCTTGTTCCTTATCTGAAACGGTGACTTGGGGACTGTTGATAGATACAGCATGTAGAGTAGGCAAGGTGTTGGCAGTGGCTTGTTCCTTATCTGAAACGGTGACTTGGGGACTGTTGATAGATACAGCATGTAGAGTAGGCAAGGTGTTGGCAGTGGCTTGTTCCTTATCTGAAACGGTGACTTGGGGACTGTTGATAGATACAGCATGTAGAGTAGGCAAGGTGTTGGCAGTGGCTTGTTCCTTATCTGAAACGGTGACTTGGGGACTGTTGATAGATACAGCATGTAGAGTAGGCAAGGTGTTGGCAGTGGCTTGTTCCTTATCTGAAACGGTGACTTGGGGACTGTTGATAGATACAGCATGTAGAGTAGGCAAGGTGTTGGCAGTGGCTTGTTCCTTATCTGAAACGGTTGACTTGGGGACTGTTGATAGATCCAGCATGTAGAGTAGGCAAGGTGTTGGCAGTGGCTTGTTCCTTATCTGAAACGGTGACTTGGGGACTGTTGATAGATCCAAGCTGATGAATTCAGTCCCGTTCTGGTCCTAAAGAAGATGGAGCTCTTCGTGCACATGTGGAACTATTGTGTAGGAAAGCTGCCATCTTCCTTGCTAGCCACCTTTGACAGTCAGTCAATCTCTTTATGGGCCAACAGTGCCACAGCGACAGGAAACCCAGCAAAGGGACAGAATTACTCTGGAGCAGAAAGTGAACAGTTTCAGCCTGATATCCTGCAGGGTTTGGTTCCCCTCATTGTTCCAGAGACTGAGAAGGAGAGCTGTGCATACCTCCACAAACATTGTGTGATGTAAATGAGACAGATAGGTGATGTGAGCAGGACAGAGAGGTGATGTCAACGAGACAGACAGGTAATGTGAACAGGACAGACAGGTGATGTGAACAGGACAGAGAGGTGATGTGAATGAGACAGATAGTTGATGTGAACAGGACAGAGAGGTGAAGTGAACAAGACAGACAGGTGATGTGAACAGGACAGACAGGTGAAGTGAACAGGACAGACAGGTGAAGTGAACAGGACAGACAGTTGATGTGAACAGGACAGACAGGTGAAGTGAACAAGACAGACAGGTGATGTGAACAGGACAGACAGGTGATGTGAACAGGACAGACAGGTGAAGTGAACAAGACAGACAGGTGATGTGAACAGGACAGACAGGTGAAGTGAACAAGACAGACAGGTGATGTGAACAGGACAGAGAGGTGATGTGAACAGGACAGAGAGGTGATGTGAACAGGACAGACAGGTGATGTGAACAGGACAGACAGGTGATGTGAACAGGACAGACAGGTGATGTGAACAGGACAGAGAGGTGATGTGAACAGGACAGAGAGTTGAAGTGAAGAGACAGACAGGTGATGTGAACAGGACAGACAGATGATGTGAACAAGACAGACAGATGATACAAACAGGACAGACAGCGTTATGTCAACAGGGCAGACAGGTGAAGAAATGGCACAGATGATGTGAATGAGACAGACAGGTGATGTGAACGAGACAGACAGATGATACAAACAAGACAGACAGCGTTATGTGAATAGGGCAGACAGGTGAAGAAATGGCACAGATGATGTGAATGAGACAGAGAGGTGATGTGAAGAGACAGACAGGTGATGTAAACAGGACAGACAGGTGATGTGAACGAGACAGACAGATGATACAAACAAGACAGACAGCGTTATGTCAACAGGGCACACAGGTGAAGAAATGGCACAGATGATGTGAATGAGACAGACAGGTGATGTGAACGAGACAGACAGATGATGTCAGCACAACAGACACGTGATGTCAGCAAGACAAAACAGTGATGTCAACAAGGCAGACAGGTCATGTCAACAAGGCAGCTTTATGTTAGTAAGACAGACATCTATGTTAAGAAGACAGATGATACTGGCAGACAGATGATGTTGGTGTGCATGTAAGTGGAAATATTGAGTGAGTGAACTAAAGCTTGGTCCTATGAAGAGAAGTGTATTGGGCAGGCAAAACTACCCAGTATGATCTAGAAGAACTGGTATTGCATTCACACCAGCATGCATAGCATATTTTCCTAGTGTGATTTAGTGTCATTCCAGGCATGCTATTTTGGGTCGGTGTGTCAATTCTGACAGGTTCCTCACTGCTTCCAGTTTCATCAGCATTGTGGGTTCCTTTTGTTGTTATTGCTTTTGTTGTTGTTTTCTCTTTTTTCTTTTTTTCGGGGTGTGTGGGGTGGAGTGGATGCGCGGGGAGGGGGGAGGGGGGTGCTGGTCCTGGGAGTGTTATGGGTGAAGGCAGCCGACAATGTACATAGTCTGTAATGTTATGGTCAAGCTAGAAAGTTGCATTAGTAGTATTTTGATGCAACTGTATGGCAAAGTGAAACGATATCAAGATTCCAGAATGATCAAATGCACCTCACCTTTTGTGGTCATCCAGTATAATTACACTGCATTTTCTGTCAGTGGGAACTGCCCACTTCTCAGAGCACTAGACTGAAGAACTGAAAGGTCCCGGAAGATCTAAAAGGTCCCTGAAGATCTAAAAGGTCCCTGGGTCAGTCTTGTGTTCAGACTTTTTAGAAATGTTATTTTCTTCAAGAGGTTTGAAGCAGATTTGAGCAAACAGTTGGGTGGAGTGGGAGTGGGAAAGACAAGAAGGGGATGTGGATGGGAAGGTGGTGGGAAGGGTTTGGGGGAAAGAAAGTGGGGGTAAGTGTGGAGGGAGGGGGGCACAGGGTGGGAGAAGAGGGAGGGAGGAGATGAAGGAGTTGAGGAGGGAAAGGGGAAGGGGAGGTTGGAGGGAGGTGGCTTATCTCTTTATGTTTTTAAGGTGTTCAGTGCATGTGCATATATATGCATGTGGTGTGTATGCGTATGCGTGTGTGTGTATGTGTGTGTGTGCATGTGCGTGTGTTGACACATGCATGTTTACATATGTGTGTTAGTGTGCGTGTGTTAGTGTATGTTTGTATGTGAGAGAGAGAGAGATATGTGTGTATGAGTATTGTGTGCTTTCATGTGTAACAAAACAGCAGTAGAACATGCTCTCATATGTGTGATATTGCAGTGACAGCAGAGGCATGTGTATGGTTCAGTCAAGGAAGCAGAGATTCCTCCTCTTGAAGTGTCTGTGTGCACTGTTTGGCAGCAGGGAGGCCAGCGTCCCCATGTCAAGCTGGAGTATGTGGATGGTGTCCTGCATCACAAGCTCATCTTCATCAACTCCCCGGTGACCTTCACGTCCAGCCAAACGACTG
The DNA here is from genome assembly GCA_018398815.1 of Conus ventricosus. NCBI lineage: Eukaryota > Metazoa > Mollusca > Gastropoda > Neogastropoda > Conidae > Conus > Conus ventricosus. The sequence continues at coordinate 33,915,114 of CM031614.1, forward strand.
CGTCATCTTCAATGATGGCTCTAGATCGCTGGGCTGTAGCCGCTCCGAGTTCCGCACCTACGTGAGTATTCCTACCTGATCACCCTTCATCTCGGTTCATCGTGGTCGCTGTCCTGGTGATGGCTAAGCTCAGATGTGGCCCTCTGTCCTAGAGGTGGTGGTCATCTCTCTTGGCTTGGGAGGCAAAGACTAGTGAGGCTTTTCTTTAGCACTCTGCCAGGAGAAAGTGGTGGACCTCTGCTGCTGAACTGTGCACTTTTAACAGTTGAACAAAAAATATTCCTTCATGGATTGTTGTCATCCAGACTCCACATCATCATCATCCATCATCCATTTCATTTTTGATGAAGATGATCTCCTGATGTGCTACACTGACAGTTTTTTTTTCCTTTCTTTGTACACTGTATAGCAAACTCTGTGATGCTTCTGGATTCACTATGCTCTCAGCTGACTTGTGTGATATGGAGAGAGTGGTACTCTGGAGTGAAGAGGAGCTGAAGATGTATGTGAGATCTCTCTCTCTCTCTCTGCGTACGCAGGCTGATACTCCTGCGGACACCCCTGTATAGCCAGGCAGTGGAGTTTTGTGTGTATGACCCTTTTTTATCCCACCATTAAGGCAGCCATACTCCATCTTCGGGGAAGGTGCATGCTATGTGTCACGTGTCATCCATACCAACGGCCAAACTGGCCTTCTCTTCCGAAAGTTGGTGATGGGATTTTACGTGTGTGCAAGATGTTATGCATGCGTTCACACACGGAACCTCGGTTTATAGTCTCATTCGAAGGACTATATGGGGAATGAAGTCAGAACCAATGTTAACTCCGAGGGAAAAATCCCCCTATACCGAAATTCGAACCCGCAACCCCAGGATCACGAGTCGGCGCTCTACCAACTGAGCTATCCGGCCCCCCGTATGTGAGATGAATGGTATGGGTTATAGCTATCAAGGCTGATGGACCTGTCGCTTTATGTTGATGTGTGGTGAGCGTGACTTTGTGTTTTTCTGATGGACGGTAATGGGAAGCTGATGGAGTGTGCGGAACATCTTTTTTTTTTGTCAGTTACTTAAAATAAGGAAAGCAGTGATTTCTCTGGGTTTTTTCCTTTTTTCTTTCTTTTTTTGTGTTGAGAACAGAGATGAAAAAGAAAGCATTTACAATGATTTCAAGACACACATACAAATATGCACACAACACATACACAGGCGTGTGTGCACACACGCACACACACACACACACACCACCACCACCACCACCACCACCACCACCACCACCACCACCCACACACACACACACACACACACACACACACACACCACACACACACACACACACACACACACACACACACACCACACACACACTCACTCACACATACTCTCACACGCGCGCGCACACACACACACACACACACTGATACATTCACACACACACACACACACACACACACACACACACACACACACACACACACACACACACACACGAACACGCTGGCCCTTCACATGTGCATCCAGATATGTACAACACAAGCATGGACGCATTTACGCATGCATACAAGCATGCATGCATTTCAGGGACATAAAGGCATGTTTGCTATGATTGTATGACACTGAGGGTTATTAAGAGGCAGTCAAGATAGGGAAAGGAGCAGTGCTGGGTTGACATGTGACGTGATATTGAAAGTGATGGTGAAAGCCAGTGACTGGTAGTGTGATTGTGGTGTGGATTAAACCTCCTGTGCCACTGGAACCATCAGTGAAGATGTGGAAGGGCCTTTCAGTGCAGTGATGAGAGGGGTATATCCAGACATATTTTTAATCAGTAATTATGAGAGTGTACCACTGCAGACTCAAATTGATGATCTTTTCTGACTGTTATTTACTTGACTCTGCATGAGAACATTATCTGATGGAACAGATGCCTTTATCAAGAACCATGTATGTAGGTCTTGAGGAAATGTGAAAGGTCATTTGACAGCCACGCAGTCATTCGTCTTGTTTTTACCTTCTCCACTGCTCAGCCATCCTCTGCCATCCCTGGCCCTCGGCATGCACCTACCCTCACACAACACACACACACACACACACACACACACACACAACCCACACACACACACTTCACACACACACATTCAACACACACACACACACACACACACACACACACACACACACACACCACACACACACCTTCACAACACACACACACACACACACTTACAACACACACACACACATTACAACACACACACACACACACACACACCACACACACACACACACACACACTATGCACACTAACATATTGGCAAAATGATTACCATAGCTTAGTATATCAAATGACCTGTTTCCTTGCCTGAATCGTAAACTGAAATTTCAGGTGCCTTGAATAATTAGTTTCCTCCTCCAAATGACTGTCACAAACTTTAAAAGTTTCTGAAGATTATTGTTTAGTTTATCTTTTTCCAAAGGACTGTCACAAACATTAAGTAAGTTCTAAGATGTATCTTTAGTTTATCTTTTTCCAAAGGACTATCACAAACTATAAGTATGTTTCTGAAGATTGAAATCTTTAGTTTATCTTTTTCCAAATGCTATCACAAACTATAAGTATGTTTCTGAAGATTGTATCTTTAGTTTATCTTTTTCCAAATGACTATCACAAACTATAAGTAAGTTTCTGAGATTGTATCTTTAGTTCATCTTTTTCCAAATGACTATCACAAACTTGAAGTAAGTTTCAGAAGATTGTATCTTTAGTTTATCTTTTTCCAAATGACTATCACAAACTTGAAGTAAGTTTCTGAAGACTGTATCTTTAGTTTATCTGTTTCCAAATGACTATCACAAACTTGAAGTAAGTTTCTGAAGATGTATCTTTAGTTTATCTTTTTCCAAATGACTATCACAAACTTGAAGCAAGTTTCTGAGATTTATCTTTAGTTTATCCTTTTTCCAAATGACTGTCATAAACTTTAAGTAAGTTTCTGAAGATTGCATCTTTAGTTTATCTTTTTCCAAATGATTGTCACAAACTTTAAGTAAGTTTCTGAAGATTGTATCTGGCTTTTGTTCCATTGAAATGTGATGTTGATGAGTTTGACATTATGTGTACATTGGCCCAGGTGCCTCCCTGGTTTTTCCTCTCCTCTCTCTCTCTCTCTCTCTCTCTCTTTTCTCTCTCTCTCTCTCTCTCTCTCTCTCCCTCTCTCCCCCTCTCTCTCCCCCTTCTCTCTCTCTCTCTCTCTCTCTCTCTTTCTCGCTCTCTCTCTCTCTCTGGTTAATCGTTTCCTTTCATTTCATGAGTTCATTTTATTTAATTTTTTATTTGAAGGCTTGAAAACATGATATCTTGGATCAGATTTGGATTTTTTCCCTTTATTCTTAGATTTCTTCCTTTTTTTTCTTTGTTTTCACTCCCCCCCCCCCCTTCCCCCGACTGTATTGTTATGTTTGCTATGTGGGATGCCTGCTTAGTTATTGGTCAACCAGTTGTGAGTGGATTTTCAATACAGAGTTTGGCTAGATTAAGAGGTCACCTGGGTTAGATGAAGAAGTCATCATCCAGGTTCAGTTACCTTGCAGATAGGTGGTCAGCTTTTTATTGGTTTGTTCTTTCTCTCATTCTTTCTTTCTTGCATGCTTCATATTTTATTTTCATTTACTTTTCCCCCAAGCTTGATTGTGTCTAGGGGGACTTTTTAAGCCAATTGTTTAAAAAGGTCGGTTGATTATGCAACAAAGTTCTGAAAAATTCCATTGAGTGATGAGTGAAGGTCACACATTTCTTTGTTTATTTATTCATTACGCTCAGCGTTGTATGCACTTTTCCATCCTTCTAAACCACGAATCCATCACCAGCCCAGAAAACGGAGGATGAGTGACGAGCTGCACGCTGTTCTCTTGCAAGAAGTCTAAAGTTGCAGCTGCCGTGTGGGCGCTGGCGTTGTCGTGGTGGAGGAGTAGATGGCGGATACCGGTCTGTGGTCACCGTGCACTCCAAGCCTCGAACACTTTTGGCAGGCAGATGTTGATGTACCATTCAGCGTTCACTGTCTTTCTTTCCAGAAGCGGTACAGTAGTCACTCGGCCGGGTCTTGCGAAGAAAACTGCAATCATTTGCTTTGTGCAGCTTCTTGATCTCTTAAATTTCACAGGTAGGGTTTCCACTGGAAACAGCCAAACTGACGACTGCTGCTTTGTTTCGGGGTCATACTGGTAAACATAGGTTTTGTCACCTGTGACGATATTGGAGACCTATCTGATCTTCCTCCATCAAAGTTTTGCAGCATAAACTGGCACCATTCAACCCTAGCCCTCATCTGCTCCCAGTCAGCTGGTGGGGCACCCAACGGGCGCAACGCTTCCGTACAGAGAGATTGTGCCGAAGAATGCGGTCTAAGCTTCCTAATGAAAGGTTTAGAGTATCCTTGAGTTCATCCTCCGTGATTTGAGGATTTTCTGTAATCATGGCCTTCACTGTGCTCACGTTCCATCAGTAGTAACTGAAACTGGACGTTCACAACGGTCACGATCTTCCAATGACATTGTACCAAACTGAAATTCTTTGAACCATCTATGGACTGTGGATAATGATGGAGCCTTGTCGCCAAAACAGTTTGTCAAACTTATAAAACTTTCCTTGAAAGACTTCCTTTGAAGATAGTCATAATAAATCATGGCACGAAAATCTCTTCAAGACAGGCTCTCTGCAACACTTTGAAAACCGTCCCCTTGCCATCCATTTTGCTATCTAGAACAAATTTGGCTCTGACGATTTTTATCATTTTTTGTGTCATAGCTATTATGACATCGCTTGTGATGATGATATAAAAATTGAAATTATGACGTCAGTGGTTTCTGCGCATCCGAGAACTTATGGGGTGGCCCTCGTATAAGTAGATGGTTATTGGCTTTGTTTCATGAAGTCTAAAACCAATGCAGGGTCATCAAAGAAAGTGGGGAGTTAAAAGTCAGTTGGCTATTAAGGAATGTCCAGCAGATTCTTTGAACTTTTCAATTGAACCCACCGCATAATATTGAATCTCAGTCATTTTCATAATCATGGTAACTTAAAGATCAGTAACAGTAGAGTCATTTCACTTGAAGTGACAAACTTGTTTCTGTCCTTGCTGATATACAGTGGAGGCCAGCAAACAAGGTTTTGGATGAGACAGGTGATCTGCTCTACTGGGCTATTTTGATAGTTTCCACTACCTTTATGTTTCTCTGTTCAAGATTTCAGCTTTGGAGGGGGGAAGTGGGCTTGCATTTTGACACAAGTAAGGTGTTACATTACTGAACTATTTATCATGACTTATGAAGCCTTCACAATTCCTTTTTTTTTCAGTGGTGGAATCTGTTTAGTTCCAGTTTTCTCTGTTGACTGGTCCTAGGTGGCTGTTGTGCTGTGACTGACTTGCTGAATGTAGTCAGAGTGCCTTTGACTGACTTGCTGAATGTGGTCAGAGTGCCTGTGACTGACTTGCTGAATGTGGTCAGTGCCTGTGACTGACTTGCTGAATGTGGTCAGAGTGCCTGTGACTGACTTGCTGAATGTGGTCAGAGTGCCTGTGACTGACTTGCTGAATGTGGTCAGAGTGCCTGTGACTGACTTGCTGAATGTGGTCAGTGCCTGTGACTGACTTGCTGAATGTGGTCAGTGCCTGTGACTGACTTGCTGAATGTGGTCAGAGTGCCTGTGACTGACTTGCTGAATGTGGTCAGTGCCTGTGACTGACTTGCTGAATGTGGTCAGAGTGCCTGTGACTGACTTGCTGAATGTGGTCAGTGCCTGTGACTGACTTGCTGAATGTGGTCAGCGTGCCTGTGACTGACTTGCTGAATGTGGTCAGCGTGCCTGTGACTGACTTGCTGAATGTGGTCAGTGTGCCTGTGACTGACTTGCTGAATGTGGTCAGCGTGCCTGTGACTGACTTGCTGAATGTGGTCAGCCTGCCTGTGACTGACTTGCTGAATGTGGTCAGAGTGCCTGTGACTGACTTGCTGAATGTGGTCAGAGTGCCTGTGACTGACTTGCTGAATGTGGTCAGAGTGCCTGTTCACACATTGTCTGCAATTACAAATACAGTTCACTCAGTCTGACTATTGCTGCTACCTTGGTTGGATGATATTCCATGCCAACAGTTCAGATAATGATGTGGCCTCACTGAATATATGACTGTAGTAATGCAAATGGCAGTCTTCTTAAATGCCAGAAAAAAAACGTCTCTGTCAGTCTTGACGTAGTGGGTGGCAGAGTGTCATCCTTGCCTGAAACAGTCTGTTACAGTCTGTTATGCTTAACATAATCCACTTTCCTGCGTGAGTTGGTGTTGCTGCAGTATTACACACTTTTTTTGAGGTTTCATGTTCTGAACATGAGCAATGATTAATACAAGCAGACATTTCTTGTTTCCTAAAACTTGTGTCAAGCACGTTCCACGTTGCTCCATCAGAAGAATCGGAAGGCTGTAATGATTTGAAACCAAGATCAGTATCATGCCGTGCTTGTGAACATCTGAATTAATGGTTAGACATTTCTTCATGCTTTATATACTTTTCTTTTTTTAAGAGCTACCTTTTTGATTCCATATTCATTACTGATCAGAATACTGATATCACTTTGAAAAGTCCACTGAATGAACCAAAGCATACAGGGATTGAAATGCTGTTTGTGCCATTGCTTAAAGACAGGTGACCAATGGTGAACCACTTTGCAGTGATAGCCTTGAAAAACATGACTTTCTGAATGGGGAAGACATAGGAGAAAGGCCATCAAATGACATCCTTTGCTGAGCATTCTGAAATCCTACTGCTTTTATTCCAAGCCAACAATTGGCAACAGTATTTACCATATGAAGATATTTCAGATAGTTTTGATTTCTCTATATACAAACACTGGCAGAGTAATCGACTGGTAAGTGCAGTATGCACTTGCACACACACACACATACACACACACACGCGCGCACGCGCAGGCATGCACACATGCAGGCTCACACACACGCAGGCATGCAGGCACACATCCATGTTCACATATATAAGCACTTGTACACTTGGCAGAGTAATACACTGGTAAGTGCAGCATGCACCCGCCCCCCCCCCCCCCCCCCCCCCCCCCCCCCCCCCCCCCCCCCCCCCCCCCCCCCACACCCCACTCACACAGCATCACACACATGCACACTCAGACAAACACATGCAAACTGCAGCATGCTCGCATGCACATGCGGCGCGATTTGCATAGCATGCTGTTCTTATCAATAGAGTTCCTATAACACTTTTGTTATCAGTGTACTTGATCTGATGGATACATTCAGTGTGACCTGAAAACATGACTTTTCTTTCAATTTTAATGTGAGTATTTTCAAATAAAGACTTGCAAATGTTTTTTGAATGTTCTCCCTGTTTAAGAGAGGTTGACTGGATGATCTGTTAGCATTGTCCTGCATGAGTGATGTGTTAAAACTTCTGAAATCAAACATTTTCTTTTTTACAAATATATAGTTGAATTGTAAACAAACACATAAAAGGCAGTCAGATGTAGTAATGGGTGACAGAAGATAACAACACTAATTGGGTTAACATGCATGAATAGTCCAAAATAAGGGATGCTCATGTACACTAAGCATGAACACTTAAGTGTTGCACACAAACATGCACACACATACACACATACACACACACACACACACACACACACACACACACACACACACACACACACACACACACACACACACACACACATTTCCAGACATACTTTCCTGCACATTTGTCCACACTTGCACATACACATGCACACACACACACACACACACACACACACACACACACACACACACACACACACACACACACACACACACACACACACAGTGGAACAAGAACATAAATCCAGTGATCCCCATTTATTATTGTCTGCTGAACCACATTTTGGTAAATCATTTAAAAGTCATCATCATCATCATCATCATCATCATCATCATTGACTTGTTTAGGATGAATCTGACTAAGAAAGAAAGAAAAAAAATCAGGATACTATAGTAGAATCTCAAGCAAATGTAACCCCAGTAATTTGCAAATATTTTGCTGTTGTACGTTCAGGAATCTGTGTCATTGATATCCGTTTTTAGGTGGGGTGGGAAGTGAGAGGGGAGGCTTCATCTTCATCCCCTCTCAATCGCCGTGTGACCAAGCTGCCCATCCCAGCTTGTCTCCACACAACCACACATGGTTTTGATCCTCTCTGTATCAGCAGCAGCAGACATCCAGGAGCTTTTTTTTAGTGTCAACAAGCCATAAAACCACCTTGGGAAGGATACCTTGCATGTTTTTTTGGTTTTGTATCCACTTCGATAGACCCCATTTTGAAGCAACATAGGCACATCTTTACATAGTTACCCTGGATTGATTAGTTTGTGGAGCAAGACTGAGAAAGCATCCATTTTGGAGTGGAGATCTATTGTATCGCAGACATTCCCCAGACAGTGACTTGCAGACAAAGTCACTACAGACGCAGCTGTGGAGAAAAAATGAAACGGAGATCACTGTGCCATGAGTCAATTAAATCTCCCTGAATGTATGTCAGTCTGTCTGTATGGCAGTCTGAATGTCTGTCTGTCTGTATGTCAGTCTGAATGTCTGTCTGAATGTCTGTCTGAATGTCTGTCTGTCTGTATGTCAGTCTGAATGTATGTCTGTCTGTCTGTCTGTCCGTCTGAATGTATGTCAGTCAGCAAGATGACTCAGAAATGGTCAGTTGGATCTGTAGAGACTGTAAATAATGGTTTTTAGGGTCAGTGAGTCTGTTTCTTCAAGAGCATGCATTGTAAAGTCTGTGGCATGAACCAAGTGCCCACAAAAAAAAGTCATTCTTTACCTAGGACTGTAACTAATACCATGCCAAAATCCTCTACATAACGCTATTTGTAACAGAATGTACAAAGAACATTTCTAAAATGGGAGGACATTTCTTTGATGGGCGAGTGCTCATGACTTGTTTCCCTTTATCGCATTTTAATTTTTACTGTCCTTTGTAGTTTGACAGCTATCGAAATAAGGAGTCATGACCTCTGGAATGAAAGCAATGCTGGTAAATCTGTATCGGCATCTGTACTATGAATACTTATGTTAGTATGTTACTACCCCCACTCTCACCTCCATCCCTGCACATGCATGCACACACAAACACACACGCGCACACACACACACACACACACACACACACACACACACCACACCACACACCAGCCAATCCTCCCTCTCTAGCTTTCTGGTTTGACCATACAAGCGATTCTCTGCGTGATTTATGAAGAATATTTACTTCTGAAACAAGAAAGGGGGAGGAGGGCTGTCCCACTGGATTTTGCCACAGCTGAATGAACCATGCTAGTGACTGTATCACCAATGAATACTTCAGTTTTATTGAGAAAAGTATCAGTTTGTGAGTCTAGTTAGCTTCGATATCCACCAAACGCTCAGCAATCATGATGATCAATAATGTAAGAGTGACCTTTGGTGGTGCTAATTTTGGGGCTGGATGGCATAATGATTTCATAAAGTCATTGATTGCATGCATCTAGGGTGGCAAGCTTCTTATTATCTATATTACCAACCCTTTTGCAACAGACAGCAAATGCTGAAAGATGCGACTTATTTACTTTTCAAAATGGAGTGACTGAAGGCAGAAAATGAAGCAAAATTTGGAAAGAGAGGGGGTTAGTTACCGCCAAGGACACAGACAAACGGAGTACAGGACTAGACCAGGTGTCTGGTCCTGTACTCTGTCTTTGTCCTTGGTGGTAACTAACCCCCTCTCTTTCCATATTTTGTTATTTATTTGTTATCTTCCCCTGGACATATACTAGCAGTTGTCAACTCAGGCTTAATCTTAGTGATGTGCTTACTTCCTATGCCATTTTGAATCGTGCACTTTGAGTAAAGTGGCACGCAAGTAACCAGATGTCCTCTCAGTGATGAGTTGTTCACAGAGTGTTTATGAAGTGAGAACATGAAGAGGATGAGCGTCATGCTTGGCAGTTATGATCTGAAATGGGCATGCTATAGCATGAAGGTGTGCAGGCAAAACAGCTTTGCTTGGAGAAGTTGCGGATGACGGACCGATCCAGTTACATGGGTAGGTGGAGGTGTGGTGTCAGAGACAAAACAGTGAGTCAAACGACCCTGTGGAATGAGAGCACTTTTAGGTGTCCACCCTGGGTACTGCAGTCTCACTGCTTCTCTCTAGGCCTGAGGGCTCTTCTAACAACCTCAGCGCCCAGCATCATGAATACTCAACTTCAGTGTCAAAACCACCTGTGGATCAAAAGGAACCAGAGGAGAGGTATCATGACCCTGCACATCGACAGGAACTTGGCGGCATGCTCTGATCAGCAGCCTCTGGCAGAGGCCGTGCAGCTGGGATGTGGCAATGCCTATGGGCCAGGTATTCTTCAGCCTTTTGGTGTTGTTGGCTTGCTGTTGATGGTTCCCATAATCAGCGCTTTGTGAGGAATGGTTGTGCTGTCTGCCTTTGACTCCTTGTTGGCATGCAAGTTTTTTTTTCCATCATAAGTTTTTTTGATCTAATTGTATGTTTGTTGGTTTGTTTATTTACTTATTCATGTATTCATTTTGAAATTTTTAGATGTTGTTGCGGAAAGACACTTCACAATGTACAAAAGTTAGAAGAAAAGAAAGGTCATTCTTCAGTACACAATAGTACGTACACCTTCATACTTTTCCCCCGTTTTCCTTGACCTTTTTTTTTCTTTCTTTTTTTTTCAAAAAAAATTTCTCATTCTAACATTTGTATTGTAAGTAATAATGAATTGCATGCAAACCCATCATATGTGTAGCATTAACATTAACCAAGTCTTTATATCAATATGCAGTATCAATTTGGGAATAGTTAGGATGAAGGCTCTTTGTTTTTTAATTAAAACAAAATATTTTGATTGCTTTAGTTGTTGTTGCTCCTCTTCTTCATGTTTTTAATGTTGACTGCTCCAAATCCAGAAAATGTCTTTGTGGGTTTCGTCTGTTCGGGTACACCTTTTCCAGTGTTGTTCTGTAGTGCATTCGGGTGCATGTCATGGAGATATGACTGTTGTCTGGCAGTTAACACTTTTAACTTTGCGGTGTCCTAGAACTTTGAACAGATTGCCAAACCTATCTCAGGAGTGGCCATTCAAGCTACCTTGCCAGAGATGAACGTGCATTTTTTGTGTTCATTACAATAAGGGTTGTCTGATTTGAAGATGTTAGTAACCCAACCTAGAGCAGCATCTCAGTGTCGCTGCAGTACCACTTTTATAGATGTGTCTTCATCATGTTTTCATCCTATCTTGCTTAGCAAGGCGTCTGAAATGTGTACCATCAGAGGATCATTTGGTAAATAGTTGAGAATCAAGTCGTTTACGGCTGTTGTGTTTCCTGGTTAAAACACTTGTATATGTGGATCCTCACCATCAAATGTCAGCTCAGTGAGTGCATTTCTTTGGGCCGACAGTGTGTATGACTGTCTTTTCATCATGTCATCACATAAGAGGTAGAAATAACATGAAAAATCATGGAGCTAGGAACAATGAAATGCTGTTTCTTGTTTTAAGAGAATGTCACTCATGCTCGTGTGTGTGTGTGTGTGTGTGTGTGTGTGTGTGTGTGTGTGTGTGTGTGTGTGTGTGTGCGTGTGTGTGTGGTTGCTTGGCTATGAAAGAACTCCAATGAAGCATGAGCTGTTTTTACTTTAACTTTTCATACAAAAACTTACACCACCAACTTACAGGAAGTTTGTTACTATGTTAGTCTCATTGTCAGTAGGTGGTTCTGAACATCTGTTAGGTTGTTCTTGTCTCTTGCTGTTGTGACCAATATTCATATTAACACAGATGTATTTCTGTTGTTTTAGATAGATTTTGTGTTTGAACTTCTAATGTGCATGCTTAATACATTGCATATGTAGATTACTGTTCATTCAATATTTCGATGCAGATGTGAATATTGATTTTGAAAAAAGGCTTGTGTGTGTGTGTGTGTGTGTGTGTGTGTGTGTGTGTGTGTGTGTGTGTGTGTGTTTGAGCACATTTTCTTTAAACATTCTCCTCAACTTATTGCGATACATGTTGGTATCAGTGTGCATGCTTAATGTACACATTTGTATTTTGAGTCAGTGTTATCAGTTGGATTTTGTTGTTGGGTACAACCGTTTGTTGTTGTTTTTTATGTAGTGATTTTACTGTTTTTTTATATGTAGTGATTTTACTGTATCTGTTTATGTGGAGCTTAACAGTGAAGGGGCACACATTTGCATACATTCTTTTTGTGTTCAGTCATTTATGGTCCCTGTAGTGTTTACGCTGGTTTGGACTGTTATTGTAAACAATCACTATTTACATCTCTGTCCTTTTCTGTTGCTGATTTTTGTGAATAAGCTTCATGTATTTTTTAAAAATTCTTTTTGTTTGTTTGTTTGTTTTTTGCATTTGACTCTTAATGTATTCCATTTCCTCACTGAGTTAAAAGTTCTGTTTTTGTTTCATAGGGTTTTCTTCAACCTGTTCTTTTATGGCGATTTCTCTTCATGGACCGAGGCAACTGAACTAATACTGTCAAAAAAAAAAAAAAAAAAAAAAACAAAAAAAGACAAATGGCTTTTTCGAATCTGAGGATTTACTTGTCAGAGTATCTCTTCACAAATGGTTATATTCGAACTAGAATGGAGTCAATGTAATGAGGTTTTTAACGTAGTGTCTACAAGAATATGGTTAGGTCTTCATGAGTGAATGTTTCTATCAATGACACAATGAGGTGTAGTGTACGAAGTGCTTTGTGTGTCAACAGTTATGGAATGCGACTTCAGTGTCACTGATAAAATATGTTTCTCACCATTTAAACTGTGCAGAACTCCTACATCTGGAAAACTTCTAGTGAAAAGTGATCTTTACTCTTTAGAACAAGACGGTCCGTTGTTGTGTAATCCACCCTCTGAATCAACCAGAAACATTAACATGGTGAAAAGGTAAAGAAAGAATGCTTTTGTCCCCAATAAGCTTTGCAATCATGATTTTTAACAAAATATTACAACATTAAAAACATTTTCACACTGCCAACATGAAGCCATGCAATGCATTTTTGAATTGACAATATTTACTGGTGCAAAACAAACGGAGAGAGTTTGATGATGATATTGGATCATTTGTATTGTTGATGCAACATTGAGTTGCGTCATATTTTGTCCGCATTTCAGTTCTCATTATCATTGTATTTTTCTAACTGATTTATGGTTTTAGTTGATATTCATATTTCCATTGCAACTGATGAATATGAATAAGGAAGCATTGTATTTCTTAAAATTAATGGCACACAGGCATGAAAGGAGCTGCTTCTGCAGAGAAATCACTCAATTAAGATAGGAATGATCAGAAGAAACGAAGCAGGAGGCATTGGAGTTGAATATACGTTTGAAGACGATTATCTCGTTAACTGAAATGTACAGCCTTTAATTCAATTATGGAAAAGAATAATTCTAAAACTCGCTGAGATAATAAAAATTGTTTTTAGTACACAGTTCTCTATTTGAACCATTGTTTGCTTATAAAATGTACCAAGCAAAAAGGCAGAGACCTAATGAAATGTGTATGGTTATTTATACCAAAGCTACAAGGCCAGTTAGATACTATTGAGCTTTACTCTGACTGCTTTAGCTTGATAATTTGAAATGTTAAGCTCAAACTGCTCTAATTGAGTACAATTGGATTGAAGAATTTTGTGTCCGTCCTACTAATTTTAGTTATCCAGCTGTTAATTGGAAGAGAAACCGTTTGTTAAACAAGCTCGACAATCTCTACGCCGTAGAAGTACAGACTCTAAATCAACTTGAAGTATACTGACTCACAGTGTACCTGTGTTAACTGGAAGAGTGGTATGTATCAGACTGGAATGAGACATGCAGCCTGTAATCAGGGGAGTTGGGACTCCCCATTACCTCATCCTTTACCCCCACCCATTCCTTTTGTTTTATATTTTAATATTGATTGGAACTGCCTTTGATTCACCGCATGCATAGAGTGGTGTGATTCTTTGTCTCACTGGATGCCAGTTGTCTTTGGTTTCACATGTCGATTGGAGAGTTTCTGTGTCCAGTTCACTCTTAGTCCGCCAAATTAATTGTTATAGATGTAATTGCTATTGATTATGAAATTAGGTGGACATTTGTTTTTATTAGTATTTCTGCATGGGGAAAAAAGGGATGAAGTGTGTGGAATGATGCTGATCAGGTATACTGTGTCAGTGAGAGTTCGTGTTTTAGCAAAACGTTTTCACTTCTGTGTGGTCTGAAAAGGACCATTTTGTTTTCAAGATTTTGTATTTACTACACAGCTTTAAAATAGAGTTTGTTCAAACAAGCTGCTCTATATTACGAAAGAATATGTGGAGAGATAGAGATAGGGAGAGAGTAGAAAACTTAAGTACTTCTTTTGTGCTTGTCATTCATTTTGGCAAATTGTACGCGTGTACAGTTTTAATTTTCATTTATTTGAATTTTTCCCTTTACAATATTTTCATATAAAGTGATAGAAGATTCTGATATCTAGATTTTATTGTGCTGTAAATCTATTAAGTATAATATTAATAAGTGAAGCATTTTTTTTCATCAGAAATACATGTACATTGTGATTGACAAATAAATAAGAGTACAAATAAATAAGGGTATTGCTATCAAAAGAAGGATCTTTTGGCAGTAGTTACTGTAAATTTAGAGGAAAAATGTATAATGGAAATTGGAAAATGGAAACTGTGATTTGAGATAGCAAGCAGCAAGAAATGATTCTGAATTTAAATAAGAAAAACTTAGTAAATTTTTTTTTAGTAAAAATGACTGAAGTAAGTGAACACACACACACACACACACACACACCACACACACACACACACACACACACACACACACACACACACATCAGACACATGAAATCATGAATGATGAAGAATTTTTTTTTTCTCTCACTTAAAAGTGATGTAGATGAAAAGTGTGAACGCGCTGAATTGTTGAACAGATAGGTAGATTACATATTACTTTAAACATATTGAGTAAACCCATAATCCAATAGAAGGTATCTCCTCAAATAAGATTAAGATTGACCAGCTAATGATCATCTTTCTTACTTTATATGAGTGCAGCCAGCCAATGAAAAGTACATCCTAAAATAAGATAAAGATATATCAGCTAATGATCATCTTTCTTTCTTTACTTGAGTGCAGCCATCCAATAAAAGTATCTCCTCAAATGGCATTAAGATGAACCAGAAAGTGTTCATCTTTCTTACTTTAAATAAGAGGAGCTAGTGTTCACTATGATTGATTGAGATGGCCCCCTAACTGTGCCGACAGCTGGACGACTACGATGACATGGAGAAAGACATGGCGGCCCTCAACTCGCTCCTGTCCCAGGACCTGCAGGCCAACTGTCGCTACAGCAAGGATGGCAAAACCATGGAGTTCACCGCCACCCTGCCCCAAGGACCCAAGGACAAAGGCACTGAATCCATCCTGCAGAAGAAGATTGAGCGCATCATCAAAACCACACAGATTGCGGACAGCCATCTGCCAGGTGAGGAAAGGACTGCTTAGGGATTGGTTCAGGTACTCAGCATCTTGTGTATTTCATGCAGTGTTTGATCAGGTTTCCTGACAGAGTGATTTGAAAGAAACAGACGATTCAGTGAGATTTGTAAGGTGGTTGTTGAATCTTTGTTGTGAAAAGTTTTGCATGGATGTATACACTTGTGGATACATTGGGTGATGATGTCAGTGATGCTAGCTCTGATTTTGATGTATTTTGTTACTACTGATCACAGTTTGTTGCAATGTTAACATCAACATCAAAATTGTTCCCGAGTTCATTTTCCGTTGAGTTGAGTCATCTGCTTGCTGTCTAGTTAAAAGCTGCTAAGTAATACACATAGTACACTAAGCACAGGTTGAGATAGTAAGCCACACTGCTGGTCTCAGGGGATGAAGCTGAATCAAAGCCAATCACTTGAGCGTTTATGCTGAGCCTGCATGAGCAGACCAATTAGCTGAGCTGTTTCCCAAACAGGAAAGGATGTGACTCTGTTGTCTTCTTCACTGTAAGATGGATTGCGACAGTGGAGGTTCTTATTTGGCATAGAAAAGGGGTGCTGCGGTTAACAAGCAGATCCTAGAGAAGAAATTGAGGCCAAATTACAATGAAGAGTACACATGCATGGGGCCGTCCATTTAGGAGAACTTGCCATCACATCGTACTAATAACAGAATTTGACTTAGTTACCATGACATGTATATGTCATGTAGGTCAACATTTTATGCATGCCAAAACAACTGAGGGTCAGACTGTTCATAAAAAAGTTCAAGATGTTCTTAAAAGATTTTAAGTTGTTCCTGAAAATAGTTCAGAACGGTTGGCATCTCTGTATTGTTGTCATGTGGGCAGACGCCACAGTCTGTATACTGGCTTTCATTGTTACACAATGGTGTGGTCATAATGGCAGACACTACAGTCCCCTGTGTTGTCTGGTATTGTGGTTGTTGTTATCACTGTTGTGGTCAAATGGCAGACACTACAGTCTTTATGTTGTCTGGTGTTGTGGTTGTTGTGCACACTGTTGTGGTCATAATGGCAGACACTACAGTCTCTGTGTTGTCTGGTTTGTGGTTGTTGTTATCACTGTTGTAGTCATAATGGCAGACACTACAGTCTCTGTGTTGTCTGGTGTTGTGGTTGTTGTTCACAGTGTTGTGGTCATAATGGCAGACACTACAGTCTCTCTCTATATAATTATTGTCTGGTATTGCGGTTGTTGTTCACACTGCAGACACTACAGTCTCTGTGTTGTCTGGTGTTGTGGTTGTTGTTCACAATGTTGTGGTCATAATGGCAGACACTACAGTCTCTCTCTCTCTATATTGTCTGGTATTGCGGTTGTTGTTCTCAGTGTTGTGGTCGTGTTGGCAGATACCTCAGTCTATGTTGTGACTGGCTATGAACTACAGTGGAGCCAAGAGGACTGCTGGTCAGGACAGCTTCAACTACATGAACTTTGACTTCCGCACTTTCACCTCCACCTGGCTCTCCTTGACAGCAAAGAACATTGAGTGAGTGTGCTGAATCAACAAGAGAGGGAGAATGTGTGTGTGTGTGTGTGTGAGTTGAGTGTGTGTGTGTGTGTGTGTGTGTGTGTGTGTGTGTGTGTGTGTGTGTGTGTGAGAGTGTGTGTGTGAGTGTGTGTGTGTGTGTGTGAGTGTGTGTGTGGTGTGTGTGTGTGTGTGTGTGTGTGTGTGTGTGTGTGTGTTCTTTTGTCATTTCCATCTGTTGTTCTTGGAAGATTATTGCAGCTCAGTGTCCCAATTCATTCAGTTTGCTTTCAAGGTAACAGCAGAGAAGACTGATTTTACAGTCCTTCCATAATGCTCAGGCAGGTACTAGCAGGATCCCACTAAATCAGCTTGACGCTCTTTCCCGTTCTACGTACATTACTTTTGTTGTTTTTCTTATTGACTGGTTTCCATAGAAGGCATAATAATGATCATATAGACGGCAACAACAGCAATAACAAGAACAACAACCATACTTGATATTCAAATGAATTTTTTGCAGTGGTCATAGTATAATGGGTTCATGATGGTAGAGAAATAGAGTATGTTATAGGTTTTGTTTCTGCTGTTCTTTAAACAGAAAAGTACACGACAACCAACTTTTTATCCACAAAAATGAAAGATCGTTTTTTTGTTTATACATGTCTTCTGCAACAGATATCAGTATAATAATTTCTCTGTTCTCTGTCTTATCAGTCTTTAGTCACGAGAAGAAAATGACAGTCTTGCCATCATTTTTTTTTATCCAGTTAAATTGGCAGACGGTGGCTTACATCTCAGGTTGCAGGTCAAGAGGTCAAATACCATGGGAACCAATGGAATTTGACACCCAATCCTGCATCCTGAGATGCTTATCACTACATCATAGTAACAGGTAGCAAACTGACAGAAAAAGAACAATAGATTGATAAGCAGACAGACAGACAGTCAGACAGACAGACAGGTAGAGTATCTGTGAGATTTTTCTACACTGACAGCAGCAGTGCACAATTACTGAGTATTGTGTAGGCACAAGTGGGAAGACCATGTCTCAGGTCTGGCTGACGCTGGGATACATTATGAATGAAGCATGGAGTACGTTCCTGCCTTATCATCCCTAACCAGAATGGAATTCCATTGCATCATCCTCGTCATCCTTACTGATGGTCATTATAGAGGAAAAGGTATCCAGAACTATGGCCCGATTCCTTCTTCACATCCATTCTTCTAGCATGTTCATGGGTATCAGTGCTGGATGGATGTAGTGGTGCCGCTCCATGCTGACTCTGTGACTTATTTTCATCCACTGGGGTTTCAGTAAATAGTGAACATCACCAAACATCACTAAAGAAATCTAGCATCAGTCAAGCTGTCTCATGATAACCTCACCTTGGTTGCTCACTGTGGACTGATGGCACCAAGGCTGCAGCAGGATGGACATTGGTGTAGTTGTGCACAGGGCACAATGACACCAAAAATGACACTGAGAGCAATGAGCAATGACACCAAGTGAGCATGGAAGATGAGACAGGTTTGAAAACACAGAAAGGCATAAACAAGGCACAAAAAAAGCAAATTTCCAAGGAATCAAGAAGAAAGATTTCTGATTGACTCTTTATGCTCCTCTTGCACACACACACACACACACACCACACACACACACACACACCACACACACACACACACACACACACATGGTTTAGTTGTTGCAGACAAACTGCCAGAAGTATGCGGAGGGCTGTATGTTAGGTCTCCCTGAGGTCACCAGTCATGAGAGATCCTGCCTTTGCCAAGTCACTCCAGTGATGTTCAGACTGCCTGCTGTGATTCTCAATCCAAAGGATACGCTGGCAATGCTCTGTCCAGATAGTGACGACTGTTTAGTGACAGAGCAAGACTGATTTTTAGGTTGACATGAATTGGATACAGACCTTGGAGTAAAGGAGAACTCAAAACTGGGGTTTGTGAGCATGATGGAAGATCATATCATTTCTGTAGTTGTTTGTCTTTTCCATTATTTCATCATCGTTGAGGGTGAAAACTGAGGCCCAGATGAGGGTGGGGATACTCAATGCAACAGGATCCAATCAGGCTAGCAGTTTAGTGTCACTGGCCGTGTGTATTTGAAGTAAATATGTCAGCTGTCTGATTTCAGAGATTTGGAACATTCCTATCTTTAGTTGATTGAGCAGTTTGTGGTGAAGTTGGTGCATATGGGAGATGTATTGAAGAGTCTGACAATGCCATCATTGGTATGCTTGTGATACGTAGTCCATCAGTCAAGGGATGAATTAACTAACACTTGATGAAGGAATCTGTACATCATATAGTTTCTCACCAGCATGGAGAGATGCCCAAAAATAGCCAGCTGAACTGAAATGTAGTCCATCAGTCAAGGGACTGAATTAACTAACACTTGATGAAGGAATCTGTACATCATATAGTTCTCACCAGCATGGAAACATGCCCAAAAATAGCCAGCTGAACATGAGCCTGAAGTGAAGACAGCAACATAAGGTTTGATGATGGGAAACTTTGATTTTGCCTGTGGCAGTGTGACAGAGCACATGGACTTTGAAGAGGTGATCAAACACGACCTGATGGAGCCGGAGTGTCAGGTGGACACTGTGTCCAGTGTGGCGGCCTATGACCACCTCCCTGGTGTGGCCAACAGACAGCACCTGCACTACCTCCCTGAGGCCAACCTCAAAGAGGTCTGTGTGTGTGGAGGGGTGGTGGTGGTGATCTCACTGACCGCCTGGGTCTGTGGACATTCCCCATTCGTTTTTTTTCTCCCCAGGAACTTCTGAAAAATATTTCCCAAATCAAATTTTCAATATGAAAAAACTTAAAATTTCATTTTTTTAAAAAAGGGGAGAGGGGTATTATTTACCTCCTGAATTGTAGTTCTAAAAGTTTGCAGCAACAGGATTTGTGTGTGTGCGTCTATGTGCATATGTTTGCATGTGTGTATGCTTGTGTGTGTTGCATGCTGTTTTTCAAATTGTGACAGTTGCAGTATGCATGTAGTAGTTTGCATACACGTATTTTAAAAAAATGCATTAGTCTGAGTAGTGTGAGTGTGGTCCAAAAGTAGAGGAGAGGATGCAGTTTCATTTAGTTACATGATAGCAGTTGACCAGGTGTGCATGATCATTTAATTGTATGTTGGCAATTTGCCTATTCAAGTGATTGAATGTGATTATGATTCTTGCGGGTGCCTGTTTGGATACATGGTTTGCCTATATATGTACCTTTGTGTTCATGCAGATGATAGACATGTGAGTATATGTAAGCAGTATATGGAGAAACTGTATGTGTATATATTTGTTTTATTTCCATGGTTAGCATGTGAGGATGTATATGCAATATGTGGAGAAAGATGGGTGTTTTTTGGGGGTTTTTTTTGGTGGTAATATCTACTTTGTATGAACAGCTGTAACTTCAGATGGTCAGTGAGTGTGTATGCCGAATGACAGGTCCTGCAGAGGCTGGGAGGGAGAGAAGAGCCCACCAATGTCGTCGGCACCCGAATCGCCCAGTCAATGGACAAGGTGGGTCAGGACCAGTCCATGTAGGGCTCATTGCAGAATTCTGAAAATGTATTGAGAAACAGAACGGACCTGTTTGAAGCCTTCTAGAGTGTTAAAAGTCAAAATCAAGTTTTTAAGCCTCGGAACAGTCCTAGAATTTGGAGAAGACACCTGGCATCGCACAAATCACAATAAAAATATACTTTAGTTTTGTTTTTGTTTTTTCTTTTTTTTAAAGGAAAAGCTGCGACATTCCTTAATAGCAAATAAGGTTTTTTTAATGTTAGTATAGGTAAAACATGATGATGTTATGATTGCGTGCAAAAGAGTTTTTACGATGTTCCTGAGGCGGTCGTAAAGAAGAAAGTTTTATGCTGTTTGCACACAGCCACTCCTTTTACACCTTTCTTATCTTTTAAAAAGTGAAGAAACTCTGTGGTGCATTCTATGTCATGTACCACTCACAGTGAAACATGTCCTTTTAGAGTGTTTGGACTTGCATGCTGTGAGACTTAAACATGTTACAGCAGACTTCATGAAAACCTTGTTCAGAGATGTCCCACCTGATGTGATCTTTGAATTTTTGAAAGAGAATAACATTTTTCATCTGATCTAAGATTTTACGGAGGAATGAGTTTTAACAAAACATCCGATGTGTTTCCAGAAGATGTGTTTGTGTGGGTTGTGTGAGAGGGATTTTTTTTTCTTCTAATAATAACTTGTGGATTGACTTCAGCATGATGACAGCCTGACGTGGCCCTTTGCAGGCTGAGAATTGTGTAGATCCTGGCTTCATAGTCAAATTTAGACTCTTCAGAGATTTCAGAGTCTATTACTCTCTAAGCCATGGGAAAAAGAAATTTGTTCAAAACCCATTGTTAACTGGTTATTTGGATTAATATTACAGGAAAAAGCAGTTGTTCCAATGTTTTAATCTTCATAATTACCTCTGGGAATGGTGTAAAAGCTCGATCTTTTGAGAATCCTTGTGCACTTGTGTGTACCTGAACATGTGTATAGAGAGCCTGCCTCTTTGTAAGTTCATTTCTTTGACATTGTTAAAGTGGTTATCGAGAGGTTCTGCTGTAATGAAGACAAAACAATTGCTAAGACTGGTAATTCAATGAAGGCTGATATATTCTCATTGTGTCTCAGGTTTAGTATAATTGTTGAAAAAAGAAGATATAGCTTAATTGTTTTCTACCCATTTGCATAAAAATCAGCTTGAAAAATTTTGTTTACAAGAAACACACGCACACACATGAAACACAAACACACACACATACATAAATGCACATGCCCACACACACATGCCCACATGTACACTTGTGCACGCACACACACACACACATGCTCGCACGCTCGCAGGCACATGTGCGCACACATACACACACACACAATGTTTGCTTTTTTAGGAACTTTTTTACCCACTTGTTCAAATGTGGCAAACAAAAGAGTAGAGGGATAGGGGCAGCTGAAACGGTGGTTAAAGCATTGTCTTGAAAGCTATCAACTCTCTTGAGCAGAACCAGACCTCATGGTGCTGGCCAATATGGCCGCCCTGTACTGGCGTGTCGAAGGGGAGCTGGAAAGGCGGTGGACTGCCTGCGCTTGGCCTTGACCCATGCCCCAAGAGACATGAAGGACACCTCGCTGATCAGCCTGGCCAACATTCTGCACCAAGCAGATCAGCTGAACGACGCAGTGATGGTGACAGCCGCTGCCCTGGATATCAATGCTGTGTTGCCTGTGTCCCACTTCACCCTGGCCAAAACCTGTACGCTGCCAAGGTAGGTGCTCTGCTGTCTTGTCGTCGCCTGCATGGCTTCATAGAACACCAGAGATTCTCAAAGTGCAGGGTTTCCTTGTACTTGTTCAGTTTCTGATAATCATTATGTTTCAGTGCTTGGTTTTGATTAGGTTGTATTTCAGTACTTGGTTATAACCATTGCAGCAAATTCTGAGATGATTTGGGAGCAGCAGAGTGTCAGTCAGTGCAGATGTTCAAGTTTACTCATAACAGAGAAATCTGAATCCAAAACTTCTCCACATCCAGGTTACCACAATCCATACCATGTTTCACTACTTACATCTCTTCAACAGTCTGTTAGCCTTCGAGTGATTTGTGTACGGCAGCCTTCTTTCTAATTCAATGTTAAAATTTTTAAAAATTGAGGTTTTACAGTGAGTGAGAGGGTTTTGGAGCGGGGGGGGGGGGGGGGGGGGGGGGGGGGTCTCCTATTTTGTTTTCTTTCTTCTTTTTTTTTTCAAATCGTGTCAGTAGTTGTTTTAGCTTCAAAATGGGTGTACACACTTCTTATCCTACCACAAATACCTCTGATGAATCTCTAGAGTGAAAAATTTTGGATAATGGGATCACAAAGCTGTGATGGGGTCATGTGAAGCACATTTTGTCTAACTGACAGTGAAATGTTGTGTCTTTGTCACACAAATTACATCCTAATTTATGGTGAGGATCAGTTTACAAGACGAAACATGCAGTTTCTTCATGTACATGCCTGGTGGAAGTGTAAAGTGAAAGTTGAGGTCTATTGACATGTATCTCCCAGTGTCACCACAAAACACAGGTATGTGGCAACAGAAATCGACCCTTGACAAGTATGGCAGATGCTTGATTCTGTCATTAACAGAGCTGATAGGTCATAGGTTGTCATTTTTCAGATGTAGTGTCCAATAAAAGGGATTTAGGGTTTCTCTTGCTGCATGTTTTGTAATGTATTTTTGTTGTTTTCATCAACAGCGATTTGAAAAAAAAAGTGAGTGGTACAAAACAGACAGATTTAAACCAGGCGTATAGCAAGATCTGGCTTTGGGTTTGCCACCCCAGTCAGCTGGTGTTGGTCGCAGAGGTTGTTAAAAGGTCAGGCGTGCAGCTGTGTAGCTGCTTGCAGTACTTCATATCATGTGAAGAGTAGCACTTCTAGATCACTTTCATTTCTTTCTTCTCATGCGGTATCATGCTTGTTAACATCAGACTCTTCACCTAACTCTTTTGTCATACATTTTTTTTTTCAATTTCATGTAGAATTAGATCAGTTCATCCTGTAAAGAATTTTCCACTTCATCTAATTTGATAGCACTCAGTGAATTGGCCATTGTGTATTTTGCTCAGCTTTGTTCGCAACTTCCTGCATTT
This sequence comes from Conus ventricosus, assembly GCA_018398815.1. Classification (NCBI taxonomy): domain Eukaryota; kingdom Metazoa; phylum Mollusca; class Gastropoda; order Neogastropoda; family Conidae; genus Conus; species Conus ventricosus. The sequence continues at coordinate 33,938,927 of CM031614.1, forward strand.
AGTTCCTTTCTTTTCAATGAATGGAAGTTGTGCCAGCATTCACAAATATAGTCTGAACACTTCCTTGGACAATCACGATGAACTCAACCAACACCACTGATATACCATGCTTCCTTATGTCATGTCCTTATGTCTTATGTTATGACATGAGGTCAGTTTGTGACAGAAAAGCAAAAATTGTGTTTATTCCAATCAGTATTTTTTTTAGATGTTGACATTTACATTTGGAAAAGAAGTAATTGTTTTTCACCTGAACCAGAAGGTTGTACTTTGTTTTGTCTTAACAGATTGCCTTTCACTTGAAGGTTATTTTGTGTTTGTCATCCCAGATTATCTTTGACCTGAAGATTACATTTTGCTTGCCATATCAGTTTTGTTTTTCATATTGATGTAGACAGAATTTTGTTCAAAATCATGATATTACAATGTACCTGTCAAAAGACAACAACTAGCTTGTATCCTATATCAGGCTGTGAGAGACATGCATTACACTCACAGTTTGCACAACTGGTAGATGGAGAACACATTCTGTTCAAAATTAACAACATACTTAGGAGACATTTCTACTACAGTTAACCCTGTGTTCTATTAACAGATCTACTGGTTTTGTCATGTTCAACATTTGCACACAATCCAAACATACACATATGCACACACTCAGACGCAGACACATACACTTACACATCTGTATATAACTATTAAGTTGAATGACGGAATCTCACAGATGAATGTCAGAAGTCTGGTGAATCTCACAGATGAATGTCAGAAGTCTGGTGAATCTCTCATTTGATTTGATAGCTTTCTTTGTCCAGAAATGATCGCTACTTTCAAATCAGGCTCAACAATCATGTTTCTCATTTCTGAATACAATGGCTTTTTTTCGCTGGCATTCTTAGATAACTATTGTGAACAAAGTGGCACTCAAGGTGAGGTAGAAGCCCGCACTCCAGGTTGACTTTGATCAGTCAGTCCAACCAATGGTAAAGGCAGCAGGGTTGTCTTGCCATAAGAGAGTTCTAGTCCATGAACACTTTATGTAATGATTGGAAAGTGAAAGAGACTGCAGCATTACTGAAAACAAGTTGAAATATGAATGAACACTCAGACAATGTGCAAAGCAAGGCATAACACAATACAAACGGGCCAATGAATTTTCAACATCTATGTCTTCTTCCGATGTTACAAGCAACAGACATCAAAAGCATAGAGGAGATTTTCCTGACAGCAGTCAGCTTGAGAATGCATCACTTGGCATCTTGTTTTGTATAGTTTTTCCCCATGTACTGTAACTCTGAGCGACTAGCTACTACTTTATTTTCTTTAACTTATCCCCTGCAGCAGCTACATTGGCAGCAGCCTTGTTAATGGATTTTTCCAATTCTACGCTCAGCACGCCCAAAGAAATCTTCTGATCTGCCTTTGATCAGACTAACTGAGAATCAATATTTTCAGAAATGAAATTTAACAATTTTTCGCAGAAAAAAATGATTGATGGGTGCACAACATGCACAATGAGCATTGTCAGTGACAGCTGAATAACAATTGTTCTTGATCAGTCACTTGTCATCACCACATGGGGGAGCAAACGTGTCAAAGTCAAGAAGCCAAGCCTACAGCAGGGACTTCAAATTGAAGGCTATCAGTCTGGATCTTCAAAAGGGCTGCCATGCAGCAGCTCACATTGATGGTTCAATAATGGAGGGTTCAGTGTGGTGAAATTCCCAATGCAAACAATCACAGCAGTCCACAATCATTAATAGTTTTAAAAAATCCAGGCATAGTCTCACCAGCAGACGATACAGGATGTCACAGCAAGCACAAGCTGGTAGGCAGAAGTATCATTGTCTGCAGACAACATGGCCAGTGTTGTTGAAAAGTTGTTGAAACCGTGTATGTCTGACACCTAAGATGAGTCCTTCAGTGCTTTTAGCGCCGCTGAGAACAGTGAGGATGACACTAAATAGCAGATTTTTTGTTCCTCCATTGTATGTATCAACCTTTCCTGTTTGCCTGCTAGTTCATGACAGTCATACCATGGGACCACACAGGCTTTGCTTCTAGCGGCTGATGGTCAGCTGGGGCTTGTGTGTGGGTATTTTCGCATCTCTTAAAAAATGTGGTGGATGCGGTGTACGTAACAGTGTAAGTGTAGCCATGAAATTACAGTAATGATGGTTTGCCCTGGGCATGACCACTGGGCTTTAGTCCAACAGCAGGAAGTTTTTGTGATGAATATATTTATCAAGTTAGTTATATTTAGTAAGTAATTTTTTGATAGATATATTTATCAAGTCATTAGTTAGTAGTAGTAGTTGTAAGTGTACATTTTTTTAATAAATATATTTATCAATTCATTATTGTTAGTAATAGTTACAGTAAGTGTACATTTTTGATAGATACATTTATCAAGTCATTATTGTTAGTAGTAGTTGAAGTAAGTGTACATTTTTTTTTAATGAATATATTTTCAAGTCATTGTTAGTAGTAGTAGTAGTAGTAAGTGTACATAAAAAGCTCATCCTCAGATGGAGACCAAGCATTAAGCGCTTTACAATCCACACTACTGTATATGCAACAGGTTGTCAGTATCCTGTATTCAGCATCCATTATTCAGCTGGATGAAATAATAAAACCTCAAGGGTAAACAGGACTGGTCTATCCTCCTGCAGCAGTACTTAACATTCACGAATGAGGAATGTTGTTATTCTGTTTACGGCAAGAAGTTAGACATTAGAATGGGCCAGGCAGGGATGGAGGTAAACAAAACCCATTTTGAAAGGCTTGTGGTCATGGGCGTCTAATGAAATTGGAGGGAGAAACTGTTGGGCTCCCAGTGGATATTAAATAACCATTGATTTTATTTTCCACTTTCACTCATTTATTGGAGCTTGTAGGGCTTTCCAGATGATATAAATTTTACTCCACCCTCCCCCCCCCCCCCCCCCCCCCCCCACACACACACACATTTTTCACTCCTTATTTGGAGCTTTCTGGGAGGATGAGGAGTTGATAGCGGGATGAGGATCAGAACCCTAGCCTGAGCAGCCACAAGCTATTTTCTTTTCTTGTTTGAGTTTGACAGAACCAAGGCATCTCTTCTTGCTTTATCAGAAAACCCTTTATTTTGTGGGACTAGCCAGGTTGAACACCTATTGCAGCATTAAGCAGGCAGCAGAGCCACACTTGACTATTCTTCTCCACAATCATTTAAAAAAAGAAAAATAAAGGTCAAATGAAAGTGTCCAAATCGTCACGAAAGTACCTTCTTCATGTGCTTGTCCAGGAGGAGTGGAGACAAGCTGCTCAGTTCTACCAGTCAACGTTAGCTCTACAGCCCACGTTCCAGCCAGCGGTGGACCGACTACTGCAGTGATGTGTCAGGGTCATGTAACTCAGGATATGCTTGATTCTCATCACCATAGTCTGACCGGCTTGTCTGTTGTGTGTGTGTGTGGAAACCATTTTGATGTGGATGTGTTTTTTCTGGGTGTGATTTTTTGTTCTGTAAATTAATGATGTTAATGGTAATTTTTTGTTTGTCTTAAGCAGCTCTTTTCAAAACTTCCCTCCGTGCTACGGTTTGAATGTAGGATTCTAATTTTCTGGCCCGGTGCTCATTGAGTGGTTGTACTGTAGTCCTTGTTTGCATTTGTTAGTGTCCATACATTGTCAAGAACGTATTGATTTTGCTGATACTAAGATGGTCATTTAATGTTAGATCAAGGCTGACAGTATCAGAGTTGGTTTGCTGTGCAGTTGGATTTTCTAGGAATTCTTGTGAATAAATTTATTTCTGTTTATATTTTTGTATTCACGTTTCTTTACAAAAGAAAAGATGAAAATGTACAAGTTTAAAACAGAATGTTTTATTGTAATAGTTTATTTCTAAAAACGATTGTGACACATTAAACATTTCTGTTATTCATGTGGTGCCACACTCTGCAACAAATGATTTTGATGATACTAGTGAGGGACAAATGTGTAGCACCATAACCAGATTCGTTATCTAATGCATAGTGCTTTACAGTCACGAGAATAACAGAGGGAACATATCAACATAACTGTACACATGAATGAACAATGAAACGTAATTTCAGAGCTGAACTCGATCTTTGAATTATGCGTTTCCTATCAGACTTCTTTCTACTTAATTGTTATCCCCTTCTCTCAAACTTTGCACCTTTTTGATCCCAAACCACAACTCTACCACCATCCACACTCATACATCAGTTGGTTTCAGGGCAGGTCATCAAACCTTTTTTTTTTTTAGGATAAATTTTCAGTTTTGCTCAGTGTTAACACCTGAACAGCAGGAGAGCGTTCGCAAAGACTTCAGCTGGAAAATGATAGATTTTCAAGTTTTCAATTGAAAAAAAAAGTTTGCCAGAAGCTTAGCCAAACAGTCATGTTGTAATGAAACGGCCACACAGATTCCTTCCAGTTTATATACCTTTACCACTGGACAGGACGAGTTACTATTTTAGGACTGTTTTCATATGCTCTTTATTGTCTCACTCAAGAATGACTGACTACGAAGTTTGCTTTTTTTTTTTTTTTTCAAATATGTGTTTTGTGTTTTTATTTTTTGGTAAATTCATATGTTGATACACATGTATTGATACTTCACCCCCCTACATCCCCCCCCCCTACACCTCCCACCCCCACCCTTCCCCGCCTCCACTACCCACTACTTTTCATTGTGTGATGTGCATGTGTTTATGATATGTTTCTTGCTAGCTTGTTGGTGGTGTTCTTAGCAGTTCAAAGGACAGGTAAGGTCAGGAAACTTTGTGGAATGTCACTATACATTTTTGTCTTTGTCCTCATTTTTTTCTTCTTTTTTTTGGGGGGGGGTCTAATTTTTCGTTGTTATTGTTGCATTTTTGTGTGTTCAGGGTAATCATATGCATAATAGTAGTCACAGACAAGATGTATGGACATTTGTTGGGTTTGAACCATGTTGTACAGAAACTGAAGAAAAATCCATTTTGAGCCACATTGTGTGAATGATAGCAAATGTGTGTATACCTCTCTGCGTTTGCCATTTTGAAAACAACAACAACAGACAAACAAACTAAGACACAGCAATTTCTGCATTTGAGCTTTTTTGTTTGAACATATGTGAAAATTAGGTATTGTCCATTTCTTTTTTTTTTTTAGTCTTGATTTGATTTCTTGTTAAGTGGCAATGTTTGGTTCGGTATCTATACCTTATAGGGGCCAGTGTTCATGTTTATGATTGACATTCAGATCACCTAGGGCAGAACTTTATTTATGATAAAGATACAGATCCTCCTGTCCCTGTCAAAAAAATGGTAGTCCATTTTCTCTGCAACAGTGTGAAGAAAACAGTAAAGCCAGGGGCATGTCGAAGAAGGGGGGGGTGGGGCATGCAGGCAAGAAAGAGGGGCGAAGGGATAGAGAAGTATGGGGAGGGCAGGGAGAGGGGGGGGGGGGGGGGGGGGATTGGAGGGGGGGATAGGGAGAAAATACGGCATAACACCAGAAGAAGGTTGATGACACCTGCTGGTTTTGTCAAATAACAATTTATGTATTTACGTTTTTTTCTCTTAATATTTTCTTGGTGGAAGAGAGTAGTTTGGTGAGTCATTTTAGGATGATTTCATGATTGTTTTCTGGGTGTTTTTTTTCTGCCAGTGTTTAAGGTGAGGAAGACCAGAATGAGATTCATCACACAGCTTCTCATCTCTCAGGATGCCCCTACGTAGATTTATATATATATAGATATTAAAAAAAAAAATGTTTCAAAACAATGGTAGGGTGCAGTCCATCTGTAAAATGAGAAAAATAAAGAATTTCCCTCTTTCTCTAGCTCTGTATGCCTGGATATAATGCTGAGCTTTTTTATTCTTATTTTTCTTTTTTTTTCTTTTTTTTAAAGATGAAGATTTGCTTATTCTTTGGTTATTACTAACCTTTGTGTGCATTGCTTTAGTGTGATCTTTACATATTTTTCCATTTTAATCCTTTGTAGAAGAGTTGCGTGGATGCATGGAAGGAGAGCAGAGGCCTGTCCTGGATGAGCGTGCTGAAGCAGGAATAGTTGACAGGGAAACAGTCATTTCTGCTTCCTTCATTTTTTTCCTTTCCCTCCAGGATGAAAATGCAGATAATGAGATGGGGATGAAAGGTCACAGGAGATAGTGCCACTCACTCGGCGGATGGACAGACGCTCCCCCCCCCCCCCCCCACCCCACCTTTGCACCACTGTCCTGACATGTATTGATTGTAAAGCATTTGCCAAGGCAGGAAATTGGCGCACATGGGCAAGGTGTTGGAATTAACTATCGGCCCTTTTGCGTAAATAGAGGCTGTCAAGGTGAAGGTAACCCAATTACGTTTATCTCCCTCCCACCCCTCCACAGTGAACATGAAGGCACTGGTTTCTTTGGACTCTTGGTTTGTCTTTGTAGACTTCAGGATGCTGGCTGTATTTTCATGTGCCAGATTTTTTGCTTGAACAAATGACATCACCCCGGTTCAGCCAGTCTTGTGTGGAGACTGGTGAGTGCTTGTACAGGTTTGCTTCTGACTGTCCTCATTTTGCACCGACTGCATCATGGTCTGCTGGAGATTTTCCTGTTAGATATCAGCAATGTAAATGCCTGAGGAACATCTGGATAGTGTTCTTGTTAATGAATGATCAAAACATACATGCACATGTTTATTCAAACATACATTCACATACACAAAAGATAAGTCATACATAGACATAACATTTTTGCACAGGCGCACATGTATCTGTTATACACATATCAACTGCTTGAAATGCTTGCATGTGTGTGCACATCATGTGAAACAAAATATTGCAAACCCACCCACTTGGAATGATCACATTAACTATTCCTATGTTTCACATTGAATTTCTGCTCGAAAAATCAAAGATTAGTGATTTATATATTTTTTCTTGTCAGTCACGGTTGTATATATAGAAAGTCCCCATTGATTATTTCTTGAAATGTTTGTTGTCATTATAGGTTGGTTGCTGTTTTTTTTAGATCTTCCTTCAATCCTCTGAACAGTTGAGAAATCCGTAGTGTTTAAAGAAAGAATCATTGAACTGTTGTCGTGTTGTATGAATGATCTCTGTAACATTTTCCTGCTGACATTTGCACTTTTCAGTCTTTGTGGTGTCACGCTGTACCTGTTTCATCAACAAAAATCCCATTCCAAGGAACTGTGGATGAATGTCAGTGGTAGACATGAATGGTATGTAAATTACGCTCAGTTTGTGATTAGAGGATGTTTCTGCTGAGTGCACACACCTGCTTCAATGAGAACATTCTTAATCCACCGTCAGTCATTAGTATGGTGCAATCTTTTTATCATTATGAAATGACTTTGTCACAAGAAGAAAAGCCAAACAGTAAATTGTTTTTTGTTTATGAGTTACTGGGGGAAAAAAGAGATATAAAAATCTCTTGTTGACTGTTGAAAAAGAGTGAACGGGACAGGTGATTATCATTAAAATGTGTTTAAGAGTACAGTTTATGATAATTAGTATGAACTAAAATCTTTCTAGTTCTACAAAATATCTGTGCCAGAGATGATAGGTTGCATTTCTGTTGATGAACCATTAAGGGTCTTAGTTTATAAATCATTTTAATTGTCCAACAGATCTACAACTGTCAGGCAGCAATGGGTCATCTTGATTTCACTGAACAGTAGAGGATGAAAGGCTTTCATTGCTTCTGGCAGGCTTCAGTTCAACCTGAAGACCAAGGAGTCTGGGTATGGGCCTGCAGGAATAGTACTGACTAAAGCTGCTCTGTTCTGATTGCGTTCAGTTCATTTGGGACATGTGATAAAAACTCAAGTTACTTTCATTCATTCCCAGTACAAGGGTTTTGCACACAAAGGATACACTTTCAAGTCTCTTGCCTATTATACTGTTGGTCAAAATGGTGACATTTCCATGCTAAGCACTTCTCTTTCACCAATTTTATGAAATAAACAGAAAACTTAAAATAAAAAAAAAACACTTTTTCAATGAAAAATGAAAGTGCTTAGTTCACCTCCCCTCTCTCTGCACATCAAGGTTGGCTGTTCTGTTTTGATCCTTGGTGAAAGATAAAAAGTGCTTTTAAAATTAAATCAGTGAGCAAACTTCATGAAGAATCATAACAAAATTATCTAATTCTCTTTCATCATTTCCAAAACAAATTCTAAATCAAAAGTAAAATGTGTGTATACCTACAATGAATATGCTACTAAAAATGACAGTTGATGTTAAGTTTGTCAAGACGATCTCCGAGATGATGAAAAAATATGAAAAAGAAACTGTCGACAAGCTTGACAACATTGTATTTTTGTCTTTAGAAGAAAAATCAGTGGCAAGAACAGCAGTGAACTTTGCTAGATTTTGGTAACAGATCTTAGAACTTCCACCCCATGTAAAGCCAGATTAAGCATGCTTTTATCGTTGTCATTGTTGGTCTCTTTCTAATATTCTTCAGTAGAGACTGTACAGCTTCAGGAAAATGAATGGATCATGGAATTTAAAGGAAGAGATTTCCAGATCTTTCTAAGGATTGGCGATTCACCACATGTCTGCTGCTGTCAGCATGACCCCACTGTTGGCGCTTTCATTATTGCTCACACTTTGTTCCTTTCCAGCCCTGCTTGTCCTTTGTGTCTCTTGATGTGCCATGTTTTTGTACTTTGCAACTTTCTATGCAATTTGAATAAACCGCCCAATCAGATTGAAATGTGTGTCTCTGTAAGTCTGTGATGGTGCACTTTGAGAGATTGTGTGGTTTTTTTTTTATTGGTTTTAATATGGTGGATGAACCAGTCTTTCGAAAGGGAAGAGATTAGTACTTATTTTGATGAAATGGTGAACCCAGATGCAAATCACTCCATTGCTATCTCTGCAGGCAGGTGTGTAAGCGAACTTATGAGTTTGCAGTTTGACACTGCCTCTCCAACATTAGTGTGCACAGACACAGGTGACACTGCTAAAGCCCAGCAGCCAGCCAGAACAAGTAGGATGCATCATCCGTGGTCAGCCTTGACCGAAGGAGGCCATATTATGTAGTTTTAGGTAGATAGATAGACACACACATGCATACACACACACACTCACACACACATACAAAGAGAGCAAACCTGTGCAAATCAAATCAAAATGTGCACTGATGACGCTGCTGGTGTTTGAGAGCTTGGTTTTTACTTGATTAGCATTTGCATACACATGCGCACACACACATACACACTCACATACACACATGTACACAAATGTATGCATGCGCACACAACACACACATACACAGAAAAGAAAAAACTTACAAGAATTAGGCAAGGAAACAGTTCTACAGCTGAGGAGAAGACAAAATCCCAGAGGTGCAGAGAAAATGTCTGTTGATTGATTGATTACAAATGCCCCCTTTTGCAGTGTTCAGAAACCTTGCCCTTTATATTAGCTGTTGAATGGAAAACTGACAACACAAAACCTTTTCTTTCCTTCTGCAGCAGGGAAACTCACTTCTTGTGGTGAGCATCTTGAACATTCTGTGTATTGCATCATATTGTCATCTGTGCTTGACCGACCCCCCCCCCCCCCCCCCCCCCCCCCCCCCCCCCCCCCCCCCCCCCCCCCAACTGTGGGTAAGGAGTCAGCGCCACGTTTTCAATGTATCTACAGCAAATGTGGCAATTATAATCGAACACATGTACATTGAAAACAGAATATAGCCAAATGTCCCATTCACTTGAAAAAATAATGATTCTGATTTGCTTCAATAGAATGAAAAAGAGAGAGAGTGAGCCTCTGTCTCAGGAGATGACACAGAGGGTGATGATTGTGGAGGACTTGGATGTGTCAACCTCAGCCTGTATGCCAGTCAGCATGACTGCTTTCAAGTGCGTCGCATCTGAGACACCAGTGTGATTGGTGGTAAGAGGACTAAGACATAGGTATGTAGAGAACTTTTTACTTCTGAATGTTTTCTCAATGACATTTGATGCAGACTCCGCAGCTGTTTGTGTCAGGAAATATCAACACGCTTCAAGACTGCTACTGATGTAGCAGAGAGAATGACGGTGCCAATTATGACGCTGAAATCAGGGATATACCATTACTGTGACACTGGATGCTGAATGCATGATGAGGCATTACTCATTCAGTACATGCATAAACTGTGCACTTTGTATGCAAAACACTGCTTGGTTATGCACGGGTGCTCACATTGCACATACTGAATCCTAAATGTACCCATGTTACACCTTTTTATCATCAGTTATTGAGTAAAAACAGTAACAACTTCTTACAATGTGCATGAAAGCTATACAATGTCTTTAGCATACCAAACGGAATGGTATTTCAAAAGTGTCTTACATGACTGCCCTGTTTCTTTTCTTTTAAGATCCTTTGAATAAAGGTCATTCTGGGAACAAGGATTAGTAATGATTCACAGACACCGAGGAATCAAAGAGTTAAACATAAGAATGTACAACACCAAACAGTATGTTTCTGAATGCAAACACCAACATTTTTCCAAATGCAAACAATGTGGCAGTAAAACTCACCCAAGTTTTAAAAAAAACAAAAAAAAACTAACTTACAGTAAGTTTCCACTTGCACTAAGTTTTCATGAGGTGAAAATTTCTGAGCGTAGTTGTGCCTTGATTTTCAAGAACTTGTAAAAATGGAGTACAATGGAATCCCCATTGATAATCTTTCCCTATAACAACTCCTTCCTGACAATAACCAAACATTCAGCAACAGATTATTTCTCTTGCTTTCCGATTCTTTCCCTGTTCTGAGTGGCGATCAACCGACTTGATCTGCAAGAACTTTTTTTTTTTGCTGTTTGTATCTTTAAACTACCCTGCTTACATGAAACTATTCTGACACCAAAGTGGCATGTCACTTCAGCTTTTGGTTCTCTCTGCTGCATTTTTGACTGGTTTGACTCTTTTCAAGTGTACAACATGACATTCAACCCCTCTGTAAAGTGGTCTGAATAGCAATGCTATCATTCTTCTGTGCATCGACAAGACGGTTGTGGAATGGTCAATTCAGAGCATGTTCTCATTCCAGGATCATGACAGCATGTTTTTAAGAAGTGTCAGCACATTTTCTTTTTCTTTTTTCCTTTTTTTTTTTTGCTGTCCCATCTTTTGTGCCACTTCAGTGGCATTGCACCCACGCCGCTCATTACGACACCCCGTCCACAGCCACAGCCTAGTCAGACCCACCGCAGCCCTGGCAGTGGCAATCCACATGGAGCAGTCAATGTCAAGTCGTCAAGAGGCAACCCACTGGAAGAGACACTGCACTGCTGCCGAGTCACTTCGGTGGTGTTCAGTGCCGCCTGTTCTGATCCAACATACGCAGGACACCACCTACTAAGCCCCCTACTGACGACAGTAACTGCTTAGTTGCAGGGCCAGCGTGAGCTAGCTCTCCCTCCGGAGGGCGCCATCATGTCCGTCCAACAACAGCCCCCATGGACCCGCCGATACCGGTGATCCCGACCGAACAAAACCAAGGCCACAGACGTGGAGAGGACATCGAAACTGAGGTCACCATGAGAGCAGGGCATGAAGGGCCACAGAATCTGAGACTTTTTTTATGCTAATCAATGAGAATGAGGATGATTAAATGATGCTACGGATTTCCATTCCGGTCTGAGACTGCATGACAAGGCTGTACTCTACGTTTCCTTTCATAATGTATCCCGGCATCGACCAGGCCTGAGAAATACAGACACCTGCAGTGTTGGACTGAAAGTTTGAGCAACACTCTCAGAGATGCATCCATGAAGTGGATGAAACTCAACTGTGTGGTCCCAGTCTTCCCAACTGAGCCCGTAGCAAACTCAACTCTGGGCAGGAACTGGTCAGAGCAGAAAAATGCCACATGACTCTGATGGGATTCGAACCCACGACCTCCCAGCTGCGAGTCCGCGACGCTAACCACTTCGCCACAGCGGCTGGTGTCAACACATTTTCAATGGTATGGAATAATGATCTTGGTCCTCCATGATTATTGTGGTCGTAGGTTCTTGAAGTATCTCAAGCAACAGAAAATCTTCAACACTGGAAGCTGGGGGTGACAGTTGTAACCTACAGTTAAAAGAGGGAATGGGAATCTTGATTTGTTGGGTGTAGGGAAAACAGACTATGATAATACAGGACAGAGAACAGATTTCATGAAGACGAGGGATTAGTGAAAGTGCTGAAAATATGCATGCCCCAAAATAAAACACTCCTAATGAAAAACTAAACAGTGTGGGGGTGGTCCATCTAAATGTCGGTAAAAGAATCATGAAAGAAACAACAACAGAAAGGCACCCATACGCTCTCATTGTAAATGAAGCATACTGACTCTACCAGCATGTAGCGGATGGTTGGCCCAGTGCTGTAGGGAAACCAGGTGACAGCACCAGCTCCCAGTGGGGAGTAGGCATCAATGGTGGATGACCACATGAAGAAAATCCTACACGTCGTCCAACTTCAGTGCATGACAAATGGGCCTTTCTTACCCAGCTGTACCAAATAAATCTATTGTGGACAAAGGAAAGAACCATCGCTGTAAAAGAACAGGATCACTGTGGTGTTGGTTGCCACAGCACCTGGGGATAAGCTGATAGTACAGCTTGTCCTCCGTGACTATTTCAAGTATTGTTTGAAGAGTGGACCTCCTGTCCTGATATTTTCTTTTTACCCTCCTCTTTCTCTCAGTAAGTCAGTGTGTATGTACGTGCATGCAAGCAGCGATTTGTTCATGCGCCTTTCTGCGGGTTGGTGCCCAACCTCCTGATGAAGACTACAGGTTTTTTTTCATGACATTTTCAGTGTTGTTGCAGACAGGTTCCAAGGTATGTTCTTTGCTGCAAAACACCTGACAGATAAAGTATGAAGAGATGAAAAGTTGCCCACTGCCACCCCAGAAAAGAAATGCAGCTGAACAGTCGGTGAAGGCAAACAAATCAACAAGGTTTTCAGGTCTAGCAAATTTTATTTTCACTAGAAAAATATCTTGAAGCACAAGACACCATCTATAAGCAAGACCAACAAAAACGATATGCGCAGCAAGCACAAGTTTACAATACATGATGGGGAAAAAGGCAATGGACGCCAGTCACAAGGTGATTACATCAATAACCGTTAACAAAAGCCATATAAAGATTACCAATGTTAATACGAGCAATCAATAACCATGGCTGCACTACATTCCGTCTCTTCGCACCATCCTGGGTGATGTGAAATGCAGATAATTCAAAGCAAAGACGAAGCAGGGTCCATGTGTTTCTTCACCAAACAAGACTTCGCAGTAGACTGAATATCAACATCTTTAAACAGTAAATATGGTGAAATAAGATGCATTTAAAAGCAAAGATTTCCACACACATTTCTTCAACAGATTACATCTCAACTCTGCAGACAAGTCATATGAATGTGTTCTTTTTATTCTGTTTTTTTTTTTTTAACATATAAAGCATAACACCTGCCCTGGTAACCTTGACATTACCTCAATGTGACATGACAAGGTCACACATGAAACACACTTGTAGCTTCTCACTAGTACCACCCCCCACCCCCCCCCCCCCCCCCCCCCCAAAACACCCCAAAAAAAAAAAAAAAAAAAAACAAACTTACTCCCCAAGTAAAACCTGAAAGAGAGAGGGAGCTGGGGGAGGGGAGGGATGTAGGATTTGAAGAGGAGAAATGGGATGGGGAGAGATGAGGGAGGGAATGAAGTGGGGGTAGATGGGGTTTGGCTAAGCATTTCAAGTGGTAAGCCTTATTTCTATTGTACCTGTGGTAAGCCTATTTCTATTGTAACTGTGGCAAGCCTATTTCTATTGTAACTGTGGTAAGCCTATTTCTATTGTACCTGTGGTAAGCCTATTTCTATTGTACCTGTGGCAAGCCTATTTCTATTGTACCTGTGGCAAGCCTATTTCTATTGTACCTGTGGTAAGCTATTTCTATGGTACCTGTGGTAAGCCTATTTCTATGGTACCTGTGTGCTCAGTTTCTAATCCGAGCAAAAAACAACACCCTCCCCTTTGTGCAATGGCAAAAGAAGAAACAAAAAATCCAGAAAGAGAAAAGAAAACGCCAAAACTGATGACCAAATACATCTTAACTCTTGCCAGTTTGATGCAACCCCCACCCCTTTTTTTCCATAGAACTGGGCTATGAGTGTTAACAGATGATATAAGAGAAGATTGTGCAATAAAGTATGTCATATTATGTGTCAAAATGTAGCTGAATGTCTAATTGATTAGAGAATCTGCGGAGTCAGACCACAGAAAACTGTGACAGCTAAAACTGTGACAATGGAAAACTAATGAAGATGTTGTGTCATGTGTAGACACCAGTGACCAAGATGTGAACTGCACAAGAATTAAATCATGTTCTTCGCATTAATCAAACTCTGTTAAAATTGTTATTAGTTTTCAGAGAAATCAGCTTTGCTACATTTCATCAGATCAGCCAAATTCCTGGATTCTGAAACTGTTGTTTGTCAAATGTCATCTGTTGATCCTTGCAAAACTGTCAGGAATTCTCTTAAAAAGGCATAATACTGCTTGCCATATTTCATTACTAAAATGTTTTCAGCCAAACATTATAATGTTTTAAAAGAAAATCTGACTGTTTTTCGTCAAATTCTTCTTTTTTTCAAACTGTACTAGCAGATCTCTTGGGGGAAATCTTTACCAAATCTGTTTCTGTTGAGAAAACCAATCTGTTTCTGTTGAGAAACTCAAATCATTACATTTTTATAAGTTAAAAGCTTATAGAGAAAAAGAACATATCATTGACTCGATTAATTTCATAAGGCAAATACTTTCAGAGAAATAAGCATAACTCCTGACATGATTTTCAAATCAAGACTTAACTCAATTTTCTAAAATTTGCTAAAAAGTTATGTCTGTTATTCCAAGTTGTACTGAAATCTTCTCCGTAAAAGGCAAATAATCACACACACACACACACAACACACACACACACACACACATTCTCACTCAGCTGCATGACACAACTCCCCCGTCATATCCAGTTTAATACAGGGAAAGATCAACTAACAGGAGAAGAAAACAAGAATGTCATGACAACTTTGATAAATCAACTTACTTTGGAAAGAAAAACAAAAACACTCGAGTTGAAATGTATAAAAAGTGACTAAAATGCACACCAATAGTATGTCTATTTCAGAAGACATAAACACGATAAACTGTTGGCACATATACACAATATGAAGACTATAGTACATACACACTATGAAGACTATAGTACATACACACTATGAAGACTATAGTATGCTACACATCATTCCCAGTCTACATCAGGAACGAATGCTCTGCTTGGTATCCAAACAGGAACCTGGCATCCTGAATTTCATCCTGTGGAAGAATGAAGTATCCCATCTACAGTGGAAGACAAATCAAAACCCATCCAACTGGTGCTTAGCAACAACGGACAAACTCCCATAAAAATTCCACTATTTCCAGTGAGAAATCATTAATGACATGAGGTTCTGGTATATGAATAATAATATGTCAAAATGCAGAAAAGGTCAAGTAAAACTGAGAACATCCTTCCAAAATAAGTAAATGGTGAACTGGGTTTTGTGAGACACAGTAGTGGTTTTGTCAAATACAAAAGAGGTTCATTGACACTTGGCTGCCATTGGTTTCAGTCGGTCAACGGCCTAAAAACTACAAGCATTTGTGTCAAAAAAAGAAAGAAAAGGCACATTAAAAACAAAACATACACACAGGTCAAGAGTATACCATTGTACGTCCTCATGAAAAAAGAAAAAGGAGACAGCTTGCTCTTCATGAGTGCAGGGTCATCGTATGGGTATCATTAAGAAATCAACATGAACTCCCACCAATCTTACATTTGTATATAGTGCAGGGTCAACTAGTCTGTATCACTGTACAATCCAACAGATAATCTTCCATCCATTTAAGATTTTAACAGATTTAAGATTTTAACAGAGAGCAGATCATCTAATCTGTATCACCAGGCAATCTACACATGAACTTCAATCAATCTTAGATCTGAACTAACATGTGACTCGCTTTCATTTTTTTTCTTTTTGCTGTCCCATCTTCTGTGCCACCTCAGTGGCACTGCACCCATGCCGCTCATTCCAACACCTCGTCCACAGACACAGCTTGGCCCGGTCCGCCGCAGCCCCAGCACCGGTAATCCACTGGGAGCAATGTCAAGCCGTCAAGAGGCAACCCACCGGAGGAGACACTGCACTGCTGCCGAGTCACTTCGGTGGTGTTCAGTGGTGCCTGTTCTGATCCAACATACGCAGGACACCACCTACTAAGCCCCCTACTGACGACAATAATTGCTTAGTCGTGG
This sequence comes from Conus ventricosus, assembly GCA_018398815.1. NCBI lineage: Eukaryota > Metazoa > Mollusca > Gastropoda > Neogastropoda > Conidae > Conus > Conus ventricosus. The sequence goes on from CM031614.1 coordinate 33,955,286, forward strand.
GGCCGGCGTGAGTGAGCTCTCCCTCTGGAGGGCACCACCACGTCCGTCTAACAGCAGCCCCCATGGACTCGCTGATACCTGTGACCCCATGGCCACAGACATGGAGAGGACATCAAAACTGAGATCACCATGAGAACCTGGCATGAAGGGCCACAGAATTTGAGACATTTTTTTATGGTGATCGATGAGAATAAGGATGATAAAGATGATGCTACGGATTTCCATTCTGATCTGAGACTGCATGACAGGGCTGTTCTCTACGCTTACTTTTATAATGTATCCCAGCATCGACCAGGCCTGAGAAATACAGACACCTGCAGTGTTGGACTGGAAGTTCGAGCAACACTCTCAGAAACACATCCATTAAATTAAGTGGATGAAACAACTGTGTGGTCCCACTCTTCCCAATTGAGCCCGTAGCAAACTCAACTCTAGGTAGGAGCCGGTCGGGACAGAACAATCCTATATGACTCTGATGGGAATTGAACCCACGACCTCTGAGCCGGGAGTCCGTGATGCTAACGACTTTGCCACAGCGGCTGGTAACATGTGACACGCTTTGTTCCACCATTCTTTTCCACTTAGGTTCAGGCTTGTTGACACATTGCAATCACTCTTGCCTGTCAACCAGCCCCAAGTCTGGAACCGCAGCAAAATGAGCCCCTACTTCGCTTCCATGGCTGTCCCCGTATGCTGGTGGTCCATTGTCATTGTTCATGCCTAGTCGACCACAGGAGCCACTGATCATTGCTGTTCCATTGACATCAGATTCTTTTTCCATGTTACCAGCAGCAGACAAATGCGCTTCACTTCTACAAATGTGCTTCACTTCTGTGATGGGATTTCATTTCTAAGTAAGCAGCTTGGTTTGTTTGTTTTTTCACTATTTTTTCTGTTTGCTGGTCCTACAAACACTAATTCACAAATTCGAATGCACATCCTAGACTCTGGCTGGCGTTTTTCGCCTTTCTCTAGTTGACAACCGATAATCCTGTGTTTTGTGTCGGCATCCACCACGCTGTTGTTGTCACCACAGTTGTGGGTTGGAGGTGTTCTCATGGCAATCTCCATCTACACTTCCTACCACTTCCAGACAAAATGTGCACACAGGACTGATGTACAGAAAGTTATGAACTGGTTCAATTTCATTCAGCTATCTAAATACACGAACATGATGAATGACAAGAGACAAACCCATTTCTGCTGATCTAAATAGCAAGTCACATAAAGATAAGCCACACTCAACCTAAACCTAAGTTCTCTGTAACACTTTAAATAAATGTGATCCATGAGCAGAAAATTATCCAGGACTTTAACTGTACAAAAAAGAAAAACAAAGAAAAAAAGGAGGAAATGGATGACAGTTTGATCTGACAACTGCCAGCCAAGACCCAATCCAGCACTGAAGTCAGAATGTGGCTCACTTCCACAGTAAGCAGGAACCGCTATCACCACTACCTTCAACGCTCTGCAAATCAAACTGACTTCGAAAAGTCCACTCCTGTCCCTGTTGATTCTGTTTTTCTAGCATAGAGCAAATGGTAGAATATATGATATTCTATATACGTGTTGGTGTACAATTTGACAGAGGTGAACAGTTGCCATGCATGAAACGTACAAAATGTATGGCATCAACTGGAAGCAAAGTGTAAATCTGCAGTTCACATACTCTCATAAATCCGGCAATGAATATTCAAGTTGTCATACTGCTTAATTGATGGACAGACCTCAGCAGTTTAATTAGAAAAGCTATCCTTACACCAATTTCCCCATAAATAGATACACAGCTTTCACTTTAAATGCACAAGATATCCCATGCAACAATTTGTTTTTTTTTTCTTCATGCAAATCAATTGTTCAACAAGCAATTTCAACTTTTAATATGATGTCCCACACCCCATTTTTACATTAAAAGCCACACGATATATTCTAAACTAAGGCTACAAAGAAGAGTTCAACTTCCAATATACAGACTTAAGGAACACAAACCAGTCAACAAATAAAAAATACCAGTATCATCCTCAAAACAAAACATTATGCGCCATCCAATGCATCTTCCAACATTAAATCTCAAGCTGCTTCAAATCCCATTGTCTTTTCAATACTTTACTTTCTTGTCTGCCTTCTTTCTGTGCTTTTTTTTTCTTGGGATGAAGAGGGTTTTTTGTTGTTGTTTTTCTTTTCTGAATAATTTTGTTTGTTCGTTTGTTTTTCCACTTTCAAAAACTGATCAAGCAATACTTGAGTGCAAGCATCTTCAGAATCATACATGGAAGCAGAAACTTAAAAAACAAAACAAATCTCTTCAAAAAAAAAGAAGCACAAAAAAAGCAGAGACGCACCTAGGCTATATAAAGTTGTGTTTTTAACCTTGAATGTAATGACTTTTTTCCAGTACAAATCAACGATCAAAACAACAAAACCAGTTTAACAAAACATGTAAGGACGGCAATTTATTACAGAAAGAAAAGAAAACAAAGAAAGAAAAAAAGGGCAAATTTTAGGCAAAGTTACCTTTACACATTACATATAATTGATCGTTTACTAATAAACAGATTCTTTTCAAATTATGTAAATAACAGCATTCTGCTGATAAACATACAATATAAAGCAGAACACTGTGCCCATTAATAAAGATGTAGTTTGCCACCTTGCGATATAAAGTACAGTCTTTACATGCGCCCTGTAGTCTTCAGCAAAAAGCACCTCCACCAGTCAAACTATGACAGACTATATGAGAGAGTAATACAAACTAATACAAGAGCAACAGCTCAAACACAGAACACATGCCACTGGTCATGAACAAACAGAAGGTTGCCCAAACAGTACATTCTAGTCGACAACTTTCTTTTTTCACCTGCAGTATTTATTCCCCACAGCCCACTTAGCGCTGTCACCACTTGGAAGAGAAACCTCGCAGACTATGGTCATGAAAAAGTACAGCATGCACGCATGTTGAAGCACAAATAAACGAAACATAACACAGTGGCTGTCAGCATCCTTGAATCAGACATGACAAGGCTGTCGTACTGACTGCTCCCTGTGGACTGCTGATGACTGCGACAGGACCAACCTGGGTGTGGCTACACATGGAGGAGGTGGAATAAATGGTGAGGGAAGATGTGGAAGATGACTCGAAAGAACAAAATAACAACAACAACAAAGACAGTTAACAACAACAAAAAAGCAACAAAAGACCACACAGAAAAGGATCAACAATAAAAACTAATAAAACAAAACAATGAAAAAGGCCAAGTAAGTAAACAGCACTCCAGAATGAGAATGGACAGTTAGTCCCCAGCCTCATCAGTTTGTACAATCTCTTTACCTGGGTGAGAACAGACAGTTAGTCCCCAGCCTGACCAGTTTGTACAATCTCTTTACCTGGATAAGAACGGACAGTTAGTCCCCAGCCTGATCAGTTTGTACAATCTCTTTACCTGGATAAGAATGGACAGTTAGTCCCCAGCCTGACCAGTTTGTACAATCTCTTTACCTGGATAAGAACGGACAGTTAGTCCCCAGCCTGATCAGTTTGTACAATCTCTTTACCTGGATAAGAACGGACAGTTAGTCCCCGCCTGATCAGTTTGTACAATCTCTTTACCAGGAAAAAAGTCTAGCATGTTTTAAAATGTCGGTGGCAAAGAAAAGGATGGGAGGAGGGTGGAGGTGGGTGATTTTTAGAGTGAAGAAAGGTGAACGGATCACAAAGGTAGAACAATAGCGAATGGCAATAAAGTAAGATTGAAATGATTAAAATGGTAGCCATAACAATAACAGCAGATTGAAATTAAAGAAAAGAAAAGGCAGCAGAAGAGAATGGCAGAGGAAATTTCTAATTCAGATTATCCAGAATGTACGAACACTATACAGGCTAAAGTTTATGACATTTTAGCAAATGACAGAATACAGACCATTACATTCGGAACACACGTAAAGCAAAATAGTGATAAAAAGAAAAGCAAAACCCTACCCGTGTCAGAAAAAAACGCTGCCAGTATTCTGTTCAGCAGTGCTAGGACGTTATTATGGCTGACCCTAGCAGAACTTCAGTGAAGACATGGAGTCCTGTGATCACACATGCAGATACTTCATTCTGCAGACATACTTGTGTCTGTTACCTGGATATTAAGAACAGGATGTCCTTTCCAGTTCAAGATGTTTTCTTCTTTCTTTTTTTTTTCTTTTGAAGAAAAAGCACCTTCTTTCAATACACACAATAATACCAAAGAAAAAACTAACAGAAAAGCAACTGGTATAAATAAATGACACATTGTTCATAATAACGCTATCATTTGACACTCAGAAGAAAAAGTTAAAAAAAAAAAGAAGACATGATGAACACCCAGAGAGAGAGAGAGAGAGACAGAGAGAGAGAGATTTACTTCTTTCTTTCAGTTCTCCACTTCACCCGGCTGAAAAAAAAACTGAGATGAAGTTGACAGCTGGTAAGAAGTTTGAAGTGGACACTGCAGAAAAGCATTTTTTTCATCATAAATGGACTCGGTAAGAAAGCATCTTCCCTTTGACTTACTCAGCCACTTTGTTTTGAAGAAAGAAATTCTTGTTCAGCAATCCATTGTTACTGTTGTTGTCAGATTAAAGCCTTTGCAATGCTTACTATAATAATGTTTATCAGAGAAGAGATAAGTCCTATCTTTCTAGTGAACAAGAATGAACTGTCAATTCGATATGAAAGATAACGTTTTTTAAAAAAAAAAAGGGGGGGGGGGGGGGCAGGTGATATTCTGGCTCTTTTCTTCCCAAGTTTAAGCCCCCCCCTGACTGATAGGAATTGTCTGAATGTTTAATCACACAGACTAAAACGGGATGGAATATACAGCAAAGGTTACAAGACATCTGGAGAGGCAGCACATGTGCACAATGAGATCTGGTCAGCTTAAGTTCTATTCACAGATTACGCATTGAAAAAAAAAAAAAGCATCAAAATATTGCAAATATAAAACATTGCAGGTTCAAATCATAGGTGTAAGTCAAAAACGGTCAATACACTACATTTACGGAGACACCAAATGACTATCATGACACGGCCACATTCTCTGCAAGGCATTTGGCTCATGCGTTTTGTTTATCATTCACCAGGTGATGAGGATAAATGAATGTTGCTTGAAGCTGAGCAATCATACAGTCGTTTATTTATGTATGTACTTTTTGTTTCTTCAGAATTTTTTTTGTTTTTTTGTCTTAAAGTCAGATCAGGGAGGTGTACAATCTCATAGTTTAGATGGCGACAACCATCACAGAGCCACGAATAGCAAGGTCTGTACAAATCTCATAGTTTAGATGGCAGACACACCATGACAGAGCACCACAGATCAATATGCAAGAGTATATGGAATATGGGCTGTACAATACAGGAAGACCAAAGCACCCAAGCCAAAGTGCCAATTTCACAGAAGTCATGAGAACTTGGTATATGTAAGCACACTGTGTATACCTATGTCCTGAGCAAAAGCCCTCCTTTTTCCCTACATAAGTTTCTGCTTACAAGAGAGTGTACGAGCCCTGACCTATTACCATGCTATCCATCCCTTCAACATGAAGATGAAACACAATCCAAGTCTTCCAACATTTTTGCACGCAACATAGTTTGTTTTTTTTCCTGAGGAGATGGACATGCCATGAAAGCAGAGTTGTCTTCAATATTTTTTTCTTGGTTTCTTTAAAAATGGCTGCTATGTTGCTTTCTGTGACTGGTTGTTGGCTTTAAGATTGCACCCAGAGCTTTTCCAAGAGCAGGTTGTCAGCCACAGAAAGCTATAAAATGCTGATCTCCCTTACTATACAACATACTGGACAAAAAAAAAAAATTAAAAAAAAAAAAAAAAAATCTTGATGAACACAAGCAAAAAGACCTACAGTAATTTCCATTGTAAGTACAGTTTGTTTAACTGAACAATGGTGATAATGACTAAAACAGAAGTACAGTTTGTTTAACTGAACAATGGTGATAATGACTAAAACAGAAGTATTTTCACAGTCCTATGGCCCGCTCACCTAGCCTCTGTTGTGTATAATTTCAATAACAGTTTTATTGACTGTCTTTGGTTTTTCTGTTCACAGAAATGGACTTTCAGATCTGAGCTTCATATCAGCTACTTTTTCAGCTGATTTCCAGTTACTTTTTATTTCACTGTCAAAAAAAAAAAGAAAAAAAGAAGGTTCCATTTAGTGCACGCTGTGATAACTCTGATTTCAAAGCTTTCCCACATTTACACATGATTTGTTCCAACTGTGACCTGTTCAATTATTTCTTCTTTTTTTTGACCTGTTCAATATTTTCTTCATTTTTTCACTAAAACAATTTTTGGCGTCATATACTATACCATGTCAGACCATAGCATTCTACGGCACTTAGTCAGCTCTGCCAGGCCGAACTTTTTTGTGGCTAATGCAGTAATAAGACAGTCACGTGACGCCCACCCTACTTCCGCCGCAGGAAGGAGCCGGTGTCCACTTCCTGTTCCTCATTCATCTTCGGCCTGCAGCCCAAGCAAGATAAGTCTTGTGCTCTGTCTCGCCTTTGCTTTGCCATGTGTGAAGAATTGCTTGTTGTTAGCTTCCTTACTTGTTCAGTTGTGGCTTGCGCTAAACCCGGGTCCCCTTGCCGTGTGAGGCTTTCGGTTGGCGTGCTTTAATTAATTCCCACACTCTTTACGTTGGCGTGTTTTGATTCCCATATTGGATAATGCTAGCAACTTTTTTGCTTGTCTGTTCATCAGAGTTCTTATAAGCTAGTTGACCGCACAGGATCCCTACACGGCTGTTACCACCTACAGAAGGCAGTTCCATCATGAAAAAAAACAAGAAGAAAAAAACCATAACCTTCATACATCTCTCTCTACACCAATTCATAACACATCAGCTGAACTACTGACATTCTTAAGGCACGTACAACACGGGCTGTGCTGAGGAAGTCAGCCATTCCCCTTCATACATCGCCAACACTTCAAACAAAGATGAATGGAAAAAGAAGGCGCCACCACAAAAATACACCAAAAAGGTCCTAGAAGTAAACATAGACTGCTGAATGGACCATCACAACGGTCTCTGCACAGGGCAATATTAACAGCCTCACTACCTCCAAGGCAGATTAAACCACAAAAATGGTATAGTATGTAAAGTGTCAACAGAGAATACAACTGTCAAGCTTCACAGAACAACAGGTGAATGGGCCACACAAGCAGAAAAACCAGTGGACACTGAAAACGATGGGGGAAAAAAGGGAGAGTTACAGAGAATGACTGAGGAAAAGGGAAATAACCACCACAGAATTTCCAAATGGTAAGTGGCAAGAGCTAGTTCCCATTCGCCTGCAGCTCTTGAGAATATGAAACAAAGTCGACTCGGGATGAATTTTGTCAGGTGGGGACAGAATTTATTTTGGAACATCTCCTGGCATCCCCAGAGTAGGTGTTGTCTGCAAAAGAACTTGCATTAAGCAGACGCCACTGTAAATGTTCAACTCTAAGCACTTTCCCGATTTGTTCAAAGCAGAGCAAAAAGACCCAGCACATATCATACACACTGAACGGAATGTAACACATTACAGTGAGATGATAAATACATTCAGTTCATCTCATATTTTGGAATTTTCTTCTGTATTTTAAACTACCAAAATGTGTACAGTTTGTGTTTTCAATTCACCATACTTGAGAATCTGGGAGGAGGCAAAATGTGAATGAGAGGGCAAAGAAAATGAGACAGAAAAGAACAAAAAAAGAGTTCATGAATTAATCTGTCAAAATTTATATACATATTTCTTTTTCAAACCACAATGACTTAGAATCTTGGCGTAAGAGTAATGTAACAGAGATGACAAAGAAGATGAGGCAGGAAAAAAACAACCCACCTTGCCCATGGCTGCTTCAAGCAGGACCCAAACCTATCCTAGAAATGGTGACAAACTGTTGGCTATAGCCTAAGCCATTGGCCAGACGACACATTTGCAACTTTACACGCCTCTGTCAATTATTCATTAAGGACTGTAGTGCTAATATGTAACCAGCATGCATAAAAAGGGTTTTCTATGCTGTTCTTGTCGATCCTCAGCAGCAGACGTGATTTTTTACACAGGCATTATACAGGTTCTTGTCTCTTGTGGTATGTGCACAGGGCATGAAAACACTAAATATGAAAAAGTGTGCAAGCGTATGTGTGTGCCTTGTGTTTTGTGTCTTTGAAAATGAGAGTGTGTGTGTGTGTGTGTGTGTGTGTGTGTGTGTGTGTGAAAGTGTGTTTATTAATATCCTGCTCATTGTCTGAATACTGTGAGTGATATTACATGCAGAGAGAGAGAGAGAGAGAGAGAGAGAGAGCAAGAGACACAGAGTGGTGTGTGTGTGTGTGTGTGTGTGTGTGTGTGTGTGTGTGTGCCTGTTTGATACAAGTGCATGCAGGCCATGCAGAAACATGCATAAGCAGCAGGCGTCCTTATCTTTGACGCCTCCCCCCCCCCCCCTTCACCCCCAACACAAGTTCTCCAAACATTGCACTGCCACAGGCAGCTGTACATCACACCTGAACTTACACTTATCGAACTCCCTCTTTAGCCATGAGACAACGGCACCATACTCTACCCTGAACCAGAAGCCCACGACAAAAGGGGCATCGCCGGCCAACTCGCTCACCTAAAACACCAAAGAATCCCAGATGAGATCCGCGGTTCAAATCTGTGCTTTCGCCCCTACCCCTTTCTACTTCACCTTAACTGGTCATCGGTGAGCTATTTTGTTGGAGGAGATGATAAATCAAGGCCCTGTGAGCAGCATTCATATGGCCCATGTAAAATACCCCACAGCAACGAGACGAGTTCTCCCTAGCAACATTCTGTCCACAAATCCATTCTTGATAAGGAAAATTATATGCAGGCAGGTTTACAAAACAGGTTGCGTCTTACTATGACTCCTCTCTCTGGGAACACGAGCCTGAGTTTAATAGCCCGAGAAATCAGTTGTGATTATGATCTTTATCTATACGATGTAAAGCAATACCCTACAGTCAAAGAAGTTGGTTAGTATCATGACCCTGTTTGATAAGTCCGTCTGACTGTTAACCAAGTTTTATTTCCCTTCTCTGTTCATCTTCACCAAATTTTGCAGCAAAGTAAACATGCTACACATGCCTTTGTTTCTTATGTGTATTCAAATCCTCTTCCGTTGTTAAGTGTTTCAGTCATACTACTAAACCAAGCCTTTCAGTTATTGAACATAAAACAAAATTAAATCATACAGAAAGTAAACACAAGGGGAAAAAAACAAGCAAAAATACAAAAGAAAGGAAAAACAATGAAGAAATAAAAATTGACCACAATCCCATGGCACAAATATGAAACAATGTTTCATTCAAAGGAGCAGATCTACGGCACACGCAGTAGTCGCTGGCTGTGAAGTATACCAAGAGAGACATTCTGACTGAACTATTGTGCTTCTCAATGTCATTCTGAGCATGTAGAAGCAACAAGAATTTATGTGGAGTGTAACATCAACGTGATCCAAAACTAAAACATGCCGAGTATTACATCCACATGTCCCAAAACTAAAACATGCTGAATATTACAACCACATGTTTCAGCAATAAAACTGACAATTATGGCAAACATTGCACATATGAAACTTAAATGATTCAAAAGTTGTTCAAGATAAAAGATAAATGGTTACGTTATTTCTGTCAGAACAGGCCAAAACAACCAACCAACCATAAAATTACCACAAACTGGCCATGGATAGTTGGAAAGTAGAGTGACAACAGGTGCAAAATGAAGCAAGAGGATAAAGATTATGTGACTAACCCCCAAACAAAATGAAGCAAGAGGATAAAGATTATGTGACTAACCCCCAAACAAAATGGAACAAACAAATGACACCGAAGTAATGGTCTTTGACCTCTAGGTCTTCTGTGGGAAAGTCAAACAAACGAGAAAAACAAAAACAAAACCCAAAAAATAAAGAAAACAAAACTATGAACAAAGAAACTGCTCAGCAGAGAGGAAGTGTGTCTCTGCTGCTGCTGAATCAGAAAGGTGCAGAGGTATCTGCTTCTGATGAGTACACACAAAATGTGAACCTCCTGTTCATCAGCAGCAAGCAGCTTCTTCTTCCTAATCAAGGAGTTAGTTTGTTTTCCACATGTTTTTCTTTCTTTCTTTCATTGTCTAATTGGTTTTTCTTGACTGGTAGATGCAGTTTGCTTGTCCCATTCATCTGGCATTCTAGCAACTCATCTTACCCACAGTAACTAAACAGATCTTGAAAACAAATACACAAGCTTTATGGGTTTAAAAAAATAAAAAAAAAAAAAAAAACACTGTGAGCCAGAAGTTTACAAAATGTGCATCAGAAATGAACAAAACATAAACAAAAGATGTAAAATCAACTAAAACGAAAAAGTTGATGAAACAACAAAACTCAGGGAACTACCTAAAACAAAAACTCTATAAAACCTAAGAAACATATCCAAAATCTAGGCAACTAGCCGAAACAGAAAATCAGTATCTCCAATCCACTCCTTTGCAACGATGCAAGAGACACACTCAGAAGAGGAGGACATTGATGAAGTTGATGAAGAGGCCAGAGGCAAAGATGGACATGACGAAGGTGAAGCCCTCCGGCTGACCCAGCTGCTGACGGATCCACTGGACACCAGTTGCCAGCTGACCAGTCCCTGCTTCCTTGGGGGGTGCCTGGGGAAACCAAACATCGTGGACATCTTAACACATAACCACAATCACAACAGCACCTGATAACAACACAGCTGCCAACCTCTGAAAAGATTTCAGAGGAATCTTTTTTGAAAACTGAGAGGAATTTCTGATAGTTGAGAGGAATACATACACCATTGCCTAAAACAAAACACTGACATTCCAGACACTTTATTTTCTGTCCTTTTGTCAGGTGCTTTCATCAAATCACTGTCTCAGCCAATACATTGTTGCTCTTTCACATTTTTAAAGCACACTGTCACTAAGCTTCATCTGATGACTTGGCTCATTTTTTTCATTTCAGGATCATCGGTGCCTCTGTAATGTCTTGACCCAAGGAGGGACAAAAATATGAAAGGTTCTTCCTGACAAAATCTGAACACTTCCACAGGCCGAACTGTTGACCGGGATCAGCAGACATGACAATCATGACGGCAGAAAGCAACCTGAATCTGCACTTGTGTTTTCATCTCTGTTTCATCTCTTCTGCTTCAGGGTTAATCTGTCCAGCAGATCCTTTCGACATGATGGCAGTGGAAGAAGCTGAGGGTTAATCTGTCCAGCAGATCCTTTCGACATGATGGCAGTGGAAGAAGCTGAACTTGAAGAAAGTTTTCAGACAGCTCTTTGGCAGATGAATGGCAGATGTGCAATCTCTGTGAATAAACAAACTATTTTTTCCACGGGCCGAATTTCTTTATGTCAAGCGAATAGTGGAACGACATGCGTTTGAGCATAACAAATTTGGCCAAAAGTGGGAAGGTAGGAGACAAGATAATGTTGCTTATAGCCCAGCCGACCGCAAAGGGCCACATCAGGGCTGGAGTGGGAAGGTTGGCAGCTCTGTAACAATAGATATGACAATAGAAATAAGAATATGGAGATAATGGTAACAAATATCTTCATCTTAGAGATGTCAATCGGTCATGTATAAGGGCATTAAAAAAATCTAATAACTACAATAAAACCACCTGAACACACATCCTGCAAGAAGGACCATGCACTGAAATGACTCCACACAGAAGCTTTCTTAGTTTACTGTTATGACTCAAAAATAGTTCAGTCTGCTACACTGTCCCACAATGTGTCGGACATGTATTCCATTTTCCCAGGCTTTCCGGGTCTGCTATATTCAAGGACACCAAGCAGTCAGGAGCAGATCCCCCCGCCCAGTTTCCAAAGCTCAAAAGCAAACCTGTGTTTTTTTCTCTTTAAGATTCCATCTTTTTCCATCCATGCAGTGATCAACTCCAACAGTTTCAATGCCAGTCCTTGGCAAGATGAGACCCAAAACTGTTGGTCTTTGTGGTGATGTTTAATATTATGACTGAATGATTTAAAACCAGATTAAAGTGAGAGTATCAGAGAACACTGAACCTAAAACCCAACACTTTCCTCTGAGCTCAGTTTGCATCCAAGTATCAACTACTCATCTCATCCAGAGGTTAACTATTTACTATATCTGAGTATCAGCTATCAATGTTTTTGTGGCAACTCAAGCACAAGTGCCTACCTCTCTTCTCCTTCTCCCCTAGCTCTGTGTGGGGTCAATGGGTTATACACACCAAGGACTGGTTCACCAGATACCTTGAGTTCTGTAGGCTGTGTAGGCCAGGGCTTGGATTTCTGCAAATGTTTCCCCCATCCATTTTACAATATTGCCAGTCCATGCTTTTTCCCCACGGCAAGGACCAAGTCTTCATCACTGGCAAATGCTGGTACGCGTAGTCCCCTATCACTGTCATCTGATTACAGTCTTCATCACTGGCAAATGCTGGTACGCGTAGTCCCCTATCACCGTCATCTGATTACAGTCTTCATCACTGGCAAATGCTGGTACGCGTAGTCCCCTATCACCGTCATCTGATTACAGTCTTCATCACTGGCAAATGCTGGTACGCGTAGTCCCCTATCACGTCATCTGATTACAGTCTTCATCACTGGCAAATGCTGGTACGCGTAGTCCCCTATCACGTCATCTGATTACAGTCTTCATCACTGGCAAATGCTGGTACGCGTAGTCCCCTATCACTGTCATCTGATTACAGCAGGGGGTCACAACAATTCTTCCAGTCGTCTTCAGCATCTTTATCAACCTCAGCAAACCTGTCATTCTGAACAAATAGACTGTCTTTCTTGCCCACCTTGTTCACTTCATTCTGGAGCTGCAAACTGACTTCTTCAATTCCATCATCACTGGAGTCTGATTATGGGAGCGCATACTTGCTCTACCACGTTGTTGAATGGTTTGGCTGGCAGGTCATAATCCGGCTGGAAACAGGGTAGCATCCCAGTGCAGCGTTTCTGATGTCCACTCCACACACACACACACACACACTGTCCGTTCCACTTCACTGCAGGACATGTCCTTCTGTCTGCACTTCTCCTTTCCTCCTCCATCTGACTTCACAGTGGCTGAACATGAGCCAGGACTAGCTACCCATCTGGTGGGTTGGATTGTTTTTTTTTCTGACTTGCCTGAGTGTTCTCACATACAACCGCCTGTATATTTTGGCCAATAAAGTACTCAAAGATAACTATTTACATGATTTGAGAAATTTTAAGCGTAACTGACTGTACCGTCCTGGTAATACATACATACATTTATAATATATATATATATATATATATATATATATATAAGTAGTGGGGGAAAACAAGTGCAGGCTAACAATTCTTCCGTCATTTTAATAATGACTTTGCAAAGATTTGAAATTTTAGAGGAAAAAAAAAAAAAAAAAATTGAAGAAAATGGGGAAATATATTATAAATATGAAAAACCCTTCACTAGCTGCCTGAGGGAACCATCGTGATCCCTTCTGGAGCAGATCTATTTGTATTGCCTGCTCCTAGGCCTTTCGTCCGCTGGATCGGACTCATCAGGGAGACACGGCTGATTATGTCTGCGCTCCTGGTGTCAAATAGAGACACACCACAGTCCATAATTCTGTGGTGTTCTCACCACCAAGGGTTCAAAAAATAATCCAACAGCACCCACCAAAGCAGCCAGTGAAGGATAGTAAAATGGAATAAAACGAAAGTGTGGAGAGGAAAAAAGTTGCTAAGAAACTAAAAGCATTATACAAACAGTATAAAATGTAGGGGACAATCTTTGAGCCTATGCCTGAGGATCCATTCAAGGATACAAGGGAGATCAAAAGATATGGAACAGTTTGAGTGGTCAGCTCTGCTGTTCTATAACTCAAGAACTCATGTATATATATATATATACATAACTGCCTATGTATTATTAAGGACTTCCTTCAGTACTATCTCACTTTGCCAATGAATACCAGCCTGCATTATTCTGGACCTCAGCTGTGTTCTTACTGCTCGGAATGGACTATTCAGGGAATCACATTTCGCTCGCTGACAGCTTTCCTCTAACAACACTGCTCTTTTCCATGTTCAACTATAAAACGGCAAAGGTGTCATGGGAAAAAGGGGCTGCAACAACTGAAATCTTTGAAGGCGTGGACTAAAGTTAAAGGGTCAAACTAGAGGCCTGTATAGCTTCCCTTGCCCTGAAGCTTTTCTGTGCGTAAAATTTCAACTGATTTCAAGTCTGAGCTGAATTCATAACTTCAGCCACTCAGTGCGTGAGCAGGGTGCCACAGTTTAAACTTTGTTACCATGCCACTGAATTAAACGAGATTTGAAGGTCGTTACCGAGGGGTTCCAGAACAAACTATGCTGGAAAAGAATTCAATGAAAGCGGAGGCCCTACCTCAAGGATACCATAATGCTTGAGGAAATCCTGCAGAGCGGGCAAGTCCGAGGACATGACAGGCATGTAGTCTGCCTGCTTCTCTCGAGTCCACCAGTCTGTTGCAGAGTACCTGAAACAACCATCCTGACAATGGGTCTATGCACCTGAACTATCTTACATCATGTGATGCCACATATGGAGCAAGGGCTGGTGGGTCATCGTGGTGGGGCTATGGGGGTGGGTGGGTGGGGGGAATGATATTTAGTATGCAGATGTTTTTACCAGCATGAATAGACCACAGTCTTATAGCATTGATTTCATTCCATTTTCCACAAGGAGGCTGTTGGTAAGTCTGTCCATCCGTCCATCTGTTCGTCAAGATAATGTCAAAGGTTAGAATTAAAAAAAACCGTAACAATGAAAGAGGAGACTTTAAGTCACATTCTCTCATTCTTTCTCTTTCTATCTCACACATACACAAACACTCAAAGAAAACTCAGCACACATGCGCGCGCACACACACACACACACACACACACAAACGTGGTGACAGCCCTGATGTGGCCCTTTGCGGTCGGCTGGGCTATAAGCAACATTATCTTATCTCCTATCTTACACACACACACACACACACACACACAAAAAAAAAACACACACACACACCACACACAAACACAGCAACCACTCACTCCTTCTTCTTCGGGTCGTTGGTGGTGTAGTGATAGTGGTAGAGCGTGGCGCGGATATACTTGGGGGGCCTGCCAGGGAAAGGGTTGTCTCCCATGAGTTCCAGCACCTGGGGCTGGGCGGTGAGGAGGCGGTAGAGGAGGGTGACCAGCCATGGGTTGTCCTGGTAGTTGCCGAGGGCCGCAAACCACATCTGCCAGTCCAGGCGAGGCTGGTGGGGTGCTGTGCAACACACCATGTGTCCGTGACCAACAGGACTCAGCTCACAGGGAACATTTCCAAGGACAAACAGCGTAGGAACAATAACTCTCCGAGGGACGGCCTTTGGGCATAATACCTCTACCGTGCTGCACATGATTGGAACATGATCTCTGTGGAGATCCCTGACTGGCCAAGTGTCCCCCTTACCCCTAAGACCTACTGGCATGGAACCGTGGTGATGACAGCGATAACCAGCCTATGAATCATCTTTCTACAGATCAGATCGGTTCATCTGGTGCACACATACTGCATTTATTCTGTTCAACATCCAGACATATAAACAAATGAAGGCATGATTGTAGTGACTATCTCATGATAATGCAACTCCCTTGAATTTCCCAGCCTGTGCTGGTACTTGTGTGACTGTCTCATGATAATGCAACTCCCTTGAATTTCCCAGCCTGTGCTGGTACTTGTGTGACTGTCTCATGATAATGCAACTCCCTTGAATTTCCCAGCCTGTGGTGGTACTTGTGTGCAGCTGAGTTTCATCTTCTGCAGAGGTAAACTTCTGCTGTTGGGTTTTGTCACCCCTAAAAAGGCATGAGGGTTAAACTGAACAGCAACCAGATCAGGAAAAACAATGGTATGTTACCAATTCTAGAGAGATCACATAGAAGTATGCGAAGCACAATGAAAATGTAGAGGAGAACAAAGAAAATAATACAGGATAACACTCTTTTTCAATCTTCAAGTTTGAAAACCAAAAGGCTTTCCAACCCTGCCTACTTCCAATGAGGGGAAGGAATTAACCTCTTCTGTATCAGTGATGGTCTACATTTTATTAACCACATCTTTCCTATCTGTTCAGTTCTTCTGAAGGACTCTCAAATGTGTGACCTTTTTCTTCTTCACTTCATTCAAAGCAAACCTAGTCTATTTCAAAGGGCAGATGATTGTTAAATCAGCACTAAAATAAGACCCCCCCAAAAAAACCCCAAGCAAACAAAAGATATACAGACACAGGATACTGAATAATGGATTTAACTTCCCGCAGTTCTTTTCCTTGCTTTGATCACCAGTGATCAAAAGTTTTTTGTGAAAATTATCCCATCTAAACACATTTTTTTTGGTTACGTAAAGGAACAGTTTACTGAATTCATCTAAAAACATCTTTTTTTTAATTCAATAGACTAGTTTACTAAAAACAAACCTTTAAAAAAATTACCCCCCCCCCAAAAAAAAAAAAGGGAGAACTTTTAATATTGTTGCAGCAACAACAAAATCTTTAAAAAAAACTGTTGAAGGCTAAAGACATCAACAATTCCATCTACTCCTGAGCTACAAACATGTTATCAGTGATCATGGGACCTCACTGTGGATAAATGAAGCTGTTCAGGCTCCTGCTAAACCTCATCCATGAGGCCTCCTCCAAACTCTTTACCTCTTACATATCTTTGTCACACTGAGTTGTTCAGTTTTCCCCTGAACACACTAGAGGTCTAATGACTCAACAGATGCACTGCAGCATGCATGGCGTGGTCTGCAGGCAGTGATGACCCCTTGATGACACCGAGAGTGAGGCAAAGACTGACCAACGACAGGTTGCCAGGCTTGATGACAGTGAGAGTGAGGCAAAAACTGACCAACGACAGGAGGCCTGGTCAACAGGTTGCCAGGCTTGATGACTATGTGAGTGAGGCAAAGACTGACCAATGACAGGAGGCCTGGTCGATAGGTTGCCAGGCTTGATGACAGTGTGAGTGAGACAAAGACTGACCAACGACAGGAGGCCTGGTCAACAGGTTGAAAGGCTTGATGACACTGAGAGTGAGACAAAGACTGACCAACGACAGGAGGCCTGGTCAACAGGTTGCCGGGCTTGATGACTATGAGAGTGAGACAAAGACTGACCAACGACAGGAGGCCTGGTCGACAGGTTGCCGGGCTTGTAGAGAAAGTTGTATTCCTTCCATCCTTCCTCCCTGCTGTCGCTGCCTTCAATCACCACCTCTGGTCGGCCTCCTACCCCTGTCATCCTGAACACATCACCACAGGGCTGTCAGGTGGTGTACACTGAGAGAGATGACAGACAGACAGACAGACAAAGTGTGAGAGAAGAGAGACAGAGAGGGAGATAGAGAGACATAAAGAGAGAGAGAGAGACAGAAACACAGAGAGACAGACAGGCAGAGGCACACAGAAAGAGACAGAGACAGAGAGAGAGACAGAGAGAGAGAGAGACGACAGAACAGAGAGAGCAATGAAGTGTACAAATGCTAGCATATCTCCCCCCCCCCCCCCCCCCCCCCCCCCCTCCGCTATTGCACTCTTATCCCTATTATCAACACCAACACATGAGCACATATTCATGTCCACATTAACAAACACATCAACTTCAATTATATATAAGCTTATATCTGCACACGCACGCACGCACACACACACACAGACACACACACACAGACACACGCACA
The DNA here is from genome assembly GCA_018398815.1 of Conus ventricosus. Classification (NCBI taxonomy): domain Eukaryota; kingdom Metazoa; phylum Mollusca; class Gastropoda; order Neogastropoda; family Conidae; genus Conus; species Conus ventricosus. Next base: position 33,973,083 of record CM031614.1, read on the forward strand.
CCAAGCATCACACACCTTTATGCATACAAACACATACATATATAAGTATCTGCACTCACACACACACACACACACACACACACACACACCACACCAATACATCTACACACACACACACACACACACACACACACACACTCTCTCTCTCACAAACACACACATACACACCACACACACTCTCTCTCAAGACATATACAGAGAGACTCAACAGAAATAATTATCAGAAACCAAAAAAACATCAGCTAACAAAACCACCACATAGGAAATAGTAAACAGTAAACAAAATGAGAGTCTCTTCCAAAGAAAATTTGTAACAGATCAAACCAGCTTGCATCATTTCATTCGATATAAAACACAGATGAAGCAAAATAAAAAGCAAAATAAAATAGAAGCAAAACAAAAAAAAAGATTAAATCAAATAAACGATCACTTGTACATCTGGAAGAAAGTACAGTGGAACCTCTACATAACACCTTCAGGAATCCTTAAAAAATGGGGTCTTCAGTGGAAGTGAGTTTTGAATGGGAAATAACTCCAGGATAGAACAGCACAGACAAAAAAAAGTTCAACACAAAACGGTCTTTAACCTCTTTCAACCCATCAGTAACTGAGACCACCTTTCACAGTGCCAGCTCTGTTGACAGTCACTGTCAACAAATATCTGTAATGCCATCAATTTGAAGCAGTAAAACAAGGGAGATAGTTACAGTGTTGGGCTCAAGTCACATAATATCATTTCCAGGTGAAAGATACACCCACAATTCAGAGTATTGATTATTTCAAACCTTTTCCTTTTAAGATGTCACATAAAAAATTTTTAAAAATATATATATACCCTTGGCTAAATGTCACAAGTTCAAGCTGCTGAACTGCATAGTCGACTGCTCAACAGGTCCACAACATTATACACAAGATTCACCAGCTTCGTTTTTGGTGTCTGTTTCTTTCGTCTTCAATACTGTGCCTCACTGGCTTAGTTTATGAATCTGAAGTGGGTGTGTCCTGTTCTGCTATCTGATTGTCATTCAAAGCATAGTCACATGTTTACCAGAACATCCTTCATTGGCTCTCGGTGAGAATTTCCAGAATTGTGTCTCACCAGACTACATTATGAAAAGTTCACTTGCCAAATAGCTTTGCAAACTAAGAAAAACATATCAGATAGGCATTGCTGGCAACACAGTGGTGCCTGCTCATTTTTGCATGAAACACTGGTTCATGATTAACACATGACAGAGCTCTGAAATCCCTTTAGGGCTTTCCGTTCTTCGTCTTCAACAACCTACCAGTCTCATAGCACTACTGCTTTAAACTGGTGCAGAAACTGAAACACCGATACTGCACTTTGCTGCAGTGTTTTGGCTTCACTGGTGTTCAAAGTGTTCATGAATGGGAGCGTTATCCTGAAAAGTATTTCACTGGGAAATTTCACAGCGTAACAAATTTGTTGATATAACCTTCAAGGCAAACCACTAAAGAGGACATGAATATACTGATGAATCTTTGAATACAGACTTTCACATATCCTTAAATGGGGTGGAGGTGTGGGGGGAAGAGTCTTTGCTGTGAAGTAATTCCAGCACAGACCAGAGAAAAAAATGTTCAAGGAAAACAAGTCTTTAAATGGGGGTGGGGGGGTGGGGGGTGTTCATTATGAAGGCCTTTACAAAGAGGTTTCACTGTATCTGCGCAACCATTACAGCGTCCAGAGCCATGCACCATGATTGTAACACAAAAACCTCCATTGCAAAGCACACGAAAAGCACAAGCAACAATACGTGCACACTTAAACAACAGACAAACAAACGGTTAGGCAGGTAAGTTAACAAAGACGTCATGAAACATGTATGAACAGGAAAAGAAAGAAATGGAAAAACATCAGGAATAAAGAGGGAAGCAGTCTAAAGGGACAAATGTTGATCCTGACCATACAGGAGCAAAACAAGAACGACAAACCACATCAACAAGGAATGAACGCACAAGAAAATCAGCCAGCACTACAGACAAACAGCTGTGCTTACACTCGAAAGAGGCCATAAGAGCTAGTCAAACTAAAACGTTCCGTCTGTCTGTGAAGGTCGTGGAGCCGTTGATGAATACTAAAGTACGCTTTACGATCAACCACGCTATGATCTACCTGAAAGACAACAGTCCACACCACACACACACACACACACACACACACACACTCAGATTGACTGTTTGCCAACAAGAAAAAAAAATCCTTGGACAAAACAGAAAGAAATTCAATTTAAAAAAATATATATGCATGGCATGAACTGCAAACTAAACTTAAAGGAAAAAAAAAAGACAAATTACAGTGACTATTTGAACTACATAACACGTGGGCAAAAGCAAGACAGAGTTGGGATAATTTCATGCGATGTGGGAACAGGTCTGGGTTCAGTCAGTAGGATGGTCAATTGCATAGGATCTGGGTCCACTGGTGACCTCTGAACCAGTTTGTCAAGACCAAGGCCAGTTTGGTAAACACTACGCTGATTTGTTTAGACCTGTTTATAATCCGAGCAGACTCGGGCTCTAAATATTTCATGATATCTGGAAACACTTGAACAACTTTGAGGTTAATCTGGCACATCTGACAATATCTAAACCAGTCTGATCAGATCTGAACAAATATAGTAAAAATCTGAACTACTCTGATCTGTTTACTCTTTCATTCATCTTGGCCCAGATTTGGTTTAATCTGGTAAAATATGGACTCATTTTGAGAAGTAATCTGAGCCAACTGGATCAGATCTGTATTAATTTGGCAAAAAAAAATTGAACCAATCAGATCTTGGTTAGTTCATGTCAGCCTTATCAGTTCTTGGTGTATGTGGTAGGATCTAACCAATTTGTTAAGATCTAGATTAATCTATTAACATCTGACCTAATTCAATGTATTTGAATTTATTAGATAAGATCAGAGCCAATATGTTAAGACTGAGGCTAGTTTTGCCAAACATGTGCTAACTTAACAAGATGCGACCTAGTTTGGTGTGATATCCCTTCACACAATCATATTCATTATCTCCGCAAATTTGGCAAGATCTGAGCTAATTTGGTTTTTGAAAAACCAAACAAACAAACAGAGCTAATCTGCTCAGATCATAAGCTACTTTGACCGGATGTAGCTAATTCAAGATGTAACATCATTTACAAGTTATGATCCATGTTTGTTTAAAGACCTAGGCTAATTCGTTCAGCCTGAATTGACTGGATGAAGTCTCAATGTGACTGGATGAAGTCTCAATGTGACTGGATGAAGTCTCAATGTGACAGGATGAAGTCTCAATGTGACTGGATGAAGTCTAATTGACTGGATGAAGTCTCAATGTGACTGGATGAAGTCTCAATGTGACTGGATGAAGTCTCAATGTGACTGGATGAAGTCTCAATGTGACAGGATGAAGTCTCAATGTGACAGGATAAAGTCTCAATGTGACTGGATGAAGTCTCAATGTGACTGGATGAAGTCTCAATGTGACAGGATAAAGTCTCAATGTGACTGGATGAAGTCTCAATGTGACTGGATGAAGTCTCAGCTAATGTGATCAGGCCTGGGGCTACTTTGATAAGATCTGTGACAATGTCTTCACAGTCTGGCAAGATGTAAACCCATTTGATCAGATCTGGACAAATCTACTAAGATCTGTGCTGTGCCAATCTCATACGATCTGGAGAAATGTGATAACATCTGGGCTAGGATGATCAGTCCCAGACTGATCTGGTCAGATCTGGCCTTCTTTGGTAAAATGTGGCCAAGTTTGATCAGATCTGTACTAATTTCAAAAGATCTGGACTAACAGGTTAAAAATGTGGATCGGTCTAACCCCTTCTGACCTGACCCCCCCCCCCCCACCCCACCCCACCCCCTCCCCTGGCTAACCTGTCAAGATCTTGGCCAGCCTGATCAGTTCTGGAATGAGCTGGTGACCTGGACAAATTTGGTAGGATCTGGACAGATCTGATCTGAATGATTTGGCAAGACGTGGGCCAATTTGATTGAATGATTTGGTAAAGATGGCCAGATTAATCCAACCTGGATTGACTTGGTAAGATCTGGATCAGGACCTTTTCTTCAACCGGATTGTGGCTGATTTGTCAGATCCAGGCCAGTCTGGTCAGCTCTGGACTAAGTTGGTCAGCTCTGGACTAAGTTGGTAAGATCTGGACCAAACTGACAATATCTGGGTTGGGACCAGAAAGACAAGAACTAGCTAAGCTGGGTGAAATAAGACAAATAAGCACAAGGCTACATTAATACATATGAATAAGGCGGACAAAAGAGATCCAGGTAATGGTTAAAGACCTGGCATCATGAACAGAAAGACCATGGGCTTTGTGGCATGTCATACTAGTCAAGTGGTACAATGTGGGATGATTGTAATGTCACTTAACCCCACCTCCTTTCGCTGGCCCTCTCAGTGTCACAAATGCTCCAGCAGCTTCCGACATGAGATTACATTATTTCTACGCTCAAGATTTGACAGCCTTGGCTGATGTCAATGTTTGCCAGAGGTTTGCATTACAGCATGAAAAAGGACAGAAAAAGGCTTTTTGTCACTGACATGAACAGTATGAAGTAGCAATAAAATTTCAAAAAGAAACCACCCCTCGGGTCATGATGACTATATACCATCTACAGGAAAATAAATATTGTGAAGCTAAGTTTGAAGAAAGTGCCAGGTCTTTAAAATAATCAAAACATCTGATTCATGATTATGAAAGAACTGGTTAGAGCAAAGGGTTTAAAAAAAAAAAAATCAATGATGTCACAAGGGACAGTCCTGTGAAAACCTGTGCAAGTCTGGACCCTCAATGCTGGTAACCGCCTCAAGTTCCTGTTACAATCTTGTGACAGTGCTGAGTCACAGAACACTCTCCCTTGATCCCTCTCCAGCTCTAAAAATGAAAATTAAAAAAAGGGAAACAAAAACTAAAAGAAAAATACAAAAGCACCCGATGAATACACTCAATGAAACCACATCTTCAGGTGGGACAGGAACGCTTCAAACACAGGCACACAGAAAAGTAAAGAATGATGCCGATGATGTAGGACAGTAGCCAACAAACGTTGCAGGAAAATCAAGCAGAAACCACACGAGAGGGGCAGGGAGAACTCTGGGCTACCTGCGGAAAAGTCCATAGGAACTGACGAGGTGGAACGGCGTGTCCGCCCATGGAGTTTCAGGATCTCAGGATCCAGAGTTCTCTGCAATGGCTTGTGAACAGCTGTGTGGGGCACCTAGCAGACATGCACGTCAGTATCAGCTTTGTCACAGAGCTGCCACAAGCACACATCAATACAGCTTTCTACACCAACAGCTGTTTGACGTACCGCTGTGACAGCCACCTTAGTACAGTGGCTGATGTGATGGGCTGATGAGATACACCCCAGTGTCTGATTCCATCAAACCCGAAACATCGTGGGCATTTCACTGGCTGTATTAGCTCCAACACAGCAGTTCGTGTTCTCTGGCAATACTAAAATTACAGTGCCAAGTCTAATCCATGTCGTATAGCTTAAATTCTTTTTTTTCATGATGAACATTAGGAATACAATGTCTGTACCTGTTGAAACCAGCTGGGAACATATTATCAATGCAAGAACAGAACAACACAATGCATGACACAGTTGTGAACTTTCATGTGGCCGATCGCACCGAGTCATGTGATTACGATAATAAATTTTCCACTGATGACTCTTAAACTACCTATAGTTTTTGTCATACATGTTGATATGTCACCTGAAACTGACTTATCAAATAGTTCCTAATATGGCAAGTCACGTGAGTCATCATCTCCTGGCAAAAAAGTTGCTTGCGGTCTTGACTTGGACAGAAAGAAAGGCTGTTCGCCACACACTGAGCGCATAACAGAAAAATCCTGGATTAAAATGGAAATGCAGAATTTCTTTCTACATAATATCATATCAAAATGAAAACAAAAAAATAATTTTTGAAAAACAAACACACAAAAAAAACTGCTGTGTATGTAATTCTATCCCACAAGGCCACAGTCACCGCAATACAGGAGTCCAACACCTAACCCAAAAGCTAACCAGGCTCTGACAGTAACAGGTATTTAACTTATATAGACTAAAGCTGTTTGGGTCACGATACCCAGAAAGAAAGTGGCGTCAAAAAAATGGAAATCATTGTAATGGTCTGCAGAAAGTGTGTAAGCCATCACTTGGACATGCAAAACATGTGGGAGCACAATACAATGACCAACCCACCAGTCTCCACCCCATTAGGTTACCCTAGCCGCCATGGAAAACCGACAACAGAAAATGCAACCTGCCACCAAGATTTAAGTATACAGCAAATCCTCTAGCCTTCAGTTAAGTGCTAGAATGACCAACAACTTGAAGTTAGGCAACATGGAAAAAGAATAAGAAGCAACAGTGATTTTGGCTGAAGAAAACGGCTTTCCCAGTCTGTTTCCTTTGATATCTTCTGCCTCTTCAAGTCACAAAGAGATGTCAGCCAACTGGGCATCATACTAGCTAGAATAGAAAATAATAGGCACGAGTTCTATTCAGAAAATAGGTATGCGAGAAAGTATCTGCTATGCAGCAAGGCCGTTTTATAAACATGTGCAAGGATAAGTGTGGATAGAATTGGATAACCGCTTTTTGTACAAAGTGCCCAAGGTCTGTCAACTAACTCATGCAAAACTTCTGAGTTCATCCGATGGTCTGATGTGGTGTTTCATGTATTTGTTTATCAAAACAAAACATGTATGCATCCATGTTCTGTTTATGGATTTTACTCTTTTTTTTTCATCAAAGTGCGTACTCAAATGCATTAATTTTGCACCAAACTATTTAGTCAAGAACACAGATTTTCAACATACACAAAGGAAATAAAAAGAACCACAAAAAAAAACACAACAAAAAAACAACAACTTCTGTTTAGGATTTTGAACTGCCTGACAAAAGTTCACTTCACCAGGAACTTCCAGGGAATACATATCCTAAAGTCCCAATGTTTTTGACTGAATGACTAAACATAATTTGTTAAAATAACCTGATGGTATAATAGAATGTCAATGCTCAGTGGCCACTGGTAAGCTCAAAGGATTTTTCCAACCTTACATGGTTTCAGTGTGTTATGTATGGAATGTACAGCAACTAAAAACATGCAGCGGAATCTCCGTTTTTCACACTGGGATTACCTACTTGAAAAAATCCATTCATCCAACAATAGCTCAGTCAGTTCAATCTAATTACAACATTTGATTCTGGTTGTATGTCTTTTCTCTGATTCTTTAGCGAGTAAGATAACGACATCACTGCCCAAGTGAAGCTTCCAGCATTGTTTGCGATTCACTGTGGGCTTGATTGCCTTTTACAATCAAGTTGATTATTCCCTGATCATTATCTCGCATAACTCCTTGTAGATTTTGAAGAGTACGTGAACAATCAGAGCAGATCAGTAGCAGACTGAAAGAAGCCTACTGTATTGTGAGAGGACCACCACTGTTGTGTTTGATTCCCCTGTAGCTCCAATGAACCTCTGACAATTGATGTTATTATAGCTCCAATGAACCTCTGACAATTGATGTTATTATAGCTCCAATGAACCTCTGACAATTGATGTTATTATAGCTCCAATGAACCTGACAATTGATGTTATTATAGCTCCAATGAACCTCTGACAATTGATGTTATTATAGCTCCAATGAACTTCTGACAATTGATGTTATTATAGCTCCAATGAACCTCTGACAATTGATGTTATTATAGCTCCAATGAACCTCTGACAATTGATGTTATTATAGCTCCAATGAACCTCTGACAATTGATGTTATCATAGCTCCAATGAACCTCTGACAATTGGTGTTATTATAGCTCCAATGAACCTCTGACAATTGATGTTATTATAGCTCCAATGAACCTGACAATTGATGTTATTATAGCTCCAATGAACCTCTGACAATTGATGTTATTATAGCTCCAATGAACCTCTGACAATTGAGTTATTATAGCTCCAATGAACCTCTGACAATTGATGTTATTATAGCTCCAATGAACCTCTGACAATTGATGTTATTATAGCTCCAATGAACCTCTGACAATTGATGTTATTATAGCTCCAATGAACCTCTGACAATTGATGTTATTATAGCTCCAATGAACCTCTGACAATTGATGTTATTATAGCTCCAATGAACCTCTGACAATTGATGTTATCATAGCTCCAATGAACCTGACAATTGATGTTATTATAGCTCCAATGAACCTCTGACAATTGATGTTATCATAGCTCCAATGAACTTCTGACAATTGATGTTATTACAGCTCCAATGAACCTGACAATTGATGTTATTATAGCTCCAATGAACCTCTGGACAATTGATTTATCATAGCTCCAATGAACTTCTGACAATTTATGTTATTATAGCTCCAATGAACCTGACAATTGATATTATAGCTCCAATGAACCTCTGACAATTGATATTATATCACATGTAGCTCCAATGAACCTCTGACAATTGATATTATTATCACACGTAGCTCCAATGAACCTCTGACAATTGATGTTATTATCACATATAGCTCCAATGAACCTCTGACAATTGATATTATTATCACATGTACTCCAATGAACCTCTGACAATTGATATTATTACACATATAGCTCCAATGAACCTGACAATTGATGTTATTATAGCTCCAATGAACCTCTGACAATTGATATTAGTATCACGTGTAGCTTCAATGAACCTCTGACAATTGATGTTATTATCACATGTAGCTCCAATGAACCTCTAACAACTGATGTTATTATCACATGTAGCTCCAATGAACCTCTGACAACTGATGTTATTATCACATGTTTTACATAGTTTCTTTTTCTCTGGCAACAAGTGCACTCTAACCTGCAGCCTTGCTTACATCATGCCTAAGTTTTGGATGAAAGATCTACAAAGAAACACTCCCCCCCCCCCCCCCCCCCCCCCCCCCCCCCCCGAGTCCCAAAACTATTTTCCAGCATCATGAATGTCCACAGCTGTCTGTGCCTAAAACTACATGTGAATAATCTACTTAGGAAAATGGCAAATTTTAGAAAAATGGCAAATTTTAGAAAAATGGCAAATTTTCCACGTTTTCTGTCTTATCAAACAGCAAATTTGTCATTTTTTAAACTGCAGTATGCCTCACAGGTCAATCACACAGCTTTAAAAAATCAAACCAGAAATGGGCTGTGTATATATCAGTGAACAAAACTCATGCGTGTTCTTCTCATCGTCTCACCTCTTCAGGTGTGGTCATCAAGATGATTATGAATAAGGAATCATCTGCCTGCTCTTGCTATATTGCACTTCAGGAGTCAGATCACCTTTTAAATTAGATCTTCACTCTGCTCAGCATATGTATTAAACTCTATTTTCCAAGGCACAAAGAATATTAGTATCTTTATCAGCTGAAAATGGTAAGCTTTTAATGTTTAATTTCAAACCTGAAAAGCCAAAGAGTTGACTTGCTCACATAAAGACCCAATACAGTTTTATTCACAGAAGAAAATAACGCATCCAAAGAAAGGGAGGCTACCTTTGCAGTGAACATCAATGCCCATGCAAGCAATCCTGTCACATTAAAAAAAAAACAACCAAATGCACTGAAGACATTCAGCAGGGGGTCATAAATAACAGGAATGCATCAGGTCCCATATGGAACATGCTCCTCAGTTGAAAGATTCAAGTCCCACAGCTGAACGGCCACAGGGCTTGTAAACTGTTAGAGGTCACTGTGTCGAAGACATGGCACTGCAGACGGCAGACCCCAACCCTATCTCAGACCCCAACCCTATCTCTCCGCTGCCTTCACCTTTCATGAAATGGATCTGGCTCACCTTGACTACTGGGAGGACACGGAGGGTTCACCCCATGACTGTTTCAAACTCACACGCTTTAACTCTGTAGTTGAACACACTCACTATTTAATCGAGAGCTCCTTATTAGAGTGTAAATTATTTGTGACAGAAAATCGAAATGAAGTATACACCATTACTAAATTCTGTTTTACTAAATTCAAACAACAATAATATCTTTTTTAAAGCTGAAAACGGTTAGCTCTTCTTGTTTAAAGTCAATTTGGACAGCCTGTAAAAAAAATAACTAATGTTACCAGACTTGTAACCGTCAAAGTTAGCTTAAGTCCACCGCATTAACAAAAAAAAACCCAATATACAAAGATCAATCTTAAAGCATAAATATACATGCACACTCACATATACACACTCACAAACACACAAGCACAATCAGACACATGCACACTTATACACATTCACACGCACAGATTTGCACACACAAGCAAGCATACATCCACTCAAACTTACCAGACTGATACCAAACATGGCAGCAGCAATAGCGCCAAACAACACGGTCTGCACAATGGCCACGTTCTTCCGGAAGATTCCTTTGTACCATGTGAAACTCCTGTCCAGTTCACATTGCAAATACAGAAACATGTATCACGTGAAACATCTCACCAATCTCTACACACGCACACACACACACACTTACACACACACTTACACACACACACACAAAGAAAATCCACAAGCAAAATCCACAACTTCTCCCTTCTCTCTCCTAAACACAGACAAACGGATGCATGCATATGCGCACACATGTACATACACACAATGGATGTGTACTCACACACACATACTCCACACATATACACATACATACGCATGTGCTCCGCACTCACACGCACAAAGCACACACACTCACAGGCCACACACATGCACATACACTCATTCTCTCACACACCACACACACACACACATGCACGCAAGCAAACACACACACGCGCGCGTGCACACACACACACACACTCTCTCTTGCGCTACCCCCCCCCCCCCCCCCCCCAATTCCCTCCAACCCTCCCACCCCACAAACCTGATGAAAGCCTGCAGCAGCTCCAGAGCCAAGGAGGCAGCCCCCAGTTTGATGGTCCACGGCATGACCATCTCCAGCCATTCCAGAAACTGTTTCTCCGTGAAGGCTGCAACGGCAGGTTCCACACTCAGATCACTGGCAGTGGATCCTAATTCATGCCCTACCATGCCTGACCTTAACCTTCAACTTGCAACTCTCTTGCTTTCCCGCTATGAGTTGAGCGATACAGTGCACACAGCTTCTGCCCAACGTTCAAATCCCACCAAGTTTTTCTTTTCTCTTTTTCAATCTCCCAAGCCAATGTATGTGTAGGACCGCCTAAACCTGATCCTCCTCCACATCAGTTCGTCTTAAAACTTGCAAGTGAAACAAGCCATGATACAGTCATGGTTCAGTGAGGAATGGAAAGACAAGTCACCAATGCCCATCATTTTGAACAGGAAGAGAATGCTGCCTAAAAAGTATGACACGTAATGTTTGGGCACAAGGGAAACTTCAATGATTAATAATGATTAGAGGACATTCATGCAGCACTCTCCAAAGTCTCAAAACACTTTAACAAAAAGCACACATTTTAAACATCTCTCTCTCCCTCCCCATCCCCCCTCTCTCTCTCTCTCAGACAAACACGGACGCACGTGTATGCACACTCTCTCTCCCTTCCTCTCTTCCTGGGTATACCCACACCCGTAATTAAGCCCCCATACACAAACACAGGCACTCGAGTGCACTTGCACACACACACACACACACTCATGCACACACACACACACACACACACACACACACACACACACACACACGCTTTTGATTCATTCTGAAGAATGAGAGCGACAGACTGTGGGAGAAAGAGGACACACAGTTTCATGTTTATGCATCAGAAATACTGCAGGCTCTTCCACGGTGCCTTTCCTTATAGAACTTTGGAATGCCGAAGATCCTGTCATCATCAGCAGTGGTACACACATCTTGATGGAACATAAATGTTTCAAAGTTCAGAAAGATACCAGGGTGAAGTTCCGGAATTAACGTGAAGGCAAAGAGAATTCTTGTGCTTTATTCTTTGCTCAACAGGAAGCCAGTAGCACTCAAAGAGAGATGCACAGAGCTGAAACTTGCCTACGTCAAAGGCAAGTTTGGCGGCAGAATTTTGAACCTGTTGGAGGGGTCTTAGACGTTTCTGTGGATAACCAGCAAGAAGTGAACAACCACAATCCAGCCTGGACAAAATGCCTGTGGCAATTAATGTCTTTGTTACATTTGGTGAGAGGTTTTGACCAGTAGAGCTTCTGCACAGAAATGAGAACAGACTTGAAGTCTGCCATGAATCCCAACCCTTGACTCTAACACACATGGCAAGGTAAGTGGAGTGTGCAAAGCACATCCTCGACATGATGGAACTGCCAACGATTGTTTTTTTCAGTGTACAAAACTCTAGGCTGGACAGTGTGCAAAATCCTTAAAATAGCTGCCATGTCTGCATCATTCTGATGTTAGCATTGAACAAGGAGTTTTTTCTACATTATGACGACCCTACAGGAGTTTCATAGGGTCACATGCTTTTTTTATCTTGGGACTTGCTCTTAGCGAAAAGATGAAAATTTGCATGCAAAGCGTTTAACAGTGTGTGTAGGAATGATTTGGTTGTTCTTTTGTCGATACAATGAAAAAACCATCAAAAGTCTATTTACAAAGTTTACACTGGTCACAGATAACATATATATATATAATTATATGTAAATATATATGTAAGCACATATACACACATGCATACATGTACATGTGCTTACACATGGGTAAATTTACACACACACACACACACACACACACACACACACACACACACACACACACACAAATGTCAACAAAAGAATGATTACTTTGACACTGACAATGACAATGACCTAAGAAAGACAGACCCGTCTCTGAACTGATAACAAAAACAAGAATAAAAGAAATGACCGATGTTGAAACTGATTAGGGCAACAGAAAAAGCAAGCCCGGTAAACTCTTATGTGAATAAACACACTTCACATGCATCACAGACAGCCAGGCACAAGATCAAAGAAGAAATAAGGTCAATCACTGTTCTTCTTACTGACTCAAATGGATTTAAACAAACAAGTTCAATTGGTGTTCATACTGATTCAAATGGATTAAACATAGAAACAAGTTCTATCAGTCTTCTAACTAATTCAAATGGATTATACAAACAAGTTCTATTGGTGTTCTAACCGATTCAAGTTGATTAAATAAACAAGTTCTATTGGTGTTCTAACTGATTCAAATGGATTTAACAAACAAGTTCTATTGGTGTTCTAACTGATTCAAATGGATTAAACATAGAAACAAGTTCTATCAGTCTTCTAACTAATTCAAATGGATTATACAAACAAGTTCTATTGGTGTTCTAACCGATTCAAGTTGATTAAATAAACAAGTTCTTTTGGGTGTTCTAACTGATTCAAATGGATTTAACAAACAAGTTCTATTGGTGTTCTAACCGATTCAAACGGATTAAATAAACAAGTTCTATTGGTGTCCTAACTGATTCAAATGGATTTAACAAACAAGTTCTATTGGTGTTCTAAACCGATTCCAATGGATTTAACAAACAAGTTCTATTGGTGTTCTAACTGATTCAAATGGATTAAATAAACAAGTTCTATTGGTGTTCTAACTGATTCAAATGGATTTAACAAACAAGTTCTATTGGTGTTCTAACTGATTCAAATGGATTTAACAAACAAGTTCTATTGGTGTTCTAACTGATTCAAATGGATTTAACAAACAAGTTCTATTGGTGTTCTAACCGATTCAAATGGATTTAACAAACAAGTTCTATTGGTGTTCTAACCGATTCCAATGGATTTGACAAACAAGTTCTATTGGTGTTCTAACCGATTCCAATGGATCTAACAAACAAGTTCTATTGGTGTTCTAACTGATTCAAATGGATTTAACAAACAAGTTCTATTGGTGTTCTAACTGATTCAAATGGATTTAACAAACAAGTTCTATTGGTGTTCTAACTGATTCAAATGGATTTAACAAACAAGTTCTATTGGTGTTCTAACTGATTCAAATGGATTAAACATAGAAACCAGTTCTATCAGTCTTCTAACTGATTCAAATGGATTAAACAAACAAGTTCAATCAGTGTTCTTACTGAACAAAGAAACAAGTTCAATCGGTGTTCTTACTGATTCAAATGGATTATACAAAGAAACAAGTTTTATCCGTCTTCTGATTCAAATGGATTAAACAAAGAAACAAGTTCTATCAGTCTTCTAACTGATTTAAATGGATTAAACAAAGAAACAACTTCTATTGGTGTCCTGATTCAAATAGATTAAACAAAGAAACACGTTCAATCGGTGTTCTTACCGATTCAAATGGATTAAACAAAGAAACAAGTTCTATGGGGGTTCTAACTGATTCAAATGGATTAAACAAAGAAACACGTTCAATCAGTGTTCTTACTGATTCAAATGGATTAAACAAAGAAACAAGTTCTATGAGGGTTCTAACTGATTCAAATGGATTAAACAAAGAAAAGTTCAATCGGTGTTCTTACTGATTCAAATGGATTAAACAAAGAAACAAGTTTTATATCCGTCTTCTGATTCAAATGGATTAAACAAAGAAACAAGTTCTGTCGGTCTTCTAACTGATTTAAATGGATTAAACAAAGAAACAACTTCTATCAGTGTCCTGATTCAAACAGATTAAACAAAGAAACAAGTTCAATCGGTGTTCTTACTGATTCAAATGGATTAAACATAGAGACAAGTTCTATCAGTGTTCTAACTGATTCAAATGGATTAAATGAAGAAACAAGTTCAATCTGTGTTCTTACTGATTCAAATGGATTAAACAAACAAACAAGTTCAATCGGTGTTCTAACTGATTCAAATGGATTAAACATAGAAACAAGTTTTATCCATCTTCTGATTCAAATAGATTAAACAAACAAACAAGTTCTATCGGTGTTCTAATCAATTCAAATAGATTAAACAAACAAGTTCAATCGGTGTTCTTGCTGATTCAAATGGATTAAACAAACAAACAAGTTCAATCACGTGTTTCTAACTGACTGAAATGGATTACACATTGTCCATTCACACAGACACCGCCATCACCAAGACTGACCGATCTTGGACGTGATGGTGTAGTCACTGGTCAGGCGGAGGTTGAAGAGTTTGATGGTGTAGTAGGCCCCCAGACCCAGGACCACCCCCGGCACCACGATGGACGCCAGCAAGGACAGCAGGTTCCACACCACGCCCTTCCTGCCGCCTGCGTGCACATGCCTGCTGTCTGACTGCCCAGCCTCTCAGTTCTGCACTGCCCTCTTCTGACAGTTCCCCTTCTCTTCACTCCTTCCTTCCTTCCTTCCACCCTTTGTTTCTCTCTTTCTCCTCCTCTCTTTTTACAAAGGTTGATCTATTATTCATTTTCTACATCCTTCTTCTTTCTTTCTTCAGTCTATTAAGGTTGACTTATTCATTTTCTATCTTCACATCTTCACATTACTTTAAAAAAAAATCATTTTAGTGTCTGTGTGTGTGTGTGTGTGTGTGTGTGTGTGTGTGTGTGTGTGTGTGTGTGTGTGTGTGTGTGTGTGTGTGACTGTGTGTGTGTGTGTGTGTGTGTGTGTGTGTGTGTGTGTGTGTGTGTGTGTGTGTGTAAGTGTGTGTGTGTGTGTGTGTGTGTGTGTGTGTGTGTGTGTGTTCACGCATTATTCGCTTATCTGTTGACCATGCTTTCACTCAGCTCAATTACCTGATTGTGCAATGGCAGTTCAGTATTTTCATTACCCCCTCCTCATACTACTCTGTACTGGTGAAAGTCTTATTTCTTGTTTCTTGGTTATTATTACTTAATGTTTTTTTCCTCCTTCACTATTCAATTTTCCCTGTGTGTGGCATAAATGGTCAAGGCATATTCCAATGACAGAAAGTTTATGATCAGGTTTCTTCCACTCAATCCTGTATGAGCACATGTGCATGCATGTGGGTGTGAGTGTAAGTATGTGTGTGCATGTGTGTATTTAATAATCATTTAGAAATGGGATGGATGTTTCAACAGTTCTGATTTTTCAAGTTAGCGTGACAGTACCTCTCTCTCACTCACAAACATACACACACACACTCTCTCTCTTTTTCTCCTGCTCTCTCTCTCTCTCTCTCTCTCTCTCTCACACACACACACACACACACGCACACAAACACACGCACACACAAGCATGTACATACACACACACATACACACAAATACAATGCATATACACCTTCCCAACACATGCGCATATGCAAGCTCTTACTTTCTTACACACAATTAGAAACAATGACAAACGATTTTTTGGAATGGAAAATGACTAAGAACCAAACAGTGAAATGCCATAATGAAGTGTACTTATCCAACAGAAAAGTAGCGATAAATCAGTGATAGATGTTCCCTGATCTACATCTTCTTTTTATGACACTACGGTGACAGCACATATCTGTGTTAATAAACCCTCATGACTCGCACTGGGAGAAAAGTCTTTCTCCTTTCATCACCCACCTGCTTTACCAGGAGATCCAAAGAAGACAGCATCATCCAGGAGAGGGATGCAGAGTGCAATCGTCAGCAGGTTGAAGAAGTTGTAATTCCCAGTCAAAATGATCAACACCTGCAGACTAACCTGCACACACACACACACACACACGCACACACACGCACACACACACACACA
Organism: Conus ventricosus; assembly: GCA_018398815.1. NCBI lineage: Eukaryota > Metazoa > Mollusca > Gastropoda > Neogastropoda > Conidae > Conus > Conus ventricosus. The sequence goes on from CM031614.1 coordinate 33,989,743, forward strand.
CACACACACACACGCACACACACACACACACACGCACACACACGCACACACACACACACATCCATAAGTAAAGCACCTGCTGCCTGATATAACTTATACACAGAAGAAGCTCCTGCTACAGTCTCACAGTATCGGCATATTGACAGGACTGTCGGTGGAAAGACGTGGTGGACAGATGTGGCCTGATGTCTGCCTCCCCAGTCAGTCTGGCCATCACTGTGGTCTGTAGGAGGGTTTGCAAGTGACGTCCAGCCATTACACAGCAGCACAGGAACAAATGAACAGCATCAGGAAGACTCCACAGGGTATCCTTTGGTGGGTGGTGTGTCATGACGACCAGACACTGGGATCATCACAATGTGAGTTCAGATGCGGCTGCATAAGGTGAAGCCAGAGACAACAGTGTAGCGGTGAGACCCGCGATACAGCTTGGAAGACAGGCTAGCAGAAAATAATGTAAAAGCAACTACAAACACATCTGCATCTACAAACACGTCTGCAGGTACAAACACATCTGCAGCTCAGCATATGTTCAGTGCTAGAGCCTCACATTTCCAAACCAAAGAATAAAACACTGGCAGGATTAGTTCCATCTAGGAAAAAAAAAAGACCTTGTATACAAAGATTTCATACACATTCACCAGCTGCTTCACATTCTATTCCCCAATGCATCAACAGCTGCAAAACAATGACATGGTCTTCAGTAAGGTTTGAGTGTGTCGATCTGCTGCAATCTGGTGTCTTCCGTGCTCTGTATGAGGCAGTGTGGTTCACGCAGGTTTTGTGTACTGTCATTAATCAACACTTTCAAACCTACTAGAAGATAAGATAAGATAATGTTGCTTATAGCCCAGCCGACCGCAAAGGGCCACATCAGGGCTGAACCTACTAGAAGACCATTCCATTGTTTTAAGGCTCACATCAAGCTTTTTTCCAGTATCTTGTCTAGGTAGAAGACTGTCACTCAGTTAGCACTATTACAACGGTCACTCAGTTATCACTATTACAACGGTCACTCAGCACTATTACAACGGTCACTCAGTTACCACTATTACAACAGTCACTCAGTTATCACTATTACAACGGTCACTCAGTTACCACTATTACAACGGTCACTCAGTTATCACTATTACAACGGTCACTCAGTTATCACTATTACAACGGTCACTCAGTTACCACTATTACAACGGTCACTCAGTTATCACTATTACAACGGTCACTCAGTTACCACTATTACAGCTGCATGCCTGACTCAGCTTCCATGAAAACGGGGGGGAGGGCGGCACGGAGCACGGATGAAACCAACTTTTGTGGAACTGACCGAGGACTAAAATGCTATCGCACTTGATTCACACAGTGAAAAATAACATTGATTTCAAATAAGAGACTTCTGACTGTGCCCACAGTGAAGGCTACTCCGTCCTACTCTATTAAATAGTTTACGATAAAGTAACCTATAACAGTGAAGGCTACTCCGTCCTACTCTATTAAATAGTTTATGATAAAGGAACCTATAACAGTGAAGGCTACTCCGTCCTACTCTATTAAATAGTTTATGATAAAGTAACCTATAACAGTGAAGGCTACTCCGTCCTACTCTATTAAACAGTTTACGATAAAGTAACCTATAACAGTGAAGGCTACTCCGTCCTACTCTATTAAACAGTTTACGATAAAGTAACCTATAACAGTGAAGGCTACTCCATCCTACTCTATTAAACAGTTTACGATAAAGTAACCTATAACAGTGAAGGCTACTCTGTCCTACTCTATTAAACAGTTTACGATAAAGTAGCCTATAACAGTGAAGGCTACTCCGTCCTACTCTACTGAATAGTTTACGATAAAGTAGCCTATAACAGTGAAGGCTACTCCGTCCTACTCTATTGAATAGTTTACAATAAAGTAGCCTATCTTGATGGTGTTAATAGTTCCGGCCTTCCTGGTACTTAAGACACAATTTTCCAGGACTTCTGATTGTTACAGTTTCTACCTGTGTACTCAAGACACAATTTTCCAGGACTTCTGATTGTTACAGTTTCGACCTGTACTTGCAAAATATTCTGGGGGTGCAAATCCAGGACTGTCTGTGTCATAACAATCAAAAGAGGGTGATGAAAACTGCTGAATCACTATTTTTGTTGCACTTAAATTTAAATCAAACAAAGATGAAACAAAGTGAACAATGGGAATTTCTGGTCATCAACACTTCAAAGCATATAATACATTACAAATGTCACACAGAAATACATAAATCATTAAATCACATACATTTAGATACTGATGTTAATATTCCAAATGCTTGTAGAACTAAAGATATACATCTGGACCAGCCGCCGTGGCGAAGTGGTTAGCGTCGCGGACTCCCGGCTGGGAGGTCGTGGGTTCGAATCCCATCAGAGTCATGTGGGTTTTTTCTGCCCCGACCGGCTCCTACCCAGAGTTGAGTTTGCTGCGGACTCAGTTGGGAAGACTGGGACCACACAGTCGAGTTTCATCCACTTAATGGATGCGTTTCTGAGAGTGTTGCTCAAATTTCCTGACCAACACTGCAGGTGCCTGTATCTCTCGGGCCTGGTTGATGCCAGGATATATTATGAAAGGAAGCGTAGAGTACAGCCCTGTCATGTAGTCTCAGACCGAAATGGAAATCCGTAGCATCATCTTAATCATCCTCATTCCCATTGATCAGCATTAAAAAAAAAATGTCTCCAATTCTGTGGCCCTTCATGCCCTGCTCTCATGGTGACCTCAGTTTCGATGTCCTCTCCGCGTCTGTGGCCTTGGTTTCCTTCCGTCGGGGTCACCGGTATCGGCGAGTCCATGGGGGCTGTCGTTGGACGGACGTGGTGGCGCCCTCCGGAGGGAGAGCTCACTCACGCCGGCTCCGCGACTAAGCAATTATTGTCGTCAGTAGGGGGCTTAGTAGGTGGTGTCCTGCGTATGTTAGATCAGAACAGGCGCCACTGAACACCACCGAAGTGACTCGGCAGCAGTGCAGTGTCTCCTCCGGTGGGTTGCCTCATGACGACTTGACATTGACTGTTCCCTGTGGATTGCTGGTGCCGGGGCTGCGGTGGGGCCAGCCGGGCTATGGCTGTGGACGGGGTGTCGGAATGAGCGGCGTGGGTGCACTGCCTCTGAGGTAGCGCAGAGGTTGGGACACACACACACAAAAAAAAAAAAAAAAAGATATACATCTGAAGTTTTCTTACTTTCTCTTTGTCATTGTGTGTGTGTGTGTGTGTGTGTTGTGTGTGTGTGTGTGTGTGTGTGTGTGTGTGTGTGTGTGTGTGTGTGTGCGTTTGTGGGGGAGAGAGAGAGAGTGTGTGTGTATGTGGTGTGTGTGAGAGAGAGAGAGAGAGAGAGAGAGAGAGAGAGAGAGAGAGAGAGAGAGAGAGAGAGAGTGTGTGTGTGTGTGTGTGTGGTGTGTGTGCGTGTGTATGCATGCGTGCGTGCATGCATGCATGCGTGCGTGCGTGCGTGCGTATATTAAACTGAAAACTGTATGCTTTTAATGATGATGATGATCACTTTTAAAATTTTAGGTTCCATGTTTTAAGAGAGTGGATGTGTACTGCAGCTGCGCACGCACATGTATTTGTACGTGTGTGTGTGTGTGGAGGGAGGGGGGGGGGGGGGGGGGGGGAGAGTGTGCTTGCATGAAGATATTTTACTGATGGGATTGATTTACTATGGATTCTTACACAGGCATTTTACGCCTTTTGTGTTGTGTGTGTGTGTGTGTGTGTGTGTGTGTGTGTGTGTGTGTGTGTGTGTGTGTGTGTGTGTTGTCCTGGTATATGGCTGCTGTGCTGTCGAAAATGAATTTTCCATCTCTTGGACAAATAAAATTGTTATCCTGTTATCCTGTGTATGTGTAGCGTGTGTGTGTGTGTGTGTGTATGTGTGTAGTGTGTGTGTGTGTATATCTGTGCGTGTGTGTGTGGTGTGTGTGTGTGTGTGTGTGTGTGTGTGTGTGTGTGTGTGTGTGTGGTGTGTGAGTATGTGTGTATGTGTGTGAGTGAGCATGTGTGTTTGTGTGTGGTGTGTGAGAAAGAGAGAGAGTGTGAGTATGAGTGTGTATGTGTGTGTATGTGTATGTATGTGTGTTGTATGCAACCATGTGTGTGTGTGTGTTTTGCATGCAATTGTGTGTGTGTGTCTGCGCGCGTGCGCGCGCACGTGCGTGCGTGCATGCATACATGCGTGTGTGTGTATGTATGTGTGTGTGTGTGTGCGTGCACATGCGTGGGGGCGGGGGCGGGGGTGCGGGGGCGTGTGTGTGTGTGTGTGTGTGTGTGTGTGTGTGTGTGTGTGTGTGTGTGTGCGTGTGTGTGTGTGTGTGTGTGGTGCACACGCACGTGTGCGTGCGTGCGTGCATGTGTGCATGCATGCATGTATGCTGTGTGTTTTGCATGCAACCATGTGTGTGTATGTGTGGATGTGTGTGTGTGTGTGTGTTTTATTAGTACAAAGCTCTAAAATTCAAAGCCTACTACACCCATCAACACACAAAACGATAAAACACACACAGAGACACAGACGCGGGCACACGCACACACACACACACACACACACACACACACACACACACACACACACAGGGTGGAGGGAGTTACAAGAAGAGGGTGTAATATAAAGAGAGCAAAAAAAAGCAGCCAGACAGCAAGGGATAGGGGGTGGGAAATGAAAGGGAGTGGGGAGAACGATGTGCGTTTTAGGGGTGGGGGGGAGAGATTGGTAGGCTGGCGGGGAGTACTCCACTTTTATCCTCCCCACCATCTCCCTCATTTCTCACAAACCCTTTCCTTCTTTGGACAGGCCAGCTGTGGTCAGAGAGTCAGAACCAAGAATAACCAAAACACTAAGAATGCTGCCCCCCCCCCCCCCCCCCCCCCCCCCCCCCCCCCCCCCCCCCCCCCCCCCCACTTCCCAGTTACAGTCTTTTCCTCAATTCACATCCTTCTCCCCAAAGCACTGAACTGTCAGGCAAGAGAAAGAATGATTCTTTTTCTTCTTTTTTTGAAAGAAAGAACACACAAACAAATAACAAGAAGAAATGAGAGAAAGGATAAGAAAAGAAATGAAAAAAAAAAAGCAAACAGAAAAGAAAAAGCTGTGAGACAGAAATGATGTAAGACAGAAAAACAAAAACAAAAAGAAGGGAGAAGAGAAAAAAGGAAAAGAAAGAGAGAAAAAAAAGAAGCAAAAAAGAACATAAGTTACAAAAAAAAAAAAAAACAGGAAAGAAAAACTGTACAAGACAAGACAAGAAAAGAAGGACACGTGACTCTTTTATCTACTCTCCAATCTCTAATGCAATCAAGTCAGTCACCTCAAGGAATATACCAAAGGTAGGTAAGCCCCTTAGCAACTAGCAATGTTGATATTAGCAACCCACCACAACTCGGTTCCACCACACATGCACACTCCGTACACTATAGTAGACGGGTGGGTTGACGGGTGGGTTGAATACGTGGCATGTTGCTTTCACAACCTCACCCCCTATCCCTCCAACCCACCCACCCCCCTCCACCCCCAAGCCTTCTCCTCAGTGAGTAGTACTGCATCCCTGATATCTAGCAACAAAGTGGTTCTATTGGGAAATGTACTTGTAAATTCTTTCATTTAAGAGGGGGGGGAGGGAGGGGGGAGGATAGGGGGAAACCACACATATAAACCTTCACCTTCATGGTTTCATTGGAAAAAAAATCTGTGAAATATGCTGCACCTTTCTCAGCCTTCTGGGGAAATACTAAAACACATGAAATATGCTGCACCTTTCTCAGCCTTCTGGGGAAATACTAAAACACATGAAATATGCTGCACCTTTCTCAGCCTTCTGGGGAAATACTAAAACACATGAAATATGCTGCACCTTTCTCAGCCTTCTGGGGAAATACTAAAACACATGAAATATGCTGCACCTTTCTCAGCCTTCTGGGGAAATACTAAAACACATGAAATATGCTGCACCTTTCTCAGCCTTCTGGGGAAATACTAAAACACATGAAATATGCTGCACCTTTCTCAGCCTTCTGGGGAAATACTAAAACACATGAAATATGCTGCACCTTTCTCAGCCTTCTGGGGAAATACTAAAACACATGAAATATGCTGCACCTTTCTCAGCCTTCTGGGGAAATACTAAAACACATGAAATATGCTGCACCTTTCTCAGCCTTCTGGGGAAATACTAAAACACATGAAATATGCTGCACCTTTCTCAGCCTTCTGGGGAAATACTAAAACACATGAAATATGCTGCACCTTTCTCAGCCTTCTGGGGAAATACTAAAACACATGAAATATGCTGCACCTTTCTCAGCCTTCTGGGGAAATACTAAAACACATGAAATATGCTGCACCTTTCTCAGCCTTCTGGGGAAATACTAAAACACATGAAATATGCTGCACCTTTCTCAGCCTTCTGGGGAAATACTAAAACACATGAAATATGCTGCACCTTTCTTAGCCTTCTGGGGAAATACTAAAACACATGAAATATGCTGCACCTTTCTTAGCCTTCTGGGGAAATACTAAAACACATGAAATATGCTGCACCTTTCTTAGCCTTCTGGGGAAATACTAAAACACATGAAATATGCTGCACCTTTCTTAGCCTTCTGGGGAAATACTAAAACACATGAAATATGCTGCACCTTTCTTAGCCTTCTGGGGAAATACTAAAACACATGAAATATGCTGCACCTTTCTTAGCCTTCTGGGGAAATACTAAAACACATTTAATAAGCTGCACCTTTCTCAGCCTTCTGGGGAAATACTAAAACACATTAAATAAGCTGCACCTTTCTCAGCCTTCTGGGGAAATACTAAAACACATGAAATAAGCTGCACCTTTCTCAGCCTTCTGGGGAAATACTAAAACACATGAAATATGCTGCACCTTTCTTAGCCTTCTGGGGAAATACTAAAACACATGAAATATGCTGCACCTTTCTTAGCTTCTGGGGAAATACTAAAACACAGAAATATGCTGCACCTTTCTTAGCCTTCTGGGGAAATACTAAAACACATGAAATATGCTGCACCTTTCTTAGCCTTCTGGGGAAATACTAAAACACATGAAATATGCTGCACCTTTCTTAGCCTTCTGGGGAAATACTAAAACACATGAAATATGCTGCACCTTTCTTAGCCTTCTGGGGAAATACTAAAACACATTTAATAAGCTGCACCTTTCTCAGCCTTCTGGGGAAATACTAAAACACATTAAATAAGCTGCACCTTTCTCAGCCTTCTGGGGAAATACTAAAACACATTAAATAAGCTGCACCTTTCTCAGCCTTCTGGGGAAATACTAAAACACAGGAAATAAGCAGCACCTTTCTCAGCCTTCTGGGGAAGTACTAACACACATGCTGCTTATAAGCAGTAAGTTCTGTTCCCACAAAACTATATAAAACATGTATTCACCACTGCTGTTGCAAGCTCACCGAATGCAGCAGAGATATCCACCACCACAGTTCTTTCAATTAAAAAAAAAATAAAAATCTACCTATATAATGGAAGAGCTCTTTACATTCAACATTTTGTAATCACAACAAAAGACGAGATTTTGGAAACTGTAAATATTCATCATGGGTTTGTTTTGGTTTGGTTTTGTTTCACTGTTTTATGTGTGTTGTAAATCTGTGAATATTGTTACCATTATAATGTATTTCAAGGGGAATCATCTTTAAAACTCCTGCCATACTGATTTCAAACATCACAGTTCTAACTTTTACTCAACAAACCTCAAAATATAATATTAATTCAGTCCACATCCTTTTGATCTCATAAAAGATAGCTGCCTCAACAACATATCAGCAAAAACGACAGAAAAACCCCAATCTGATTTGGAAAAAAAAAATATATATATATATGTATATATACATATACTTAGCGCCATTAAAAACGCACGGGTCAGAAGAACAAAATAACTCGACAGAGGTAAATCAGTTAGGGGTATGAAAACTTTAATGTTGAATGACAAAGTCATGAACAGAAAAGAAGTGCGCAATGGACAACATGTGCTGAACATTTGGCGTTCAGTAATCGCAAACACAACATTAAAGTTTTCATACCCCTAACTGATTTACCTCTGTCGAGTTATTTTGTTCTTCGGACCCGTGCGTTTTTAATGGCGCTAAGTATATATATATATATATTACATAATACAAAACCAGCATACAACATTTCAGATGAACTGTATTGCTGAAATCAGGCTTCACAATATCAGCACTGGTGGGGTGCAAGTCATGTGTGCCTCTATGAAATATCTTACAAGTATTTTTTTCTCTGATGTAACAAAACATACAACTGAACACCGTTCCAATGAGAATAGATGACACTGAAACTGCCTTTCTTTGACCACTTTTTCCCCCTCACTCCATTCCGCCCTTCTCTCATCCCTGCCACACCTCCACCCCTCTCTCTCTCTCTCCCCCCACTAACCTTCCTTGATCTCTTTACCTGTTGAGCTTGTGGCTCCTGTGTTTGCTCTGCTGGATCATTTTATCCTGTTCCATTTCCCCGTCCCTATGAAGGCATGCCTACTTAATCCCCTCTCTGTGTATGTGTGTGTGTGTGTGTGGGGGGAGGGGTGCGTGCGTGCGTGCGTTTGTGTGTGTGTACGAGTCTGTGTCTGTGTGCGCTCATGGGCACGCATGCATCTGTCCCCTCTCCCTCCCCTCTTCTTTCTCTCCCAGTTCCAGCTCTCTTATCACTGTTGCTGAATTAATGCCAGTTGTAACATTACTGGCATGTATGTGCATGCCAGTGTGCATGTTTACATGTGTCTGTGTGCATGTGTATACATTAAAAGCGAATCAGCCAGACTGTGTGTGTGTGTGTGTGTGTGTGTGTGTGTGTGTGTGTGTGTGTGTGGCGTGTGTGCGTGTGCGTGCTTGTGTGAGTGTGTGTGTGAGTGTCTTATCTCAAAATCACACCCAAAGTCAAGGGCTGAGCGAAGAACCTACCAAACTTTAGGACGGTTACGACCACTTCAACTGCCAACCAAAACCAGAGGGCCAGACCTTGTTCCCTCCCCCCCCCCTCCCCCATCCCCCCCCCCCCCCCCCCCCCCCCCTCTGCTCCCTAACTACACCAAGCCTTGGTCTGCAATGAAATGTACATAGTTGGATTACACCTCTACAACTAACGCCACTGCAAGCAAACAGTCGCCAACCCCTCCTCTTCATCCTCCCCATTGTCCCCCCCCCCCCCAACCCCAACCCCTTCCCCAAACCACTCAATCCAGTCCCCCCCCTTTCCTGTGCGTGCTGTGTTCTAGCATGGCAGTTCAACTCCCGCTGGCACTTACGGAAAGCTCCCGACCGTCCTTAACTGGATCTTTATGTGTAGTGAATAGACTGTGGTGTACGGCCTTGCGTGGTGCACGGCAGAGGATTAATCTCAATAAAGCAGATGCCTCAGAAATAGCACATGGCTAAAGCTGTTGAACACAGCAACCATGAAACTGGTAGTTCAAACAAACACATGTCAATATTCTGTATTTCTTGTTGGGCGGTTTGCTTGCAAGACTGGAAACATGCACAGAATTTGTATGGCAGAGAATTAATCCTTGGAAGTCGATGGCACAGAAATACTGCATGGTTAGTGTTGTGCTGTCGAACTCAGCAGCCATAAAACTGGAAGTTGAAACAACCACATGCTGATATCTTTTTTGTTTGTTTGTTTGTTGTTGAGCGGTTGCATGAAAAGACTTCCAACATATGCAGAATGGTTTTCTCTCTCTCTCTCTCCCTCTCTCTCTCTCTTGCCTTATGATTCATAAAAGGCCACACACACACACATAAACATTTCCCCCACCACCCCCAATAAAAAAAAAGAAAATAAAGAAAAAATTCAAAAAACTTACAAATGATTCAAACTTTATACACACTTTTTAAAAAAAAAATGCCTAAATTATTTTATTAATCGTTAGTATACACGCATAAGGGCACACACTGTGTGCACTTACATATATATGCCTCTGCGTGCGTGCGTGCGTGCGTGTGTGTGTGGGAACGAGCGAGGGGGTGGAGTGAAGGAGGGAGTCCTAAGAAGGGCGGGGGGGGGGGGGGGGGGGGATAAAAGGGGGCGGTTGGAGACTGATGACTCCACACTGACCAGAACGGGTGTCGGAAATAACTCCCCTCCACTTGACTCGCACAAATCCTTCCCCACTTTAAAGGAGACGTATGGTAGCTGTGGTGACCCTCCCTCCCTCCATTGACCTGCACTGTACTGTGCTGGGGCAGCTCAACAGTAACTCCTGGACTGTCAACCAACACCCCCACCCCGACCCCACACACTTCCCCTACACACACACACACACACACACACACACACACACACACATCTCTCTCTCTCTCTCCCCAATCCCATTGATAAGAACTTTTTCAGGCAGACCAGGTTTTGTTTGGACCAAATCTTCTGGGGTAGGTTTTCTTTGTTTGACCAGCGGTCTCTTCCTGCCTGGCGATCCAAGGAACTTCCCGGCGAATCTCTCTCTCTCTCTCTTTCTCTCTCTCTCTCTCGTCTCGTCTGGCTGGCAAAGCCACCCGTCAGTGCTTTCTTTCAGCCTGGTGGCTGCATGCATGATGAAGACTGGAGGCTGGTTCTGTGAGCACGAATCATGAACGAATGGATGATGAACGAACTGAAAACAAGGAACGAGTGGACTGATAAGCTCCCTTTTCCGGTAGTAGCAGGTTTAAGTATTTGTCAAATTATGCCGCGAAAGAGGAAATGGGCCCAGACATGAGGGTGTGAGGGAGGGGTTAAGGTGTGGTAATTAAGTGGGTGCTTGTAACCATCGCCCAACTTCTCTTCATTTCCTTTGCCCCTATCAGCCTATGCCACTGATTTCTCTCTCTCTCTCTCTCTCTCTCTCTCTCTCTCTCTCTCTCTCTCTCTCTCTCTCTCATACACGCACGTACGCACGCACGCACACACACACACACACACACACACACACACACACACACACACACACACACACACACAAACACTTCTCAATAACATCACCATTCCCCATTCTACTGCACTTGAGTCAACATGTGTGGACGGTTTTCTGTTTGTTTTCAAGCGCAAAATAAATACAAGGTTCAAGACATGTTCGTCAGTGGAGACTGAAGTTCAGTATATAATCCTCACTAGCTTTCAACTCAATGTCTATCAACTGATTACAAAGTATGGAGCAAGAGCAATTTAGCGGTTCTTTGTATAAAAAGCCTTTTCTTCATCTCCAAGGCCAGAGGTAACACAATCTACTTTTTCTGAATACAAAGTTTGAGTTCATTCATTTGTTTTGAAATTTAAGAAAAACAGAAGAGTTAACTGACAGAATAGAAGTGCTAACTTACAGATACAGAAAATGAGGAACACCAAGACAAAACTGAATACTAGTTGACATGGTCTGAGTATTCGTGTGTGTGTGTGTGTGTGTGTGTGTGTGACAAAGGCAAACAGACAAACCAACTGACTGACATACAAGAACTTACAAATGCCGTGAGTGGTGGGGGTGGGTGGGGGAGTGGGACAAACGGAACAGCACAGCACACAACCACAAACAGAGCATGAGCGGGTGGGTGCGGGGGAGCGGAGGAATGGGGTGGGGTGGGGGTGGCAGGCAGTCATGTTAGGAAGGAGCTGAGAGGTGTTGGGTGGCCGGAGTCGGGGAGTGAAGTGAGCCGTGGTCACACAGATTGATTGGACTGCACACCGACCCCAGCGCACAGCCCCTGTCTGGTTGCCTATGTGGAACTCCCCGGCTTAGCGTCTTGAGCCCCCCCCGCACAAAAGCTCAGTCATCTGAAGCCGAGCAGACGACAAGCCTGGTCAGGATTTGTAAAGCCTGCGCGGATTTGGAAAATCTTTTTGCTGCCCTCCGCCCAACTAACTGCCCGCTTCACACCGCCACGCCGCTGTTCGGGAGAGGCTGGTTGTGGTATTCATGACTGTTGAAAAGTCTCGAAGCACGGATTGTCGTCTGGTTTGCCGTGTGGGTCAGGTGCACAAACTCGATGGATAAACTTCGATAAAAGTTCACTGAGGGAGGCTCTGATCCGACGCTGGTCAGGTAAACAATACTTTCTGGGCAACTTTCATTGTTTTCAATAATCCTGCTGCTACTGTTTCAGTGTAGGCTTATAAACTCTTTTCTCTCTCTCTCTCTCTCTCTCTCTCTGTAATATGTTTTATACTGTCATTAGAGTCAGGATAAATTGTACCCCAAGAATCACTGTGGTGCAAGAAAGTGTCAAGCAGTTCCTTTGTCCTATCCCACAAACATGCGTCAGCCCAGTGCGGGCATTATCCAGTTAATATATTATCATTGGTCACTCAGGGTGAGAAGCTGGAGTGACAAGAGGAGGAGTGGATGGGGGTCATGTAATTGGGGGAAGGGTGACAAGGGGGAGGGAGATGGGAAACAGAGGGTACATGAGGCACGTACGGTACGGAGAACAATGTGGTATGTAGCTCTACAGCTGTATTAAATTCAACCTCGACTGCCCCTCTGTGTGACGCAAATTGTTTTGAAGGAAACTCAGCACAAGCAGTGGCGAGGCATTTTTATCGCCTGGCACGAAACGGTTATTTGCTGACCGGTAAAGGGAACATGGCAAGGCACTGACTTGTGATTAGGACAGGCTACTTAAAACTGCCCCCACGGACCTATGTCTACACCCTAGAGACAAATAGTTCGCTGCTGGTGACGTGGCTTTGATGGTCTCACTTTTCAATAAAGGTCTGTCGCGGTGTGTGTGTGTGTGTGTGTACGCACGCGCGCGTGCATGTGTGCGTGCTCACGATTTGCATGCATGAGAGGGAAAAAAGAGAGAGAAAGTGTGTGTGTGTGTGTGTGTGTGTGTGTGTGTGTGTGTGTGTGTGTGCGCGCGCGCGCTCACGATTTGCATGCCTGAGGGGGGTAAGTGTGTGTGCGTGTGTGCTCACGATCTGCATGCATGAGGGGAAAAAAAGAGAGAGTGTATGTGTGTGCGCGCGCGCGCGTGTGCGTTCACGATTTGCATGCCTGTGGGGAAAAAATTCACTGCTGAAACTCTGTAAGTTCAGGTTAAAATTTTAATGTTTCCAGTGTAGAAGAGCCGATGCTGCCTGAACTACATGTTTTGTTTGTTTGTTTGTTTGTGGCTTTTTTCTGTGGTGTCTTTTAGTATCAGTACTACTGTTTGAAAATAAGCGGCAACGTTTACGTATATAGATATCAAAAGGTAGAAGTAAAACAAAGTCTGTCAGTGTGACTGTCAACAGCATTATTACGTTCACAATAAATCAAGCGGCATACCAAATGGTAGAAGTAAAACAAAGTCTCTCAGTGTGACTGTCAACAGCATTATTACGTTCAAAATAAATCAAGCGGCAGAAAGGGGATAGGAAAGGGGTGAGAGGGTATAACAACAGACACAATACGTCAGCACCCTAAAATGAAATGAAGAATGTCGATTTTGTACCAACGAACCTGATATATGACTTTTTGTTTGTCTGTCTGTAGGCCTAAGTTTGTTTTGCATACGTGTGAGAAACCCTTGAAAGTCATCCATCCATGCGTCGATTTGTACTGATCTTCTCGTACTAATAGAATAATGTCTCGAATCTGCCCATACTCATTTTTCAATGTCCTGAGAATAAGACAAGAAAGAATGTAATACGATTCTGTGCTGTCAGTAATGTTATGCTTACTTTAATATATGAGCAAACAACCTGACGATAAAAATATTCAAGACCTGTATACCACCCACCGCCCTCCACCTCCACCCCTCTCTCTCTCTCTCTCTGTGCCTGCTCTGGTTAAAACCACCAAACAAAACCCAACGACGTGTGGGTTGGGGGTGAGGGGGTGGGGTGGGGGAGTCGAAGCTGGTGGAGGGATGTAAGGGTTGAAAAAGAAGACTGGGGCAAAGAAGGCTGCCCTTCCAACGGCCTTTCGCAGTTAATAAACGTGGTGATTTCCAGCGAGGTCGAAGGATTGAGTGAACTGTGTACCCACAAACACAAAGGACACACAGCTCGAAGTCTTACCATTGTCACGGCAGCTCAAGTTGAACGCTGGCGTACAGACGGCGAAGTGTACGTGGGCCCATAGAACAACACCGATATTATTGTTCCGCTCTGGTTGGATTTGATTTCCATTGGCTTGTGTCTGGTGGGTGACTTAGAGAGGAGAGAGAGAGAGAGAGAGAGAAGACAGACAGAGACAGAAGGACGAGGGAGAGAGAGAGAGAGAGAGAGAGAGAGAGAGAGAGAGAGATAGACAGACAGACAGAGACAGAAGGGGAGGGGGGGGGGGGGGGGCGGAGCAGCAAAATTGGTAAGCAAATTTAATACAAAGAAAATGCTCTAAAAATAAATCTGTTAAGACGAGTTTTTAATGGGAGGTAAATCTCGAGCAAATTAAAAAAAAAAAAAAGCTCCAGAAAAACAGGTCTTAAATCGTTTCAACCCTATTGAAGTTACACCTTGAAAAGCCTCTTCGGCCTGGCCAGTTTGGACCGATATTCTTGAATGGAAGGGATAAGAGATAAGATAAGATAATGTTGCTTATAGCCCAGCCGACCGCAATGGGCCACATCAGGGCTGGATACTTCATTTAAATTTCATTATATCAGAAACCACCATGCTAAGAGACAAATTCACACAGATAAAGCAAAGCTTTTGTGTAGCAAAATGTTATGTATTCACGTAATATACTGTGCTTTCGGAATCTCGACGCTCTGCCAATCCCGAATATTATTTCATTTTTTACAAGAACAGACTGGGTGCTTCATTTCATGTCTGATGTCTGGAAAATCACTTTCTCACGGTGTGAAAAACTTCATCAGGTTACGACAAAATGGTTTTACATTTTAAAATTCCATATCAAATTGTGCATCTTGATTTGTACTTATGATGCTCTGACAAACTTGCATATTATCATTTTTTAATATGTAATTCCAAGTCTGAGTGCAAACAGCAGACCAACTTAGGCCTAGACTTCAGAACTTCAGCAAGCTAAGTCAAAGTTATTAAACTATTAAATCTGGAGTTAAATCAGTTTAAGCCGGAGTATATCAATTCTGTCACCTAAGCATTACATTGGCACAGGTCTGTCGCACTATTCAGCAATGCCCAAGCAATGCTCCAGTGCAGGATTGAATAGGTTAAGGTGTAGGAGTGTTGGGAGGTAGATACAGTCCAGACTACAAAAAAGCTCCCAAAACACATCTTTTAAGAGAGGGAATCTTCAAAAGGAAGGAGTCTTATTAGAAGGCAAATCTAGTTTGTTTGTTTTTTTAAATGTCCAGAAAAATACATCTTTAAACAGATGATTTACTGACAAAAACGTAAATAATCCAGAAGAGAATAAAAATGTAATGGGAGAGTCTTTGATTGGAGCATGGACAAAGAAAAAAAAATGATCCAGAAAAAGTCTTGGACGGAAGACAGGTCTTTTGCTGGAGGTAGATCTCATATCAATGATGAAAATATTCCAGGGAAAAAAAATGTCCTACAGGGATGAAGTCTTTATCTGGGACGTAAATCAAACATCAACACAAAACAGTTTCAGCTTTGAAAAAAAAAAAGAACTTCTTTAAAGGTGGGTGTCTTCATCTACGACCGAGGTCTTTACTAAGAGGTCAAAGGAGCTGTCTTTATTTCGAGGCAGTCTAAGCAGGAGGTCTTTATTCAGAGATCAATCAAAGAAGGTCTTTATTCAAAGATCAATCTAAGGAGGAGGTCTTTATTCAGAGATCAATCAAAGGTCTTTATTCAGAGATCAATCTAAGCAGGAGGTCTTTATTCAGAGATCAATCAAAGAAGGTCTTTATTCAAAGATCAATCTAAGGAGAAGGTCTTTATTCAGAGATCAATCTAAGGAGGTCTTTATTCAGAGGTCAATCAAAGAAGGTCTTTATTCAGAGATCAATCTAAGGAGGAGGTCTTTATTCAGAGATCAATCAAAGAAGGTCTTTACTCAGAGATCAATCTAAGAAGGTCTTTATTCAGAGATCAATCTAAGGAGGAGGTCTTTATTCAGAGATCAATCTAAGGAGAAGGTCTTTATTCAGAGATCAATCAAAGAAGGTCTTTATTCAGAGATCAATTTTAAGGAGGAGGTCTTTATTAAGAGATCAATCTAAGAAGGTCTTTATTTAGAGATCAGTCTAAGGAGGAGGTCTTTATTCAGAGATCAATCTAAGGAGGAGGTCTTTATTCAGAGATCAATCTAAGGAGGAGGTCTTTATTCAGAGATCAATCTAAGAAAGTCTTTATTCAGAGATCAGTCTAGGGAGGAGGTCTTTATTCAGAGATCAATCTAAGGAGGAGGTCTTTTATTCAGAGATCAATCTAAGAAGGTCTCTATTCAGAGATCAGTCTAAGGAGGTCTTTATTCAGAGATCAATATTCAGAGATCAGTCTAAGGTCTTTATTCAGAGATCAAAAGAAAAGACCTTTATTCTGAGGACTCTAATCAGAGATCAGTTTAAGGAGGAGGTCTTTATTGAGAAACCAATCAAAGGAGAATGTTTTTACAGAGAGATCAATCAAAGGAGAACGTTGTTACAGAGAGATCAATCAAAGGAGAATGGGTTTTTTTACAGAGAAATCAATCAAAGGAGAATGTTTTACAGAGAAATCAATCAAAGGAGAATGTTTTTACAGAGAGATCAATCAAAGGAGTATGTTTTTACAGAGAGATCAATCAAAGGAGAATGTTTTTACACAGAGATCAATCAAAGGAGAATGTTTTTACAGAGAGATCAAAGGAGAATGTTTTACAGAGAGGTCAATCAAAGGAGATTGTTTTTACCTGGAGATCAATCAAAGGAAAATGTTTTTACAGAGAGATCAAAGGAGAATGTTTTTACAGACAGGTCAATCAAAGGAGAATGTTTTTACTTGGAGATCAATGAAAGGAGAATGTTTGTACTTGGAGATCAATTAAAGGAGAATGTTTTTACTTGGAGATCAATTAAAGGAGAATGTTTTTACAGACGGGTCAATCAAAGGAGAATGTTTTTACTTGGAGATCAATCAAAGGAGAATGTTTTTACTTGGAGATCAATTAAAGGAGAATGTTTTTACTTGGAGATCAATCAAAGGAGAATGTTTTTGCTTGGAGATCAATTAAAGGAGAATGTTTTTACTTGGAGATCAATTAAAGGAGA
>CM031614.1:34011922-34082194 GCA_018398815.1 Conus ventricosus
CAGTGCTGGCGCCAGGGTCTCCAAGTCATGCACACAGTGCTGGCACCAGGTTCTCCTCCAAGTCATGCACACAGTGCTGGCGCCAGGTTCTCCTCCAAGTCATGCCACAGTGCTGGCGCCAAGGTCTCCTCCAAGTCATGCACACAGTGCTGGCACCAGGGTCTCCAAGTCATGCACACAGTGCTGGCACCAGGGTCTCCTCCAAGTCATGCACACAGTGCTGGCACCAGGGTCTCCTCCAAGTCATGCACACAGTGCTGGCACCAGAGTCTCTCCAAGTCATGCACACAGTGCTGGCACCAGGTTCTCCTCCAAGTCATGCACACAGTGCTGGCGCCAGGTTCTCCTCCAAGTCATGCACACAGTGCTGGCACCAGGGTCTCCAAGTCATGCACACAGTGCTGGCACCAGGGTCTCCAAGTCATGCACACAGTGCTGGCACCAGGGTCTCCAAGTCATGCACACAGTGCTGGCACCAGGGTCTCCTCCAAGTCATGCACACAGTGCTGGCACCAGGTTCTCCTCCAAGTCATGCACACAGTGCTGGCGCAGCTGGTATTTCATGTTCTGTGCCTCTCTACCTCAAAGCCCAGGTAGTAGGTGTACTTGCACTGAAAGGGAAAGTGTAGTGGCAGGTGTTTACTCCCCTACCCCCCTCCCTCCCCCACCCCCTACCCCCCTCCCTCCCCCCCAATGCTCCCATCCCCACCCCATTCCCCCATGCTGATGCCCCTCTCCCCTTCGCCTACCCCCCTCCCTCTCAACAGTGTGAAGATGGCGATTGGCTGTCAGCTTCCTATTATTTCACCCCATATTTCTGGTATTGATGAAGAAAATGCATCAGAGAATGGGAGCGAGGCTGAGAATTTCTGGGATAAACTCAAATTTGTTAACCAGGTGAAGGCATTGTCTCTTTCTGCGTGTATGTGCGAGTGTGAGGGGGTGGGGGAAGGGAGGGGTACACGTTTTAGGTGTGGCAGGAGAGAGAGAGAGAGAGGGAGGGAGGGACAGACAGACAGACAGACAGAGAGTGCACTGATGTGTACAGATATATAACATGCTTAAGTGTTAGTAAGTCTGTAAACCATGACATTGCTTGTATAAGCATTTGGCTTAACAGAAACTTGTTATGCATGCATGTACTCTGAGAGTCGTTTATTAGTTATACTGATGGTAATACATACATCCTCTTGTTTCACAACAAAGGCACACACATGGGTATAGGATAGGTATACAGAAATGCAGGAGAGACAATAACATGGAAATATGAAAAGAGAGAGAGAAAATGAGACAGAGAGACTTCAGACTTCAGACGGTTTATTGTTCAGACGTTGTGTCCATACAATCGAGTGAGTTATGAATATCATTGTGGAGCTTTTCTGTTACGATGTTACACACATAATACTTTAGAACTCTCTCTCTCTCTCTCTCTCTCTCTCTCTCAAGTAAACAGGAATGGAACACGTGAGTGCGCAAGCGCTCAAACAAAAATAAATGCATGCGAGCAAGCACACACGTACACAATCAAAAAATTTACACAAGTGAACGGGAGATGACGCATGAAAGAATAGTAAGCAATACGTGACAACAAATCAAACAATGAATTTATCCACAGTCGCACATGAAAAGACGGTGATCCAACATGTTACTGCGGAGTTTGAAGGCATAAAAAATAAACTTAGCCAGATTCACTGTTGATGTTGGAATAGTGGTATTGAGAATGGTTAATTTCTGTGTTTTGTAGAACAACAAATTGAAACCTGACAGATGTTTCTTACGTAGGTCGTCATAGATCGGGCAGTAGAACAAAAAATGGGTTTCATCTTCTTGAGAGGCTAGACAAAAAGGACATTGTAACACATCGATATATTCTGGTTTGTATCTATATCTGTTACACTTCAGATCTGTTATTCCCAAGCGAAATTTAGTGAACATGTTTCTAACGTAATGTGAATTAATAACATCGAAATATTGTTCACGCTCCAATAAGCTTTTAAAACTACAGTAAAGTTCGTAACGGTTGCTGTCAGAGAGTTTTGACGACCAATTTTGTTTAGCACAATCAATCAATCATTGTTTAAATTCCCTCAGGAAACTTTCTCTGTTTCCAACACGCTGTGAACACCATACATGTCCAAAACCATTTACACACAACATTCTTCTGACTTTAGTGGCCCACGTTTCCTTTCCTCTATCGTCCATTTCTTTAAGCATTTGGTAAGCCATGTTAGAAAATCTGTTTTCAGGTAATGCACAAAGTCTAAGCCAATAAGAAACACGCCGTACTGAAGCTTGAACAAAGAGAGGAAAACGACCAAGTTCACCATACACCATTAGATTTGGTGTACAGAGAGCTACATTCAGCAACCATTTACATGCAAATAAATGTACTTTTTCTATCTCTTCTATTTCATCAGTACCCCAAATTTCTGATGCATACAACAGTATTATGAGAGAGAGAGAGAGAGAGAGAGAGAGAGAGAGAGAGGGGGGGGGGGATGCAACCATTTCACCACACGGTATCAGTAATTGATCAAATTCAAATTTGTCATGACACTTAGAGTCAAGGACAGACATCTGGCACCAATGAAGAGAACTGATCATGCATCAATCTCATCACACGATCATCAGTCATGCAAAACTTCCCTGCTTGCTTCTAAAAATGGGCTGACGAATAAATGGGCCACAAAGAGAGACTGGGTCTGTGTGTGTGTGTGTGTGTGTGTGTGTGTGTGTGTGTGTGGTGTGTGTATGTGTGTGTGTGTGTTGTGTGTGCTGTGTGTGTATGTGTGTGTGTGTGTGCGTGTGTGTGCGTATGTGCATATGTGTGTGTGTGTGTGTGTGTGTGTGTTGTGGTATGTGTGTTATGTGTGTGTGTGTGCATGTGTGCGTGTGTGTGTGTGTGGTGTGTGCATGTGTTTGCATATGTGTGTGTGTGTGTGCATGTGTGAATATGTGTGTGTGTGTGTGTGTGTGCGCGCGCGCGGGTATGCTCTCACATACCCACAGGATTCATGGACACATGATTGTGAGTGCACATACATGCTTTCATACACTCACCAACCCAAAACACAAGGGTTTGTGGTATTTCATCACGATACACAGTAATTGTGAGAGAGATAATACTCAGAGAGGGATAATATTACACTGCTTTCCTAAATGTTGACTTGTACTCACTGCCGAAGCCAAGATCTCACAAGATCTGAGTTAAACAAAAGAGGCAGTAACTTTCAGTCTGACAGGAGTCCACCGTCACACACCAGTGAGTCAGTACCCCTTTCCCACACAACCAGTTTGTCCCTGTCTTATTCAATCGGCTGTGTCACCTCAAGTGCCAGAAAAAAACTGTATACAGTCAGTTTATGGTGCACTACTCACTTCAAAAGCTGAAAACTTAATTTGACAACAATACTGGTATAGTCCAGCTTTTTTTTCTTTCCGGTTTTACAGTCACTTCTGGTTCCTTTGGAAAGTTTCATCATTTTGTTCATAATTGCTCTTATCAAATATTTAATTATCTGCGCAAAAATTTTCATCTATTTTCGTTCATCCGTTTTCATAAATTAGAATACCAAGGTCTAGTACTGTCATTAACATTACTGTTATTATTCTTATTACCATTTTCAAAATAACGCTCTTTTTTTTCCAGAATTCCCACTTTCTACAAACCAGACCTTCAATTGCCTATGCAGTAACTTAATAAACAGAATACACACTGATGATGTTGATTCAACTTTGAGTTGAAGAAGAATACCCATCATCTGTGGGGGAGGGAGGAAAATCACCCTGTCCTTCAGCTGAAAATACTTTGCCATACTAGATTCATCTGGAGGCTGTACAACAACTGGAAACCAGAATTTCTACTTTCCTAAAAATCATTACAATTAACTGGTTTTTAAAAATTTGAAAACTGCTTTTCAGCTACAACTGTCTGCCATAATAGCAGTGTACTTCAAGGTTGTTACAGATATGGGGAATCAGCAGCAATCTCTCAAAACTTTAATTCCAGTTCACATGCATGGGAATGAAAACCCTGCTTTTCAGCTGGAACAATTTGCCATACTAGCAGTTCAGCTGAGGGCTGAATGTAAGAGACTTGGGGACCAGTGAAAAGAGCTGTAGCAGGGGAAGGTAAACACAGGTGAATGTAGGTGGGGGATAAACGTTTTAGCGGCTCCACTGACACAATAACAGTAACTGATGGCTTTCTTGTGGACGCCAGTTCCTCCCCCGGCCCAGGCCACCTCTATATAAAGTGACACGGCCCTGAGTTGGGGTGTCAGGGGTGAAAGCTCTCACAGCTCATGCCTTATGTACATAACGGTGACAGCATGATCGTTATCAACTATCATGACTGGACAGGTGCCTGTGTGTGTGTGTGTGTGTGTGTGTGTGTGTGTGTGTGTGTGTGTGTGTGTGTACAAAGCCTTCTAAGTGAGGCTGTGCCTTGTATAAAAAGTTGATGTTAGAAAATCTATTCTTTATTTACTGAAAACACAACATGCAATACATTTAAAGGTTTTCTAAACACATACACAGACACTCAACATGCACGCACATACACACACTATACATACATATAAATGCACATCCTAGCCCACATCAGCCCGTAAGATCCAAATTCAACAGCACAGTTGGCAGCAAAGTTCTACTGCCCAATTTCACTCCACTGCTCAACAAACATAACAATTATGCTAATTTCTGATGATCCGGAATCAATGTCTTGGTAATCTAATAACTATTTCAAAAATCTTTCGCAGCACAGTTCTCCTGGGATTCACAAATTTATATCTTCACTGCTATTAGTATGGTCATTGTGATGACACAGTTTGTTGCTTCAGAGTCGATTTTTCCTCTTTCTGTATTGAAATAGGTCGCTATTCATCACTTCTTTAATCATAAGATTCACTGGCAGGAAAAGAAGGGGGGTAGTGAGGGGGGATGGGGAGAGTGGGGGGAACTAGTGAAGGAGGGAGGGTGGAAAGCATGGAATCACAAATATCTTTAGCTGTCTCGTACATAATGGCTACTGTGACCTTCCGCAATCAAATCAATATTGCTTGCTCTGATGTCATCACATATCTTTTTTTTTCCAAGACATTACTTTGGAAAAATCTGTCTGTCATATTTATTTCCCAATCAGTAATCTTAATGCCCTGAAACACAGTTTTAGCTCTCAAACCACTCTGCCTATCTTTTATGAATTTCTGTAGCTGATCCTCTGTCTATCCCTCTCTTCCCTGTCTGTCTCTGTCACACACGTGTGTACTCTGGCACACTCATAAAAACACTTCCAGCCCCCCATCAACCTCTTCTGGACTTCTAAACAAACATGCTAACATGCTTCTGTACATGTTAAGCACATACATTTCCTCTCCCTCCCTCTCTAGCAGTAAACCCCCCCCCCCCCCCCCCCCCCCCCACACACACACACACAACTGCTCCAAGTCCTATACAGATAAAACAAACCACAACAACAACAACAACAAACAACCCCACACACACACACACACACACACACACACCCCACTGCTCCAAAGTCGTACAGATAAAACAAAACAACAACAACAACAACACACACACACACACACACACGCACACACACACACTGCTCCAAAGTCCTATACAGATAAAACAACAACAACAACAACACACACACAACACACCACCACACACACACTGCTCCAAAGTCCTATACAGATAAAACAAAACAACAACAAAAAACCAAAACCACACAAAACACTACACACACACACACAACACAACACACAACACACCACCACCAAAAACACACACACACACACACACACACACACAACACACAAAACTTTCCTCTCCTACAAAGAGGTACACCTGTATCCGGGTGGGCTACAACTACCATTCAGTTTCATGTGGGCAGTCACAACCCCGCAGAATCAATACAATTTCTGTGCCTGCTTCTAGTGTTGCCATATAGACCCTGTATGCTCTATAGATCTTGCATGTTGTGTGTGAGCCATCATAAAACAAGATGGAAGGAGAGGCCTGAGTGGGCCAGGGCCTACCCCTCTCTTACCAACTGTGGCACCTGAGTGACAAACTGCTGGCTACTTGCACAAAACGTATCATTGGGACTTGGTGACTCTCCGTTACCACACCAAGTAGCAGTTTGCTTTCTGTGATCGTGAGAACTCTACTGCTGTTTGGAGTGAACACTGTGGCTTACTCTGTTGATACATGTAAAACAAACACTGTGGCTTACTCTGTTGATACATGTAAAACAATCTAATGGTTAAACCGTTCAACATTTCCGAAGCAGATGGAAACAAACATAAGAAAAGGAATAAATTAAAGGAACACAAATTCTTTCCAAGCTGAGTTGAAGGGCCATGTTTTTTTTTGCCTCTAAAAAAACTGTGCAGAGTTTTGATATGAAAAGATTTTTTTTTTTTTTAATGAATAATAATAAATTGACTGATCACAGTCGTCTACCATACTGAATTAACAACAGTGAAAAAAATATTTAAAATGTCAGGACAGAACCAGATCTACACAAAGCGAAAGCAACTGATGTGATCAAATCAACTGTTTACCCACTCGATCAAAATCCTGAAATAAAGTCGTTGTGACTTTAAGAATAGTCCTACACTAGAGAGATTAACCAGCTCAGTGACAATGAAGAGGAGCAGCAAGTCCTGGGGTAGTCTGCCTGCTACTCCTCAGGTCGGCGCAGTTCCAAGTCAGTAACAGTGAGTATGACTATCAACTCATGTACAAAGAGTAAGACTATGAACAAAATTATTGGGATCAATAATGTACTCTGCAGTGTCTTTAAAAAGGCTTTTTCGTTGTTTTTTGTTTTTGTTTTAATTGCAAAACACCTCCTTCAGTTACTCAGATGTTCGTTTAACTATTCATGAAACTTCCAAGGTTGCTTCAAATGTGTTGAATACATCAGACCGGAGTTTACTTATAAGAGGCTTTAACTTATTTTTCTCCATTTTGCTAAGTTTATTTCAGAAAAAAAAGAGTTGATTAATGCCCAACTAACTGACTAATGACTGGTCGACTATCTGAATAGCTAAATGGATAATTGTAACTTTAATGAATGAATGAATGCATGCATAAATGAATGATAAGATTCATTAATCAGCAATCAATCAAAGTAACAAAAGGCTGGCAAGTTTGTAAATTTTAATGAGCACAGGAAGAAAAAGGGATAAATGACAAGCATGTCTGAAAGGATGGATCAATAAATGATTGAACTGATGGACAGATAGACAAACTTGAAAGTGACTTACTTCCCAGAGAAATGATTAGAGCAGACAGATAACACATGACCTGTTCAGCACGTAATGCCTGAAAGCCATCTTAAAAATGAATATTTACCTGAGGGAACACATAACTTGACAAATGGACAAGCAAATTACACACAGATCATACCTCACCAACTAGAAATTGAAGTTTGTGGACTGGTTACTTCAATCAAATAGTACAATAACTGTTCGGACAACTGAGGCTGGGATTATCTGAATACTATTCACTTGTTGAACTTGATATATGAGCCTTGTTCACAGTCTGATACAGGTCATCTGCAGATCTTCCCCTCTGTGGTACCATCACGCCAATGTCATCTTCACTACAGTCTTTGAAATGTCCATGAATGGGCTAAATGACTGAAAACAACAAACATGTGATGTTTCTCTACTAATGGTAAAGTCTGCAGTCTACTGTCATGTCTCAGATAATTCAGTAATTCTTAGCCTGTCTGCTCGGGTCTCACAAACATGTATACATTTGTTACAGTTTGTGCCAATGGGATAGAAAACCACATTATGTTGTAAGCAGTTTCCATCTTCCACTGCGTATTGCCACTGGAATCAACTATTGCACTAGCTGTAATCTCAGTTTTCTATTTAGAACTCTTGTCTTTCCATGAGCAGTTGAGACAATAATGTAATCCATAAAGCTGACAAATAAATAGAACAACAAATTGAAATCTGCTTTCTACACAATAGATCATCTTCCTAGTTGCTTCAGCTCTGTTCTTTTTTTTTCTTCTATGGCTTCAGTATGCGTCTCCCATGTTTACTCATAATGCTAAATGAATACACAATTCCATCATGAACATGCAGTTGTCTATTCGCATACACGCATGCACACATTCGCACACACACACACACACACACACACACACACACACACACACAGTTAACGCAAATGCTTAACTTGAACCTACTTATAATGTGCCCACTTGAACTTTGGGGTGGTTTGAAAAGTATTTGGTTCACTCAGTAGACACAATGCATATGAGCAAAACTAGCATGGTTTGGCGTCTTTTTACACGACAGATAAATTAAACAAAACAATCATCAAATTATCCAATATTTCATTTTGCACTGCCAATAAGAAACCAAATACTAGTGCTCAACATTTTATGAAAGAAAAGATGGTGAAAGCTTGATACAAAAATGTCTGCACTGCAAGTGATCATTTGCAGATTTTCACTTTATTTTGTTGAAATGAAAATTGACATTCATTTGTCTTTGGATGGTCTGTTGTGCAGGTTTTATGTGAAATTTCTCTCTCCCCCCTCTCAATTAAAAAAAAAATTGCAAATAGAAAACACCCAGAAAGACACAACAAAATTATTGTGTTTCTGGTCGTTCTGTATTTGTGACATTTTTTTCATTACAATTCTGATCACACCAACAGATCCACTCAGACAGTATTTGTCAAGCGGTTTATTTAGCATGTATTCTTATGCATGCATACAGGTTCAAAACCTCACACACTTGTACAGAGAGGCATGCAAACAAGCACACAAACACAGGGGCCATACATCTATGAAAGATTAAAGAACAGACAGAAATCACTATGAAAAAGTATCGCATTTCTTTGCATTGTGAGCCGCACACAAAGCTTGTAATCGGTGTTAGCGGGAAAAAGTCCGGTCAATCAGATATTGATCAGCCTGGCTCAAAGCCCTGCTGCCTCTTATTGTGGTAAATAACAATGCCAGACGGTGCCACTCAAAGCATGCAGCAGGAGGAGGTGAAAAGGGAGAACTGTAGAACAGTACTGTGCATGTGTATGAGTGAATGAAACACACTATGAGAACATTTTTGTTACTGTCAAACTCATATTGCTATACCTGACATTTAACTAAAACTAATCGCTGACAACAGTGTGCCAAAACCCTGACATTCAGAAAGACATGCGAGTGTAGTGTAAGAGTATGCGTTGGTTGGTGGGTGGAAAAGGTGGGGTCTGGTGCACAGGGATTTGTGTTATACATCCCCCCCCTCTCTCTCTCTCTCTCTCTCTCTCTCTCTCTCTGGCACTGCCATCTATCATCTTACACACCACACCCACTCCCTTTCATCTCTCTCACTCTCTCCCTCTCTTCAGCTTAATCTTTCGTCCGTTTAGTTTTTCACAAATGAATGTGTTGATTAATTTTGTTCATTTTATGTGTAGCACTACAGTATGACTTCCCTTGGTGAACCCCTCCTTCTGACATGGACAGAAGGCCTATTTCGGTCAAGATTTTGTCATTGTCATTGTCCCTCTCCTCAGCAGCATTCCACTCTACCAGACTCCTACTCCCTCTCACATCAACAAATACACACTCTCATAAAGGCTCTTTTTTTTTCTTTTTTTTTACTGAATCAGTTCAACATATGCTGAAGCTGATTATATATGTTGAAGCTGTTTATGCACAAAAAAGGACTGCTTTTACTGCTATCCATAAGATCTAGAACTGCTGTTCATCCCATCTCATCCTACCAATAATTCAATTTAAATCTGAACCGAGAGGTCTTCTTATTTACACTGTTCTGATTGGATGTGTGCACACGTTTTCCTCTGTCTCTCTCTCTGTCTGTCTCTCTCTCTCTCTCATGCACACACACATGCACACACACACACACTCGGCACGCATGCATAAAGCACAATGCATGCCACACACACACACACACACACACACACACACACACCATGTAGAATTTACCTCTCCATTCAACCTTTCAACTGGTTTTTCTGCCAAATGCAATCTGTACATATAAATGTTCAAAGTACTCTACACACACACACACACACACACATACACACACACACACACCTCTAAAAAGTTCAGATGGATTGGGTAACATATACTGAACAAAACAGTCACACAGTTTCTTGCGAGATGACTGTTAGAATTGCATTCAATTCATTTAATTCTTCAAATCAGCTGCCACACATCCTTTCCACAGGAGATCAAAAACACAAGCCTCAATTCCATATTGAATAACAAATCATAAAGGGTATCTTGTTTAAAAAACAGGGTAAGGTTCCCCCCCTATCCCCGCCCCACCCCAGTTTTATTTTATAAAAGCCTAATGCAGCTGACTTGTTTCTGTCTAATCCAGTTCCACATTGAACAGCGAGGTTCCAAAATGCCGGGCAAAACCCCTTCGCCTTCCCCCAGAAGAGCCGCTCACCATCACCAAAGCAGAAAAATGCCTCGCCCAAAACCACCCCTTCACCCAACAGAAAATCCTCCTCCCCCGGCAGAAAAAAGTCACCTGGGCGTGGTGATAAATCACCGTCACCCGGGCGGCGCTCTGGGTCCAGTAAAGCAAAGACGCCGACCTCCGGCACGGGGGACGAGTCGACCCCAGCCTCCGCGTCCAAGAAAAAGAATGTGGTGATCAAGACCCCTGAGCTGACAGAGAGAGGACTCAAAGTGTTGGACTACTCCGGTCAGGGCATGACCGTCATTCCTGCCTCTCTGCTGAGCAGTAAGTTCTGGTGTGTGTGTGTGTGTGTGTGTGTGTGTGTGTGTGTGTGTGTGTGTGTTGTGCATGCCGTGCTTGTGTGCGCCCCCATGCAAGTGTGTGTGCGCCCCCACGCGAGTGTGTGTGTGTGTGTGCATGTGAGCATGCATGCATTTTTCAGAGAGAGAGAGAGTATGCGTGTGTGCATGTGTGTGAGTGAGTGGTGTGTGTGTGTGTGTGTATTTAAGTGTGTGTGTGTGCATGCATACACATGTGCACATGCTCATGTGTGTGTGTATGTGTGTGCGTATATGTGCACACTTCTGTGTGTGTGTGTGTGTGTGTGTGTGTGTGTGTGTGTGTGTGCGCACGCGTGCATGTTTCTCAGTACAATATGGATGGTTTTGCATACATTAATATGTATAGATGAACATATACTTCAAATATCCATTAATATTTCTGTTTTTGTGTCAGTAAATGACTGGGTATTGCTGTCCTCAGTGTGTATTGGATATGAACAAATGTACCCTTCATACAAAGCACACTCACAAGAATTGCTGCGATGTGTGGTTCCGGTTATGTGGATTTACGCAAGCATTCTTACTTATTTTCCTGTAAGAACACACTGTTACCTCTGCCCTTCAGACAACTCACCAATATTGCAAATTGTCCATTTTAGTGATACACAATCCAAGAACGTTTTGTGTGTGCTAGTCACAATGCTAGCATCAGGTTTGTAACAGCCAAATGGTTCATTCACTTGCAACCCTGCAACCTTACAACTAACATTCACGTCTGCTGGGGGTTTTTCCCTGCTGCATGGGATTTCTGGAGGAAATTGTAACCTTTCCTTTATTGCATGTATCAAGACATGTGATTCTTAATCCACACGAGAAATTAATAATTTCTCTGTGCATCGATCATCACACCAGTTCTGAGCATTTGAATTTTTGCAAAATGAAATCGGTTCTTGATCATGACAGAACATCTGTGACAAGCAGGAGTGCTACATGTTAACATACTATCTCTATATCTTTTTTTAAATGTGTGTTTATGTTGATCAGCTTACCTTCTTCTGCAAAGAACCGGCTCTACATTTTTAAGATTGCTGTACAAGCCTGCTCTGCATTTTCAAGGTTGCTGTACAAGTATTCAACTGCCTTATCATCAGATTTCCGTTCATGCCTGTCACTGTTCAACCGCACAACCTAGCTGCCCATTATGTCACTGAGGTCTCTGACATTTTTTTTTCAGCCAAGGATGTGGGAGTCCTGATCCTTGCCTCCAACAATCTGCGTTCCCTGCCCCTGGAAGTGCGACGCATGAAGTCCCTCATTAAGCTGGACATCAGCCGCAATGGGATTCGCTGCACACACCCCGGGGTCAGTGCCGTCCAACACTACCTGTGTTACCTCTGTTTTATTCTATAGGGGTCAGTGCTGTCTAACACCACCTGTGTTACCTCTGTTTTATTCTATAGGGGTCAGTGCCAAACACTACCTGTGTTACATCTGTTTTATTCTATAACAGCAAACATCTGTCAGGTCCAGCATACCTTTCTGTTCTCTGATGTCAGTTTGCAAAGACAACCATACAGGCAAGTCTGAAATGTTTCTTCCTCACTTTACCATGTAAGATAATGGAATGATAGAACACGGTTATCACTGCTGTCAGAAATAGTCATGGATCAGCCAAGGCGTTTAATCATTTTAGATTCAAAGTACCAGGCAAAGAGTGGATGGACAAATGGTTGAAGCTTTGCCCTTTCAATCATAGACCCTTGACTTCAAATTCCGACTGTGTATGGTTACAAGACTTTTCAGACTTAACAGTTTCACCCATTTACAGATTTTCTGTTGTCTAAGCCCCCTAGGTATTCTATGTAAGAAGCTGAAACAAGCATGTTGAGGAAAGAAAAATTCATGATAGGGTCCACAGTTACGGACACATGAAAATACCCAGCATATTCTAAATACAGCAGTCATAAGCTACCTCATGTAGCATTGAAAAGAAAAGCCCAGTCAGTCTTGTGAATCATGTTTGTTCAACCACAAATGGGGCATCAACTCGTACATAGTGCACATTATGACATCATGTTTCACACTAAAAGAACACCCCTTGCCTTCTCTGTCTCTTCCCGAAGGACCAGTCAGAATGATGAGTCAGTCAACAGTGATGTCTTTGGTGCTGCCAACATGGCTCCGTAACATACCCATAATGCTGTTTGTAAAGTCTGAGTCTTCGAGAACCAACACCTATGGCTCACTGTAGCTTTCTCTTTTTAGGAATTACTATGATGATACATTTTCGTGGATTTTCTTTCTGGCCACAACCTTTACCTTTAAGAACTGGTGATGACAGTAATGTTTCTAATTATTATACGGAGATAAAATTAGAATAAATATTAAATCTTGTAATGTTCTTTTACTTTCAAGTTTTGTGTCCTCCCATTGGTACTAATCATTACCAGTGCTTGTTGCAGGATTTCTCCGGACTTCCTCAAGAACTGGAGTCTCTGACCGACCTGGAGGAACTGAAGATCTCTGAATGCAACCTGCCCTATGTGCCTCCAACCATCTGGTGCATGAAGCAACTCAAGGTGCTGGACCTCAGCCGCAATAAGATCAACATCCTGCCGCCCGAGGTGGGTCAGCTGGTGGAGCTCCGGCGCCTCAACCTCCAGCAGACCAACATCACCTCCCTGCCCCCGGAGATCGCCTACTGCCAGGAGCTGGAGGAGGTGCTCCTCTGGGGCAACAGCATCGAGACCCTGCCCGACACCCTGCCTGAGATGCCAAAGCTACGTGTGCTGGCCCTTAACTACCGCAGTTTCTGCGGAGTGGTAGACCCCTACATGGAGAACTTGCTGAAGAAGCGCCAGATCAACTCGGAGCATATCCCTGTCGTGGTGTTTGAGTTGCCTGCCCTGGAGGTTCTGGATCTGGAGAGCACTAAGCTGAACAACCTGCCTGACGTCTACAACATCAGCCTGAAGGAGTTCTACCTGTGTCGCAACTTCCTTCACACCATACCCACCTCTATCTACAATCTGCGATACCTGCAGGTATACCATACAATAAGCATAACTTGCTGTGAAGATGTTTATTTATTTCCCTCCTTCAGTCACTGTCAGCAATTTCTGATGATTACTGGCAAGTCATTTAACATCCTAATACTCTACAAGTAAGATATGATTGAATTTGACATCCAAAATTGTTCAAGAAAAAAAAAGAATTTTTTAAAAAGCTGTTCATTATCAAAACATATTAAATATCAAACATCTTTTTTCTTCTTCAAATATACGCCTTTTTCTCTTTCATTTCAAGAGACAGGACAGAGAGACAGAAATGAACAGCTCCTATCCTTTATGGTTTTCAATATTTTCTGTATGTATGATTGCAGGTCCTGGACATGTCCTACAACCTGTTGTTGACCCTCCCTGAGGACATTGGTCGTCTCGTCAGCCTGAAGGTCCTGCGCCTCAACAACAACAGCTTTGAACGTGTCCCTCCCACCATAGGGGTGCTGGAGAACCTGGTCGAGCTCAACATGGCTAAGAACAGAATACGTCGCCTGCCACCAGAGATTCGTGGCCTCAAACAGCTGAAAACACTTATTGTGGAAGACAATGATCTACAGTCCTTACCTGATGAAATCTGTGAGCTGACCAATCTGGAGACTCTAGATGTAACCAACAACTCAATCCGAGTGTTGCCCCTCAAGCTGTACAAACTAGTCAATCTGAAGGAAGCCCACGGTTTCCGCAAACTGACCAAACATGGTCTCTGGCTGTATCAGAACCCTTTGGAACAGCCTCCCCCTGAGGTCTGGCGCACAGAGAAACCGGAAAACATCTACGATTACCTGAAGAAACTGCTCATCATCAAGACAGAAAATCTTCAGCGTCAACAGATCCTGGTAATGGGCAACTCCCAGGCAGGGAAGACCAGCCTGGTGCGTGTCTTGGCTCAAGGCAAGTCATCCTTGACCAGAGCCCTGGAGGATCGCACACGCCTGCTGGAGCAAACCCCTTGCAAGACAGAGAACAACGTGGCCTTCATGCTCAATGACTTTGGTGGAGATGAAGCCTATCGTATGATGCACCACCTCTTCCTGGACCGCAAGGCTCTGGCCATGATAGTCTATGATGCCAACACCTTCAGAGAGGAAAACTACCACGACGTGATTGGCTGCTGGCTTCAGATGCTGACGGCCTACACCCCTGGTGTGGTAGTCAAACTAGTGGGCACCAAGTGTGACATGCTAGAACATGACGAGGGAGAAGAGGTTCCCAATCACTGTGATATTGTCTGCCAGCTTGTCAAACGCCATCTACAGGAGCACCGCAGACAACTGCAAGCAGAACTGGAAGTGTTGGAAGAAGACCTCTCCAAGTTTGGCAAATCCACTGAAGGTCAAGAGGAACTAAGCGAGGCCCAGACCTCCATTCGAGAGATGCTAAGTGCCAGAAAGGATCGTCTGAATGACATACTGGCCTGTCCCCTTCGTATTCTGCCCAAAGTCTCTTCTGTCAGTGCCACCGACAGCCTGGAAGGGATACGTGAGCTGGTCAGTGACCTGGAGCATCTGGCCATCGACCGTTCCCTGTTCCCTCATGCCCAGCGCATGGTTCCCCAGCACTGGAATCGTCTGCGGGCCAATCTGAAGCTTCAAGGAGGATACTATCTACTGTGGGATCATGTGGAACAAACAGCAGCCCTCTTTGGCATCCATGATGAAGAACTGAGGGAGTGTGTGCAGTATTACTGTGACACAGGCGAGGTGCTGTGGTACCAGAACATTGATGGCTTGTCAGAAATTCTTTTCCACAGACCCCGCGTCCTGGTGGACCTACTCTCCTGCCTCTACCGCCATGACATCCAAGAGTTCCTCCAGTATGATCTGAACAAGGTGTTCCACAGTAAGGGACGTATGACCCAGGAGGGCTTTGACATCACCAAAGATCTGTTTCTGCAGTATGGCCAGCTCTCCAGACCTCTGCTCAACTGCCTCTGGTTCCATGAGAGAATGTCCCAAGACACCATCACGGACCTGCTTGAGTTGCTGCCTTTACTGGACCTATGCTACACCATCCCTGAGCCTGAAATCCCCACGATGCCTCTCTACCAGCGCCCCCTCATGGTGCTACCTTTCTACAACCAGGACACAGACCTGACCTCTCTTGCAGATGTGTGGCCAGAGACCCCCCAGCAATGAGAAGTCACTAAGAGTCATCTATCACTTTCCCGGTCATCTTCCCCTTCGGAGTCTTCCAGCAGATCTCTGCAGCCATCCAGGACATGGTCATGACACGCATGGACTGGCGTGACGTCATCTTCGCCACCACGGAGACAGAGAAGATCCCGGTGTGGAAGAACCTCAGCAAGATGGATGACTCCGGAACGCTGATGTTGGCGGTCAGAGGGTCTGACTTTTCCCTGGTGCAGGATTTGATGCAGGATCTCATGGAACAGGTGACTGAGCTCCTCAAACGCTTCCCTGGCCTCTACTGGAAAGTGGATGTACAAGGCAGCAACATCAATTTCTTTTTGAAGGTCATGTGAGTCATTAAGTCCAGAGTACCCCTTGTTCTCACCAGACTGAATCTACTATTCAGAGCTCATCATGATCCAACTAGCATACTTTGTACAAAACTCTATTCAGTGCAAAGCTGAAAGACTGATATGTTGTGTACTTTTCTTCAAACAGAAGCACAAGGATGCTTAATGTGATACAAACTGATCAACTGTGATAAAATCAAGTGACTTCTCCGTAAGATTAACTTGTCTGTGTGGGTTTATGTTCTATCTGGTTTGAGTGTGATGACTGAAATCTGTACAAGCACACTGTGATAATCCATGCAACAGAACTTCAGCATTGTGATTACTGCTGGACAGACTTCGTCCTGTGTTACCCAACACCTCATTTCATTTTCTACCTGTGGTGATCAAACAGTCAAAGTAATTGGAGATTTGATTCAAGTATCAGACTTCCATTTTCTGTCTGAGCTGATCAAAAATATAACCAGCTTTCTATTTTCTTCCTATGTTAATTGTAGTATCAGCTTTTCATTCCTTTCTTTGTTGATTATAACATCAGATTCCATTTCTTCATGTGCTGATTCAAATATAAGCTTTTCATTCTTTCCTTTGTTGATTATAATGTCTGATTTCTGGGGGAGGGATGGGGGTGGGGGTTGTTGTGTTGATCAAAGCATCAGATTTCCATGTTCTTCCTGAACTGATCACACCATCAGGAAATATGACCATATCACAAACAGTATGTGCATGCATTTACACACATATATAGACACACACGACACATATAATTTCAGTTGAAAGTAAAAATTCAACTCTGTGAGTATTTTTCTAGTATTCATTGAACATTCACTGGTGATTTGCCTGTTCTGCACAATGACAACTCGCACCAACAAAACATGACACATAGCATTCACACCAACAAAACATGACACATAGCATTCACATCAACAACACATGACACATAGCATTCACATCAACAACACATGACACATAGCATTCACAGTTTCTCTGCTTGTGTCGTTCTATGCACTGTTTTTCCCCCCTCAAATCCTGTGTGCAGAGGAATAAAATCTGATCTGAATTCAAGTTGTGTCTGATCTGTAGTGGAATGTCCACAGCTTTTTGCGTGAAGATTACTTTTTTGTTTGACAACTGTGCAGCATGAACACGCGCTGCTTCCCAGTACATCCCATTTCCTCTACCAACATCTCTGCCACATCTCCTCCAATCACAATCCTCTGTGCTGTGTATTGTGTGCTTTGTATGCTGTCTGTTCCTTTGCTCCAATGTTTTGTCACTACAGTAATACCTATCCATAAAGGCCTCCTGATTCACATTCCTTCACTTTAAACACTTCAGGGTTTATTGTGGAACATTTCTCTTTGCCTGTATCAGGTTTACCTCCCTTAATCCCTCTCCACATTCTCTTTTGTTTAAGATCCAGTGTTTAAGGATTTCTTCACAATACTCAAGGGGTTCTACTATCTGCCATTTCTTTATAATGATTTTTCTCATGTAGTAAACATGCTATTTTTCTTTACGTTACTAAGCAAACAAGCCATGTAAGCCTCTGCCACAGATTCTCAATAGAAAAAAAAACAAGAAGAGGTGGAAACAAGTCTTCCCCAAGATGCAAGTGGAAAACAACTTGTGCAGCAGTGCGTTGCAACTCACAGTGGTGAAAGCCTAGTCCCTGACAGTAACACTCCTCCTCCATACTCCCACTCCCTCTCCCCTTTCACCATTCCCAAATTATCCAAACACCATCGAGAGTTATGCATGAGGTGTGCTGCTAAAATCTGACAAAAACAAAAGCAAAAACAAAACATTTTAAAAGCTTAACAGTCATTGCAGTGAAAGTGGAATGTTGGTATGGGGAAAAGGGGAGACAGCTGAAGTCAAAGGCAAGTGCTTTGTTGATGAAGAGGCAGAAAAAGGGAAAACGCATGGAAAGGGAGGAGGGGTTGAAAGGAGTGGGGAGTGAGTGAGGAGGGAGGGAGAGTTTCCAAGGATGAAGGATTTGATGGGTTAACAGTAAATGATTCCTCTGTCAGTCAGACCCTTGCCCTTTCTTGCTCTCACAGCTCTTAGAGATTGTTCCAGAGACCAGCTTCTAAGGCATCCACATAGTACAGGTTTATTAACTGGGAATGTGCAGGCCTTGACCAGCTGTATTGTTTGGACAGTGTGTGTGTGTGTGTGTGTGTGGTGTGTGTGTGTGTGTGAGTGTGTGTTGTGTGGCCGCGCGCATGCGCATAGGCACATGAGCATATTACACATGAACACTTGTATGAGCACACATGAGCATATTACACATGAACACTTATATGAACAAACATGCCATTCAGACTGACCTTCATACACCAGTACATCACCATTCTTCCTCTACCAACGTCTCTGCCACATCTCTCTCCACTCACAATCCTCTCACATACACAATCCTAATTTTACACAAAAGAAAGATACACAGAGCGCTTGACAGAACTAAAGAATACAAAAACTTCAAAAGCAAACAGTAAACAAATGCTCTGTCACAAAGAGTACACAAATACTCTGTCACAAACAAAACACATGAGAAAACCTTTTTTTTTTTCCCGTAAGAGAAGATAATCTACTACGTAAGAAGCATTTTACATTATTCATCAAGCTTCTTTCTGTCAATCTAGTCTCCTTTCACAAAAAAACAACAACTAATGAATATTATTCTCCTTGTACCCTCCTTTATCCCCCTCCATCCCCCCACCCCCCAGACATACACACACACACACACACACACACACACACACACACACACACACACACACACACACACACACCAAACACATACAGTATGGGAAACATACTGACTGACAGATCAACAAGTACATTACAAACATTAAGAGCAAACAAAGAAGAACCATTATACAGACCCACTTACCTGTAAGTAAAAGGCGATAACGCGCAATGACCACACTGGCGAGAAGAACAGAAAGGGAACGGGTATCTCAATGACGTAGGTGGCAACTACACCGAGGCGTAAAAACCAGTCAGGTAAATGATGCCAGTACCATGCCAGAGCTGTTGGGATACACTGAAAACAGTTGGGTTGAAGACATTCTTTTATTTGAGTACATACAAATAGCATCAATTGTGTGTGGTGTGTGTGTGTGTGTGTGTGTGTGCGTGTGTGCGTGCGCACGCGCATGTGCCCATACACATAAAACAGCCTGTGTGTGTGTGTGTGTGTGTGTGTGTGTGTGTGTGTGTGTGTGCAGGCATATGTATTTGTGTAAGCTTATATTATGTGTGTGTGTGTGTGTGTGTGTGGTGTGTGTGTGTGTGCTTATGTGCAAGAGATCATGCTTCTGTCTGTCTTCACATGTGTACGAATGCGAGTATGCTCCAGCATGTGTGCATGCATGCATGCACATGCAAATTATGTACAAATACGCATGAGTTGGTGTGTGTGTGTGTGTGTGTGTGTGTGTGTGTGTGTATGTGACAGCTACCATAACATCATTATCTGGCTTAGAATCCTAGTTCTGATCCCAACCATGTACCATTTGTATAGTCCCACTTCTTCATCTATTTGTGCTGTCAGAGAAAACCACCGTCTGCCCAGCATTAACTAGAGAAAATCTGGCAGCAAATAACAAACTGATCTCACGTCTCCCAATGAGAATTCTTTCAGCACAAATACTGGATACATAAAAACATTAAGAAACAGAAAAAAAAGGGGGTGCCGGCACAGAGAAAGAAAGGGAGAGAGAAGGACAGAGTGGAAATGAGGAAATGGAGAGACAGGGACAAAGGCAGGGAAAGTTAAATGATACATGCAAAAAAAAAGAATAACTCCCAAAGTTCATATTTTTATATCTTACCTGAGATTCAAAATGAGTTCGAAGTGCTGGAACAGATCAAAACATACACAAGTTACATTGTTTTACCTGGAACACTGTTTCAAAACAAAAATGTTCTAAAATACAGACGTAGACCACAAAACCATGGCACTCATTGAATAAGGGAAACACCATACCAAAAAAACCACACACTTCTCCCCCTTTTACGAAGGCAAAAAGAAACAACCCCAACTCGGAGTCGCCACCAATTTGTTCGACAAAAGCTTCAACCAACTTTCAGGCGCCAGATAACGGGCCCATGGTCGGGCCCAGCCAATAAGTTTAGGGGAGAGGCTTCAGGGAACGTACGTCCACCCAACGACTAAGGCTTTAACCGACGCCTGATGTCTCCCACGCATCCATGCCGGGGCCGGGACTCACAGCCAATTTTCACTGACCATCCCCACTTAAGCCACACGGCCCAGTTAAAGGGGGGAAGTATGCGTGGGGGGGGGTAATCTAGCTAATAAATTTAAATACCAAAATTGACCACCACAAGAAGAAGGCGTGTAGGCTGACGCATGATTTGAATACCAAGGGAATTAAGGGAATAATTTTGGGGTATCGGGGGTAAAAAAACTGACCGGTTACTCGCCCTTTTTGGACAGACGAAAACGGAAAAGAAGGATGTGAGAGGAGAAACGAAACGAGGGGAAACGAACAGAGAGACAGAGAGAGAGAGGTCGAGTGAATCTCGGGGAAAAAAAGCAAGAATGAGGGGGGGAAGAGGAAAACCAAGTTGAGAGTTTAGCATAGATAGCGCAGGGGAAAGGGACTGAGGAGATGTGAAGAGAGAGAGTTCAAACAAATAAAGGGGGAAAAGAAAGAAAAGAAAAAAAAAAAAAAAGCAACCATTTTCCATTTGATAAGAGACAGAAAGAAGAGAAGAGAGTGTAAGGGGTTAATCGGGAAAAAAAAAAAGGGAAAAAATCGTTTTGATATCACTGTTCTATTTAAACCGGGGGGTTCGACCTAAACTTGGCCACGCCACTTTCATCGACAGCCCAAACCCATGCAACAGTCTAACCTGACCAGGCGCCAGCAGACCAAACCATGCCACAGTTGGCTGCTTGTAAAAGTGACAGTGAAAAAAGAAAAAAAAAAAGAAAAAAAAAGAAAAGAAAAACATGATTCGTGAATATTAAGATCACCTGGCCAGGTAAATAGAAATCTATTTATACCCGGTTAGTTTAATGATGTTTTAGAAAAAAATGATTTTGGGAAATTTTCAGGAAAGAGGAAGTTTTATTTCTTTTAAATTCCAAAAAGCTTTGGGATGTTTCGTTCAGATCTGTTATAAAGTTAGACTTTACTAGTGGTTTGATTGACAATGCATATTATGAATAAATTTTAAAGCAACGTGAGTGTGTTTGGGCGTGCCTAGTCCTTCCCCACGACATACCCCGGGGTTTACAATTTATTGGCGAGCCGCCAGGTATTCTGGCCCATTATTATAATTGTTCAACTTCCCAAGGGGAACGGGGTGGGTTTAAAGTATTGTAATCCTAAACAAGGGTGCCCTTTACTGTATTTCCCAGAATTTAAAAACTAGGTTTTGCAGTTTCCCCAAATATTTAAAAACTAGGCTTGGCTTTTTCAGCCCCAATACTTATTTCGCCCGATTGCCAAAAATTCCCGCTCTCATATTGGGGTCAGCGCGGGGCTCTTATAAAAACAACACTTTTCCCAAGCAATTTTATCATTCATGGGATTGTGCTATTACCACCGTGCGGTAACCCCCATTGGGCGTCGTTTTTGTAAAATCTTTTTAAAAAAAAAAAAAGAGACATAATGGGGAAGAAAAGAACACCCCTATTGAACAACTTGAGCGTCGCTCGTGATTTAGGCTACGGGAGAAAGTTGCGACATTCTTAAAAACCACAAAAGATGGGGGGATGACGAGGGGAAAACGAGGGGTTCGCCGTAGAAAAAGCATTAGCAACAAAAAGGGGTCAAAGCAAAAGAAACGCGGGAAACAAAAGAATAAGGGAGCGCGGGAAACAGAAAAAATAAAGCAGGAAACAAAAAAATTTAGGATTCGGCAATGAAAACGCTGGGGAAACGCAGAAACAGAAAAAGAACGGGAAAACGGAAAGTTAAAGGTTCAATTAAGTTAGAGAAAGGAGAAAAAAGGGGAACCACCGAGGATGGGAGTTCAGTCCCCAGACTCGTGCGCACACCTCCCCGACCCAAGTTGCCAAAATTCCTAAAGGGAACCGATCTTTTGATGCATACACATCTTTTCAAAACGTTTGCGCCCATCGGGTGCCCCCAAAAGGGTGGGCAGTCTTTTTGTCGGCGTACTGGGGGGTAAGGCTTTACAATTTTTCACGCTTACCAGCAGAACAACACCTGTTTTCCCGGGCCTGTGAAGGAATCGGATAAAAGGAAATTTGCCTCACAGAGGGGGGGTTCGGGAAGAAATTTCTTCAGCAAATTTACAAGCAGTGAACGTAACCAGTTTGGGTGCACGCAACACATTTGAGAAGGGTTGGTTGAGTGGTACAAAAAGGATTCGCTGATTGAAAGAGCATTTAGAAGGAACAAATTTTGTCAGTTGCGGCCCGAGTTAACTATACATTTGAAAAGAGACAGCGGGAAAGAGTTGTTTGAAGTTCGCAAGGTGTATAGAGAGGCACGTTGGGCACGAAGGTGCAGAGAAACAGGTGCAAGGCACAGGTGAGAAGAGTGCAAGGACCAGGGGAGTTTTTTCTGCAAAGCCCTGCAAACCCAGTGGTGGGCAGAAGGAAGGCAAAGGGACATTAGGTGTTTCATTGTCACAAGAAGGGACATGGCAGGGATTGTCGCATGAGGTTCCAGAAGCAGCAGCCTTGCCAAGGGGTGGAAAAGGGGCCCGTCAAGGGAAACGACCTGCAGTGGAACCAACAGGATCCGATCTGAAGAGGGTGGAGTGCAGCCTATGGCTAGCACTGGACAGCAGTCATGTCAGGATGGAGGGCACTAGGCTGAGTGGTTCTTTACCAGTGGAAGAAGGGGGATTGGCCAGCAGAGGGTGAAAGTGTTAGGAGACACTGTTGTTCATGGGGGGTAGTATGAAAAACCCGCTGGTCAGAAAGGGATTTGACAGGGCAAATCCAGACCTGTACTCTAATCGATGGCACCGTGAGGAGTTTCCAGTTGCTAAGATAGAAGTACGTACCCCTTACTTCTCAGGCGAGTTGTCTGCTTTTGGTGATGGAGAAACCCCTTCATGACTTGATCTTTGGGAAATATTCCAGGGGCAAGGGGATCCAGGGGATCCTGAGTTGTTGACTGCCACAGGGGCAGCAGTTCAAAAAAGGGACAAGAAGGAGGAAAAGGGTGATAAACCGTTAGTCGTTCCAGCAAGGAAGTCGGGCAAGATGTGTCGCCTGATGATTTTAGGGCAGCGCAGGAACAAACCCTTCGCTCGTGAAGTCTTGGGAGTTGGCAAGAGGTGGAGAGAAACAGGAGGTTAGAGAGGTGAACAGAATTTTTTGTGAAAGGCGGGCTGTTGTACCGAGTGTTCACCAAGGGAAACAGGTAAGGTGACCACTCAGTTAGAGGTACCAGCAGGTTATCGTGACACTGTCATGTCAGGGGGTCACGAGTCGCTCATGGCGGGTCATCTCGGCACCAGCAAAACAGCTGACCAAAACTTTGATGACTTTAAATTGGCCAGGAGCAATGGCAGACATCAAGCGTTGCATGTCATGTGACGTGTGTCAAAGGTCAGCCACAAAGGGGTGAAGAGGAAGGCACCTTTTAAAACATCCCCTTTAACTGACACACCCGTTCAGGAGGTGGCAAATCGATCTGATTGGCCCAATCTCGCCCTGTTCCAAAGGTGGGCACAGGTATGAACATGAAGGTTGCAAGGGAAGGTTTGCAGGAGGCTTAGGGTCGGTCAGAAGAAGCAATATGACAGAAGGTGAGGAAGCAATCCCTCAAGGGGGGAGATCAAGTCCTGGTACTGCTTCCCACGGGTCACAACAAGCTGCTGATGCATTGGAAAGGACCATTCCCATCACTGAAAAGGTCGGTGGGGATTACCGAATTGATGTGAATGGGAAACTAAAACTTTTCCATGCAATTTTCTCCCGCAAATATATTCAGCGTGAGACTCAGCACATAGGCGCAGCAGCAACATTGATGAGGTGAAAGAGACCCAGCAGAAAAGGGGGAGATTTGTTGCCTAAGTTTCCAGAAGAGTCATACAGGGATGTGTCACTGTAAAAGGGGCTAGACAGTTGGAGTTCCTAGGTTTTTTTGTCGGAAGCGACACAAAGCAGCCAAAAAGGGGGAAAGGGTGGAGAAGATGATGAATTCAGAGAGACCAAAGACCAAAACAGAAGTCAGGAGTCGCTAGGTTTTTATGGGTTCTATAGGAGTTTGTTTCCAAATTTCGCAGCAATCACGAGTCCTCTCAGTGATTTGGTCAAGGCAGGGAAACCGGCAGGGTCGAAGGGTCAGACCTGCAGAGCAAGCACTGCAGACGGTGCTGGAAAGACTAGGTTCCCGTCCCATCTTGAAGCTACCAGATATGTCCAAACCATTTTGTTGCGGACAGATGCAATCAGGTGTGGGATAGGTGCAGTATTGTTACAGAGCATGAAGGGGTCGAGTTCCCTGTGAGATATGCTAGCAGGAAGTTGACAAAGTGGAAGAAGGGTACGCAACGGTGGAGAAGGATTGTTTAGCTTCGTGTGGCCGTGCAGAAGTTCCACAAATACTTGTATGGAAAGAGTTCGTGATAGAGACTGATCATCAACCACTCACATCCCGCAGGAGCGCAGCTGAAAAACAGCAGGTTCTCGCTGGGCAATGCACTGCAGCCCTACAGGTATCGAGTGCAGTACATCCCAGGTCGACAGAATGTCCGGAGCTGACTATTTTAAAGCCGTGTAAATCTAGCAAGCTGCAACTCAGAGGAAGTCAGTCATATCCGGGTGCTTTGTTGATAGTATGTTGATACAGTTATGTTGATTGGATATGGGTTCATTCCCAGTTTGGCTATGGTTCATATTTTTTTTTGTGTGAGACTTGTTCATATTTTCTTTGTGAGACTTTTTCATGTGGATGTAGTTATGCTTGGAGCATACAGTCGCTTGTGTAGTGATGCATTATTTGCAATAAGTGAGGATGGAGATTTCCCCAGGAAGTGTCATGGATCGTGATCAAATTTTATTGTGCTTTTCATAAGAATTGTGAAAGAAGATATGGCAAATCCGCAGGTAGGGAATCGCATAAGTGCGCACAGAGGTCGTTATAAAATGAAATTTAAATAACGCAAGAGCGCACGTCAATGATAACTCATTGGATGGTATTCACTAATGATATATTTTATAATTTATAAACCGTTGGTTGTAAATATTTTTTTAAAAATTTTCACGTTGTAGCTGTGTGTCAGCAAATCGGGGTTTTTGTTTTTTTTTGTACCGTTTGTTTTGAGACAATGCGGAGCATGTCTTTTGCAGGGGAAATGTCACGGACAAAAATAAACAACCCAACACGTGGAGTCGCCACCATTGTCACATAACTTCACTCAAACATTCTAAGGCGCCAATAGACGGGCCCCATGGTGGGTCCCCGCCAATAAGCTTAGCGGAGAGGTCACGGAGACGGTACGGTCCACCCAGACAACTAAGCGTTGAACCGACGCCTCGATGTCTCCCACGCATCTCAGTGCCTGGGCCGGCTCATCAGCCAATTTACATACCAGTCCCACACGTTAAGCCACACCGGGCCCCCCTTTAAGTAGGAAGGGGGAAGGTATGCGTGGTGGGGGGTGAAATCTACTAATCAATTAAATGACCAATTGACCACCACAGAGAGAAGGCGTGTAAGGCTGACTGCATGTTTGAATCCAATGGAATTTGAGGGGGTAACTTCGGGTATCAGGGTAAAAAATACTGACCAATGTACACCCCTTTTGGACAGATCGGACGGAATAAGAAGGATGTGAGAGTGAGAGAACGGAGAACGAGGGGAGAACGAACAGAGAGACAGAGAGAGAGAGGTCTGAGTGTAATCTCTGAGAGAGAAAAGCAGAGAGATGAGGGGAGAGAGAGGAGAACCAAGTTGAGAGATTAGCATGAGATAGTCTGCAGAGAAGGACTGAGGAGAGATGTGGAGAGAGAGAGAGTTGCTAACTAATGAAGGGGAAAAGAAAGAAAAGAAAAAAGAAAAGAAAAGCAACCATGTCCATTTTGATAAGAGCAGACTAGAAGAGAGAGAGAGAGAGAGTGTAATGCGTTAATGCAGGAAGAAAGAAAGGAGAACAGATCGATGTTGATAGTCACTGTTCTATCTTAACCGGGGGTTCGACCTCATACTTGGCCAGCGCCACTTTCATCGACAGACCAACGCCAGTGCCAACAGTCTAACCTGACCAGGCGCCAGCAGACCAAGACCAGTGCCAGCAGTTGTGTCGTGCTTGTGAAAGTGACAGTGAAAGAAAGAAAAAAAAAAAGAAAAAAAAAGAAAAGAAAAGACAGTGATTCGTGAATAGTTAAGATCACCTGGCCAGGTAAAGTAGAAATCTATTTATACCCGGTTAGTTAATGATGTTTTAGATAATGATTTTGTGAAGTTCAGGAAAGAGAGAATGTTTTTTATTTCATTTGATTCCATATGCATTGATGTTTCGTTCTATGATCATGTGTAGTAAAGTTATAGACTTTACTAGTGGTTTGATGTGACGAATGCATGATATATGAATGAATTGTAAGCAAGCTGTGAGTGTGTTTGGGCTGTGCGCTAGTCCTTCCTCCATCGACATCACCAGAGGTTGACACGGACCCCTACAGATTAATCTCTGCAACTCCTGACATCAGAGTCCCTGGCACAGACTCATAGAATTGTTTCTACACCAAACGCTAGGCTGTGGAATATCTCTTGAACGAACTCCAAAAAATCCTATTTCAAAATGAGTTCTTAATAGAAGTGTGGGTCTTTGCCGTGAGGTAACTGAGGTACAAAGACAAAAATGCAATAGAAAGACATGTTGCAAGTAAATCTAATATAGACTGTCATGTGACGTAGCCTCACATCA
The DNA here is from genome assembly GCA_018398815.1 of Conus ventricosus. NCBI lineage: Eukaryota > Metazoa > Mollusca > Gastropoda > Neogastropoda > Conidae > Conus > Conus ventricosus. The sequence continues at coordinate 34,039,113 of CM031614.1, forward strand.
AGGCATGTGACGCTCCATCACATGTAGTTAGTGATATGAATCATTTCCCCATGCCACAATTAAAGGAAGAATATTCATATGGCTTGACTAGTGTAGCGGGCGTCCCCAAAATAATTGTGAGTATGACTCATTCAAGAAACGAATGTGGTCATTGGGTGAAAGTGACCACTGAGTGATAGTTTAACAAGGGCGGGAAAGGGTAAGGTGCTGTCAGTGTTTTGAACACTGAGTATGCACTCACTAGAGAAGGGGAAAGAATTAGTTTTAACCCAGCAGATGGCCTAGAGACTCAACCTGTCAGGAGGGTGGCCTCTTTGCTGACCATCATTACCAGGTGAGCGATAGATATTGGGGAAAGCACAGGGGAAAACTTAAAGAAGAGAGAAAGAATTCATATGTTGAATTGAGAAGCGGGTTACTTACACGAACCAATTTGTGTTTTCAGCCCTTCACCCTTCACCCCTTTTACCCTTCGCCCTTCACCCTTCACCTTTCAACCCGTGGGGTGGTTGAAGAGGGCCATGGTGTGGGGAACACACCGTAGTTCAGCCCAGCGTACCAACTCCAGGAGAGGAGTTGAAGCTCGTCGTTTCTCAAGAGACAGAAGAACTCCAGGAAGAAAGTCGAGACTCGTACTCCAGGACAGGAGAGTCGAGGGGCAGTATAGTGTCTCAAGAGAGAGACAGGGAATTGAGAAAGCGAGAAGCTTTTACTTGAGGCAGAAAGGTCCCCAGTGATTACGGGAGTTAGTATTCTCCTGGTCCGATTTTTTGGATAACGGAATGTAAAGGGCCACGGCTTTATAAAGCGGAACTAGATTATTTTATCTCTCAGTGTGAGGAAGATAAAATTGGAAGACTGTTTTTTTCTCTCAGTGTAAAGGAGATCCATGGGGGAAGATTGATTGTCTCCCGACGTGGGGAAGATACATGTGCAGTTTTAAATTTGTCTCTCATGGGGAAGAGATACAGGGGTAAAATCTGTTTACAAGTGGATGATGTGATTAGTAAAGTGTTTTCCCTGAAGGAGAGGGGAGAAGAAAAACTTTCGGTAGTGCTCCTTTTGGTGATTGGAAAGATTGCGTGTGCGTATGGAGTAAATGCGTCATGAATGCGGGTATGCAAGAGTTATTGTTACCCTCCCTATCAAAGACTTTATTTTAAGAACTGATGCCAGTTCTAAAGGAATGGGAGGGGTACTGTTGCAGAAAAAGTGCTTTGTTCCCATCCAGTGCAAACGCCAGTAAGAAGTTCTCCAAAGACACGGGAGAAATACTCCACTTTTGAGAGAAAGTGCTTGGCTATTGTATGGGCATGTAGAAGCTCCCAGTCTTGACTGGAAGAAAGTTTCATTTACAACGGCCCCATAGGCCACTGACTTCTTGAAATCGTCAAAGACTAAGAATGGGCAGGTTTTAAATGGCTTTGGGCATTGCAGGAATTCCAGTTTACTGTTGAACCATGCCTGGAACACAAAATGTCATGGCAGATTTGTTGTCACGTGCGTGAATATTCAGGGACAAATGTAACTGTCTTCAAGGAAAGACTAGTCCGGGTTTTTTTGTCTTTCTTAATGTTTACGGTGTGATAAACTTTTGACGTGCATTGTATGCAACTGACATTTAAATCAAGTGGTATTTATGCATAATTTGCTTATTGAAGTGACTAATGTTTTACAAGCAAACAACTACTTGATGTTGATGTAATACATATTATTCTTTGGTAGAAAATAAAAAATCAAGTACTATTTATGTCTAACTTGCTTGTGACGATGAATTTAATAGTATGTGGATGAGCAAATAATTCTTTAGAAATGTATATACATGTTTTGATTGTGCAATGAGACAAACCAATTGTTTTCATTTGTCATTGTAAACAATGGAAACCCATGTAAACTTTTCAAGGGACTATAACACCTACATGTGGGAAAAAGAAACTATGTTTAAACTATTTTATTTTGTTTACATGTCTATTGAGAAACATTTACACTTGGAAATATTCTCATTTCATGAGGTTTTGAAACATAGATGTGAGACAAAGAACAAGGAAAATGTGCTTCACATCTTAATGTATGAACACAATTGGTGCTTTGAATTGTTGAATCCCTAATGTTTATCCATGTAATTTGTGAATGTATTTTGTGAAATATGGTGATCAATTATGAATGTTTTTTTTAGAAAGATTGAAAGTTTGAAATATGCTATTTATGGTGATCAGATGTTTGATTCAAATACGTTGATTATTAATTTGATGAATCATGTGCGAGGGTTTAAACACATTTTGAGATTCATGGCTGAAGATGTGTTTAAGTGAAGTTGTATATCCTTTAAAAAATTTTCTGGAGAAAATTTTTTTCATCCCGGGAAATGGGGGGTGTCATGTACGTACCTCACATAAAAGGCATGTGACGCTCCATCACATGTAGTTATGATATGAATCATTTCCCCATGCCACAATTAAAGGAAGAATTTTCCCATGGCTTACTATGTAGGGGGCGTCCCCAAAATAATTGTGATATGACTCATTCAAGAAACGAATGTGGTCATTGGGTGAAAGTGACCACTGAGTGATAGTTTAACAAGGGCTGGTAAGGTAAGGTGCTGGTCACGTTTTTTTGAACATTTGAGTATGCACTCACTGGGAGAAGGGGGGAAAGAATTAGTTTTAACCCAGCAGAGGGCCTAGAGACCAAACCTGTCAGGACGTGGTCCTCTTTGCTGACCAGTCATTACCGGGTGAGCGATAGATAGTTGGGAAAGCTACAGGGAAAACTTAAAGAAGAGAGAAAGAATTCATATGTTGAAATTGAGAAGCAGGTTACTTACACGAACCTTATTCGTGTTTCAGCCCTTCACCCTTCACCCCTTCGCCCTTCACCCTTCACCTTTCACCCCGTGAGGTGGTTGAAGATGGCCATGGTGTGGGGAACACACCGGTAGTTCAGCCCCAGCAGGTACCAACTCCAGGGAGAGGATTGAAGCTCGTCGTTTCTCAAGAGACAGAAGAACCCAGGAAGAGAATCGAGACTCGATCTCCAGGACAGGAGAGTTCGGGGGGGCAGTATAGTGTCTCAGAGAGAGAGACAGGGAATTGAGAAAGGGGAGAAGCTTTTACTTGAGGCGGCAGGTCCTCAGTGATTACGGGAGTTATGTATTCTCCTGGTCCGGATTTTTTGGATAACGGAATGTGAAGGCCACGGCTTTATAGAACGGAACTAGATTATTTTAACTCTCAGTTGAGGAGAGATACATGTGGAAGACTGTTTTTTCTCTCATGTAAAGAGAGATCCATGGGGAAGATTGATTTGTCTCCCGAGGGAAAGGAAGATCATGGGGGCAGATTTATTTGTCTCTCAGTGTGGAGAGAGATACAGGGGTTTAAATCTGTTTACAAGTGGATGATGTGATTAGTAAAGTGTTTCCCTGAAGGGAGGGGGAGAAAAAAAACATTCGGTATGCTCCTTTTGGGTGATTGGAAAGATTGCGTGTGCTATGGATAAATGCGTCATGAATGCGGTATGCAAGAGTGACAGTGTGACATAGACAAAGACAAAATAGCAAGGAAAGACAAGTTTATAAAGAGGATTTTCACTGGAAGGTAATTTGGTACACACAAAGACAAAAATGTAAGGAAAGACAAGTTTGTATAGGAAGGGAATCTTTGATGGGAGGCAATAAGTACAACAAAGACAACCCCAAAAAATGGAAAGGTAGGACAATTTTGTAAAGGAAGGAATTTTTACTGGGGGCAGATTTACTGCAGACACAAAAAAAATTTGTTAAAGGAAAAATTTTTTTTAAGGGGAAAAGGGGTTCAGTTCAGATAAAGGTTTACATATGTTCCACGCAAAAATTTTTAAATGGAGGGAACCTTGGCTGGAAGGTTTATAGTTTTTAACATTACAGCCCATCTGTGAAAATTCTGTGAAGACCCAAAAGGAACTTGTCAAGGATATCAAACTCATTCTGGCAAAAAAAGTCACATTCCGAAAAATGGTCACATCGTTTAAAAAAAAAAAGGTTACAACCTTAAAAACCAACAAACAACAAAAACAATAAATGATATACAGGGAAAGTACTAACATCCTTACAGATGTAAGACCATGCCATACTGACAATGCCAGCTATTCAGCTTGATCTCTCACCCCAAATTAATGGGAAATTAAAAAATAGAGAAAAAAAAAAAGAAAAACAGAACACATCTAAAGTCCAAGATCATACCGCGACGGGCTTAGTGAGACAGCGAAAGAAACAGCTCGTCTGCTGAAGCCCATGTGCACAAATTTCACTGCCTAATCACCAGATTACGACTAAACAGCTGCATCTCATAAACTTATGACCGGGAAAAAACTGTGCAAGTTCCCAGAACAAAGACAGAACATGGTTCGCAACACAGAAACATACACACACACACACACACACACACAACTACACACAACACACACACACACACACACACATACCTCCCAACTCAACAGAAACCCCATACTTAAAGACAAAAAAAAAATTTTTTTAAAGGGGTACAGTGTATACAAATAAACAGAAAAGAGGGGGTTACAGAGCAGAATGTCCATGGGGCTGTACTGAAACATCCCCAGGCATCGCTAAGGGGACCTGATGGAAGTAAAGCTAGCATGGATGAGGAAGAAAATGTTCCAGGAAAAACAAAGAAATCCATCAATGGAAGGAATGTTCACTTGGAAGTAAATCTAGAACAGACAAAAACACTCCATGAAAAGGCCAAGTCTGTAAGGCAGGTAGCCTTTCAGGGGAGGGTTTTTACTGGGAAATTTTATTGTCCACATTTGGGTTCGCACAAGCTCAGATAGATGTCATGGACCAGTACAGAAATTTCTGGTCTTACCAGACAATCATCCCCCTTTAAATATCACAAAATGGAGGGAAGGGGTGAGGAGGAATGACAAACAAAATAACAAGAAGATTCTTCAGATACCCAAGTCCTACAATAAAACATCTCAGTAAAGAAGATCCAAATAAGGACCCCTTTCCCCCTTTCACTCATTAACGTCCAATCTGCCTTTGCTCTTCAACTACTATCCCCTGTCCCCCTATATTCATCCATCGAAGAGTGACCCTCCTTTCCATTTCTATACTGGTTATTTGGACAGGTTGACTGTTAAGAAGCAGCATTCTGAGGGTCAGTTGAGTTCTTATCTGCACCATTTGCACCGCCTCCATTATAAGCTCATTTCATTTTTAAACAAAGTATCAAGCATGACTGAAAAAACAATATGCAACAGGGGCAGACACAGTACAATTAACACAACTGTGAATAATTTGGTGTTGCTGTTAAATCAATGATGATGACTCTGACATAAGTGTAAACTACACAACTGTGACGAAATCAAATTCAAACATAGGGAACAAGTTCGGGGCCCAAATGTGGAGACTGGCATCAATACCAGTACCTTCACAACGTACATGAATGACCACACTGGTCCCGTATACATGTCAGCAACACACGCACACAAAGCATATCAAATTCAATCCCTAATTTTAATTTTGATACTAAATTTAATGCATTTGGACTCAGATTACTTTTTCTGTTGGGGGAGGGAAAGGAGGGAGAAAGGAGAGGAGGAGGATTCCTTTTTACCAATCAAACACAGGAACAGATAGAGAGATACCTAATCTTCATAACTACGAAGAAATATTTCTGCCAATACGAATTCATTTCAAAAACCCCATTTTTCCAACATACTTTGGCATAAAGTCATGCTCTCTTCCTACTTTTCTTTTATATTTCAGGGGCTGTGTCTCTCCGCTATTGTTCCAACTTATGGCATGTTTCGCAGACCAGACACTGCCAGTGCGATTTCAGGTGCCAGAGCGTCCCTCTTTGGGCCCCGAGCAACCAAGACATCACACTGGTTATACACCGTAAATGCATTTTCCACTTAAGAACTTTGTCTCTAACTCTCTTCTGCCTGTGATTCTTTTTTTTTTCATATCAATCATATTTCAACAATCAAGTGTACAAAAAAATGGGGAAATTGTATGGGTAACAAGTCTGTGGGGTTTCAAGAATACTAGCGCTAGTCATATAAAACTTTCTCTTGAACATCTTTCCTCTGAACATTATCAGCGTCACCATCGATGCGATCTCTGTAATACATTCTCAGAGGTGGGCCTACCATCTGAAGCAGCCACAGTAAAGGGTAAAGGTCAACTGACTTCAACAACTGTTTCACATGCTGCAAGCTCATTCTGCCATGTTTTAGGTTTGTTCAGCGCCTGTAGGAGCGACATTTTGACACAATAGTGTGTGTATGTATATGCACACCACTAGGATGTAAAATGTCCCTTTTCACATGATACCTCAGTGGCCCATGAGTAGATGAGAAAAAAAGAACTCCTGCCTTTCAAAAAGGCTCATTTGCTAATCCTTTTTGATTTTTTCCCCTTTGCTATCTGCAAGGCTTCTTGCAGTCACTTTGCCACAGTTGCACCTGTGCAGACCTTTCATAACCCTAAAATTGCTATTGGGGTACTTGTCAATGTAAAAAAAAAAAGTGTATTTCCTACAAAAATGTGTATTTTAAATCTCCGAAATTGTTGTAAAAGTAGGAGGGGAGGCAGAGGGTCCCATTTTCCAATTTTTGTAAAAAGTTGGGGCAGGTGGGGGGGGAGGGGGGGGGAGGAATTGTGTGTGTATGTATGCATGTTCATTTTCATCTGCCTTGCTGATCATGCATACAGCAGAAAAGGCAGTGGGATACCCGACTTTGTAAACAACTACAAAGAAAAATAGGTCATTTCAACACAAATCACTGTCAAACCATATTCATCAGCATACTTTGGAATAAATTCATGCCTTCTATTCAGCAGGGGTTTTTTCTCTTTTTTTTCCTTTAATATTTTCATGATTACAGTGACCACCATTGTTCTTACACATCAGCAAATTGTTAAAAAACGCTAACATGGCCAGACACAAGTCAGAGCGCAAGAGTCAACAAGAGTTGTCAGTCCTAGGTCAAAGCACACCAGAAGATCACCATGGTTAAACACAAGTGTTACTGCTCAAGAACCTTTCCATCCAGACTTTTTTTTTTGTTAATCATCGCACTCATCATACTTTTGCCAAACATATGTGAAAACAGGTCTGACTATGCTTATCAGGCCCACACACCTGATTTGAGATAATGTGTCACAATGATTTCAGAAGTAAGATTTTTTGCATCAGAGTTGAACCTCCTTGCTTTTTGTAGCCAAAGCATACACAAATACATCATCATGAATACACGCACGGAGAAAACACAGAAACACACACACACACACACAGAAGCACAAGCAACACAAAGTGAAGCCACTCACCCCCACTCATCAACACCTACCTGCAAGCCCCACCAAGTGTGACACTGGGTAGTTAGCTTGACCACCCCAGAGCAAACATCACCGAAACAGGAGCCAACGCACCGCCCCAGCATGACGTAGTCTGTGGCTGGTAGGGGGCGTACACGCAAAGAACGGCAAGGTAAAAGGAGCGACAAGCAGCGTCAGGAACCCTGCCTCCAGCAACAGAATGTCCCCCGGGACAGAGCGAACCAAATCTTTCACCAAGGTTCGTTCAGTAGCGTCCACCTTTATTATTGCTAGCTCCATCCCTGGCAACGATTCTCAGGTAACTAATTCTCTGAACAATTACGCTTGTCAGCACTCGCTGAGTCTCATACATTTGTATTCCAAAGGGGGTGAATTTGATTCCCACACCTCATTCTCTCCCCTCTCTAGGAATTTCTGTTGTCCAAACAGTTCAGTAGGTCCACTCTCTTCCGGAGGATTACTTTTATTCCAAAGACAGTAAATTTGAGCTTTTCTCCTCATCCACCCCTCGCCAGGAATGCGTGTTGTCAAAACAGTTTCAGTAGGCTTTCCCCCCCCCCCCACCCCCCCCCCCCTAAAAAAAAAAAAGGGTTTCCCCTCACAGCAATATCCCCCGAGGTGGGGAAGATGTTAAGTCTTGGCCAAACACTACTGTCCATCAACAGTTATCGTTTAATTAATGCACCAACAGGGAAACTCTAAAACACTTAATTTAAGGTCTTCCGACTTTTTTTTTTAGGGGGGGGGGGGGGGGAGATGAGACCAGTATACAAGGAGACTAAACGAGTTTTCCCAAAACATGTCACTGCAGGAAGGGGTTGGGGGTGGCGTTTTCTCATATGTTCACATGAAATAAAAGAACAGTGAAAGGTAAATGTTCCTTTGACCTGCTTTAAACCCTCTTCATCTGCCTGCTTTTCTTCCAGAGCTTCTTCTGGGGTCTCATTCATAATTCTTATGTATTGATTATTTTTATTTTCTCTCCCTTCAGACCTCAACTTTCCAAAACAAAATGACATCACAAAGGAAGTACATCAACTACATTCTCACTTTACATTTTCATAAATCTCTGTATTGGCAAATTTTGAATTTAAATTTGAAGAGATAATTCAAGGGGGACAACTTACCATTGAAACCACAAAAAGGTCTGTCCAACCTGTCAAAGAGACAAAAAAATCTTATTTAGGAAGCATTTTCATGTACCAGATTGAAGATTTCAACATCATTTTTCCCAAAATTTCGTTTGAATGAGGGGTTTAACCACAGCTTCAGATTTTTCCAGTCACAATGGGACACATGCCCCCGGCAGTTTTAAAAAAGAAGGGGCAAAAAGTCCAAAGCATAGGACATTGGAAGTCAGCACCTGGGAGCTCTCCTGGAATTTCTACCAATCATTGACAGTAAACACCAAGACATTGCTCTAACTGTACTTTTTTTCATCTTGTCATACTATCATAAACACTAAGAAAGTGGTGTGTGGTGGAAGTGTGTGTGTGCATGCGTGCGTGCGTGCGTGCATGTCTCCTGGAGACAAAATCTTGATGTAGCTTTTGATTTTAATTGATTGAAAGCTGATCACCACTACATCTCTGAATGACCTGGTGGCATGGCCAGGCCCCGGCCACTTTTCCTGCTCCACACAATCGAGTGAGAGAAACTTCAGAGAGAGAACCAAAACGCACCTTGCCACTGCAGCAACAGCCAGACACAAACCCTGCATGTGATACCCATTTCAAAATGTAATGCAAAAACACTGCAGATGCACACGCAATCTAACACAGACAGAGAAAAAAGAAAAGAAAAAGAAGATCAAATCTACACACAACCCTAAAACCAATGATCTCGAGCCGTATTTTCATTTTTTGCTGTTGCTGTTCATTGTGAATGAATACAACATTTATTTTAAAATTTACATAATGCTAGTCTTCTAAAACATTTCTGAAACCTGCTCTGTTTATTCTCAATGTTCAAATTTAGCAAGTCGTCCCTTGTATTTCTGTGGTTTACATCAAGCACATCCACAGTGCAGTCCTATCAGTTTTCCCCATTAAAATGGCATGAATTCCCGAGTGTGTGGTACTGCTTCAACTATTGTCAAACACATGTACACTGACTGTTCAAGTGACTGCAAATGGAAGCACAACCATGGGCAGTATACTGTGAACAGTAAGAACGGCAATATGAAACTGAATACATACTAAAATGATTGAGTGCTTGGTTGATATGGTAACAATAAAGCAGACTCAATGACTGACTGATCTGTGATTGACTGACTAATCAATCAATCAATTACTCTCCTTTAATCCGTACTCCTGTGACGAACATCTCTGTTAGATGCTCATCACTCTAAATGAAATTATCAAAGCTTTTCTTCAGACGACTGGCGCCTGGAGAAATAACCATTGCGCATGTGCAACTCTAATGGAACCTCACATGAAAGCCCAACTTCAAAGCTATTGCAATCCTAGCTACTTATGGATAACCATGTACCATCACGACGACCAACAGACCTGATAGAGGGAGAGGTAGAGCACCCACACAGCGTGAAGTCGATGAAGTCACGCGCCCGGGGGACACCATGCAGTAAAGGGAGACAGCATGCCACACAGACACAGGAAGTCCATGCCTTCTGCACGTCCAGAAACCCCGCTTGGGCATCAGTTTCAGCAGGGGCGGGTTTCCCTTTATCAAGTCCTCCCATGTCTGCGCTTCTGTCAAACATTTTTTTCCCCCCAACACTGGTTTTGAAGCAACAAAATACTTACACAAATGTCAACCTTTCTAACAATAGCAAGTGAATCTTCTTGAACCACCTTATTTTTATACATTTAGTCTGACAAGGTATACACACATTCATAAGCTATACAAACAAATGTACACACATAATGATATAATAACCAATGGAACACATTTAAGCAGGTATAAAGTAAATATATACAGGAGCACTGAAACATTTGCTTTCACAATGTTTAGATAGCCATTGATGCAATGGCCTCAAAATTTCAGCAGTTGGTTGTCGGCCAGTCATATCAATGGGAACTAAACAGACTGCAGCATTACTGAAAAGTCGAAATACAGATAAACACACACCACAAGGTGCAATATCACATTTTGTACACTACAGAAAACGATCCAGTAAATTTTCAACGTCTTAGGATGTCAGACATAAGAGACATAAATTCCCTGAAGCTGGAGTATGGCTGCCTTAATGGCAGGATAAAAAAAGGTCATTCATACAAAACTCCACTCCCTTTGTTCGGTAGACAGGACTAATCCTAGCCTGTCTATACACGGAATGTCCGCAGGAGCATCAGCCTGTGTATGTGAAAGAAAAGAAAAGAGACATAAAAATGCACAAATCAATACTCCCCAGATGGATGTCAGAAGCAGAATAGCAAAGCAGAAAAAGAAGAAAAAAAAAAGAAAAAGGGTAGAAGTTGGAAAAATTCCAAAACAGTGATCTGAAGGGGGAATGAAGGAAACAGGAGCAGGGGAAGTAATCTCTTCAACCGAAAATTAATGCACAGCAAAGTGTGCAAGTTATGAGGATGGCACTGATATACACACAGAATAACCTTTGACGCAAGCTGAAGAGAAAGGGGTGAAAGGATCAATCATCTATAGTTGCCATGCCAACCAAGGTCTGACCCAAGGTTGGTTTTTTCTCACCCAAGCACCTAGGGGTGAACAAGAAAATGAAAGACCTAAAAAAAAAAAACAGAGAGAGAGGACCCCCCCACCCAAAAAAAAAAAAAAAACAAGAAAAAAACCCCAGCAGACTGAGGAACAGCTGCAAAGGCTTTCACCCTATTTAAATGTAAACAAATGATGGTGCATGACTCACTCTCACCTGAAATATCATCAAAACACACACTAGAAACCGAGTAGGTGGCTGAGTGTGTATGCAAGTCAACGTGTGTGTGTGTGTGTGTGTGTGTGTGTGTGTGTGTGTGTGTGTGTGTGTGTGTGTGTGTGTGTGTGTGTGTGCGTGCGTGCGTGCGTGCGTGCGCGCGCGCGTGCGTGCGTGCGTGCGTGCATGTGTGCGTGTGTGTGTGTGTGTGCACTTGCTCGTGTGTGCTTGTTTATATGAACTGATTGGGCAGAAAGGGAGCAATGAAAAACCTGTATGATTGCTGAAACACCTGAAGTGGTACAGGCTATACAGCAGCAAAATCAAACAAAACTACATGTGTGAAAGAAGACAAAGAGGGTTAAGGAAGAAGAGAAAACTGGACAGAGAAAGCTTAGAAAGGAGAAAAGGAAAGGGCGGGTGGGGGTGGTGGTGTGGATGGAAAGAAATAAGAAACGAAACGTAAACTTGAGTATGTGTACATGTATGTATGTATGTACGTGTGTGTGTGTGTGTGTGTGTGTGTGTGTGTGTGTGTGTGTGTGTGTGTGTGTGTGTGTCTGTGTGTGTGTGTGACTCGGACTCAGATTCAGATTTTTTGTCACGAGAACCCTTAGGGGTCTATAGATACAGCATGGCATCACGTGAAATTATAATTAATGGATAGACCATAATTCCTCTGGGCCCATAAAGGGAGCCATTATTGTCTTTTCATATTCATGCAGTCATGAACATATTTCACAAAATTATTTCATCACCACCCACTAGTATTTCGCATCATCATCATCATCATCAGTCCTCTCCGTGCCTGCTGGCGCTTGAGGCTATGGCAAGAGATCTCCATCTGGCTCTGTCTGTGGCTGCTCTGGGGGCTGTGTTGAGAGTCTGTCCTTTGTCTTTCAGCTCTCTTTCTATTGTCCTGCGCCAGGTTTCCTTCGGTCGCCCCCGTTTTCTTTTACCTTGGGGGGTCCAGCGCAGGGCTGTTCTGGGGAGTGAGCTGGGTGGCATGCGACAGACATGCCCTAGCCATCTCCATCGACGCGCCTGGATAGTGTCCTGTATTGTGCAGACTCCTGTTCTTGTCCTCAGTTCTTCGTTTGAGATGATGTTCGGCCAGAAGATCCTGAGGATACATTGCAGACATTTGTTCTGGAACACTTCCAGCTTTTTCTCAATGGCGACGGTCGTCTTCCAGCACTCTGAGCCATACAGGAGGACGCTGAGGACATTGCTCTTGAAGAGTCGAATCTTCGTTTGGATGCTGAGGACAGTGGATCTCCAGATGGACCTAAGCACTGCGAAAGCTTGGTTGGCTTTGCTGATTCTGGCATTGATCTCCTGGTTGCAGTCGCCGTCTGTGGTCATCTTGCTGCCCAGGTATACAAATTCCTGAACATCATCAAGTGGTTTGCCGTTAGCGGTGATGGGGTTGTTGTTTGTGGCATTTTTCCTCATGACCTGCGTCTTCCTCTCGTTGAACTTCAGCCCAATGGTGCTGGCTATCTCGCTGAGGCTTTCTGACTTCTGCTGGGCGTCCTGATGCTTGTGTGACAGCAGTCCCAGGTCATCTGCGTAGTCAATGTCCTCCAAGACTGAGGTCAACGTCCACCGGATTCCCCATTGCTTTCCCTGGGTGACGTTTCGCATCAACCAGTCGATGGCCAGGGAGAAGAGGATTGGTGACAGTATGCAGCCTTGTTTCACTCCGGTGTCCACCTTGAATGGTTCCGTCAGCTGGTTGTTGTGGATGATGCGACACTCAAAGCTCTCATACAGGGACTGGATGATGTTGACCATTTTCTGGGGAATGCCGTAGTGTCGTAGGATCTTCCAGAGAGAAGCGCGGTGCAAACTGTCAAAGGCTTTCTCGAAATCAATGAAAACCACGTAAAGTGGACTGTTCCATTCATGGGACTGCTCGAGGATCTGGCGTAAAACGAAAATGTGATCAATGCATGATCTCCCCTCTCTAAAGCCTGCCTGCTCTTGGCGAAGTAGGTCATCTACCGCTTTCTTTATGCGCTGGAGTAAGATGCGACTGAAGACTTTGCTGGTGATTGATAGTAGGAGTATTTCGCATGGACATAGTTTATGCAAGTTTGGGTCTGTCATATCTTTTGACAGCAGTTCTGTTAGCTTCAGTGGAAGCAGTTTGTATCTACAGCCGCTGTAAAAAAAAAAGAAGAGAAAAAAGTTTAATGTTCAACCGCACATGCTGAGCATTCTCTGCCTTTTCCTGTACTGTTTGTATATTTACCCCTTTCTATTTGTAGGTCATGAGCAATGACGCAAAGTCTGCTGAGATTCTATCTTTGTTCAAAGTTTTGCATGTTTATCAAATATGGTTCTAATCGGTAGTTTTCAGTAGTCTTATTGCAAAAGTACAATCTTGCAGCACTTCCTTTTTTTTTTGTGCTGCTCCCAGAAGTCTGCATTAAGATTCTAACTTCTTTTTGATGGCATACTTTGCTCTCCTGATATTAAGGCGACAGATTTTTCCAAATATGATTCATTCCAATTTACATAGAACAGTGTGGATAAATTCTAGCCATGGAGTGTAACACTATCTCTGCTTCAAAGCATGCTGATCTAAAACTACATGAGGCAGGAGGCGTTGTCTGCTTTTGTCATGTGTAACCAGAACCCTAGCGTGTGGCTTACTGTTCGCATGTAGGCTGATTGGAAAATGACCCAAGCTCTGCCAATGTTGGGAGATTCATGGTCTTTTCGCGTAAGCCAAGAAGGTTCTTGCAAAAATGTTGTAATATACGTTTTCTTGAGGGAATGTTTGGGAGAGGCTTTGTTGGAAAGAGGTGCAAATACAAGGGCTGTTCATAGTGTGATCTGCATTATGAAACCACTTTTCAGTGCCATCAGTTCATACTGGTGCAATCGGCATATCATAAAGTGCATCATTACAGCTGGTTTTCGCTCTGTGCCTTTACTTGTCCTTCTCAGGGTATGCAGTGCTTCGCTTGCTTTGCATGATGCTCTTGTGTACTTGAGAATTTACTGTTTTTAAATGAAAAATGACTCCAAGACATTTATACTGGCATGTAGTCTGTATTTAGACCACATATTTGAATACATGGGGTACTTCAGGATCCATTTTCATGAAAATGACAATTTTTGTTTTTTCTTCATTGATCTCAAGTTCTCATTCGTTACAGGACTCAAAGTTCATCTAACTTATTTTGTAGTTCAGTTTTGGAGATGGATAGGATTACCAGGTCATCTGCATATAATAAACAGAATTTTTGTGTGCCGTTTTGTGTGTGTGTGTGGTGTGTGTGTGTGTGTGTGTGTCTGTGTCGGTATGCGAGTCATCGAGTGAGAGAGAGAGAGAGAGAGAGAGAGAGAGAAGAGAGAGAGTGTGTGTGTGTGTGTGTGTGTGTGTGGTGTGTGTGTGTGTCTGTGTCGGTATGCGAGTCATCGAGAGAGAGAGAGAGAGAGAAAGTGTGTGTGTGTGTGTGTATGTGTGTGTGTTTGTGTCTCTGTGTCTGTGTGTTGGTGTATGCGTGCATGCGTGTGTGAGTTAATATGAATGGGTGTGGCAGAATGCAAGCAATGAAAAACCTGCATTTTTGTTTACACATCTGAAGTAACTGACAGAGAACGAGGTATACAACTGAAAAACCAAACAGCACATCATGTACATGTGAAGTGGATGAGATGACTGCCAGGAGGACAAAGAGTGCCAAGGAAGAATAGTACTGGGACAAAGAAAGCAAGGTGTGGAGGAAAGAGGGGTGGGGGTGTGGCATTAGAAGGGAGGGAAATGAAAGAAATGTGGTGTGTGTGTGTGTGTGTGTGTGTGTGTGTGTGTGTGTGTGTGTGTGTGAGTAAGAATGTGTGTGGTGTGTGTGTGTGTGTGTGTGTGTGTGTGTGTGTGTGTGTGTGGTGTGTGTGTGTGTGTGTGAGAGTAAGAAATGTTTGTGTGTGAGAGAGTAAGAATATGTGTGTGTGTGTGTGTGTGTGTGTGTGTGTGTGTGTGTGTGTGAGTAAGAATATGTGTGTGTGTATGTGTGTGTGTGTGTGTGTGTGTGTGTGTGTGTGTGTGTGTGTGTGTGTGTGTGTGTGTGTGAGAGTAAGAATGTTTGTGTGTGTGTGGTGGCGCGCGCGCGTGCGCGTGCGTGCGAATATGAATGGGTTTTGCAGAATGCAGGCAATCAAAAACCTGCATGGTAACTTGCACACCTCAAGTCACTGATACAGGCACGCAAAGAAAAAAAAAAATCACAGAAACGAGGTAAACACCCGCAAAAATTGATAAAACAACATGAACACGATATAGTGGAAGAGAAGACATTCAGAAGAGAGACAAATACCAAGGAAGAAGAGACGATGGGATGGAAAGATCAAGGTAAGGAGAGGAGACAGGGGAGAAGGGGGGAGAGACGGGAGAAGGGAAAGAAATTCAAGACAAAGAGCAAGGGAAGTGGGGGGAACAAAAAGGTTGTGTGTGTGTGGGGGGGGTGGGGGGGGGGGGGGGGGGGGGGGGGGGGGGGGGGGGGGGGGGGGGGGGGGGGGGGGGGGGGGGGGGGGAAGAAGCACCTACCCCAAGCAGCTAATGCATCCACCATCCTCCAGAGGAATCAGTTCCCTTCTGCCAGCTTCATTACAACATCACTGTGCTTCTTCACATGACTGTGCCATGTCTCATAGGACAGGAGGGGAGGAGAGGGAGAGGGAAGAGAGGGGTGGGAAGGAAATCGGATGGGGAGGGGACAGACTATGAGAAGGAGACAGGGAAGGGCAGGGTGGAAAGAGGGGGCGGGGGGGGGGGGGGGGGGGGGGGGGGGGTGTTTGCAAAGTGGATGGGGGATAGGAGGGTGAGTGGAAGGTGTGTAAGAAGTCTGACTTCATCCTTATAAACTAAAGGCACCAACTTAGCATCAGGATTTTTATTTTTATTTTAAAGTTTCTGTTTTTCCCATTAAGGCTCAGAGCAGTCCGATTTCTGCTCAGATGAGTCTGATCATTCTTTGAAAGCCATTAGCCCAGCATTAAGGTTGAGAAAAGTTTTATGTGCAGTTGGCCAAGCCCAGTTTTTGGCTGGGCAACACTTACAAAGCCACTGCCCCTGCATGAAGGTTGAGAGCAGTCTGGCTTCTCTTTGGGGGGCTGACTTCTAGTCACATGAATCTGAGAAAACCATTACCCCAGTTTTAAGGCTGAGAATAGACTGGCTTCGAATCTGGCAAGTCTGGCTACTGTCCACATAATTCAAAGAAGCCAATGTCTCAGCATTAAGGCTGAAAATAGTCTGGCTTCCAAATAGGTGGTAACTTTAGGACAACCAGTACTCCAGAATTTTTCCTTTTTCTTTTTCCTCAAGAGGGCCAGAGGGGGTGGAGGGGGAGAAGAGAGGAGTAGAAATGGGAAGCGCAGAAAGATATGAAGTGTTCTTTTGTAAGGATGGTTAACACACTAGTTGTTTAGGGGGGTTATAATATTGTTGGGGAGAAGCACTTTCGATTAGCAATTTATGCTTACTTGTGAGCAATGACTTAAACTATTCTCCCTTTCTCTCTCTCCTTCCCCTTCTCTCTGTTTCAATCTTTTTTTCCCCTTTTCTTCCTTTCCTTCCATCCCCCCCCCCCCCCCTCCCCCCCCCCCTCCCCCCCCCCCCCCCCTCCACCTCTTCACATTTTCTCTGTTTCAACTTTTTTCCACTTTTCTTCCATCCCTCTGCACCCCCCCCCCCCCCCCCCCCCCCCATCTTCTTCCATCTTTCTGTCCCATCTTCCCTTCTTCTATAACTCTTTTTTTTCCCTTTGTTATGGTTGTCCCGTCTTCCTCTGATCATGTGTACGTTGTTTCATCTATTTTGACAGATAAGTATACATCAATAATTTTTTTATACTTGATCCATATGCATAAGCTTCTATGCAAGTTTTCTCTTGCTTTCTCGAACTCTGACACGTTATTCTTTCTCTCTGTCGGTCTGTCTATCTGTCCGTCTCTCTTTCGCTCTTTCTCTCCCCTCCCCCCCCCCCCCCCTTTCCCTCTCTTTCTCTCTCTCTCTCACACATACACACACACACATTTCCTTAGACACCTACTGAGCCACATAAACAATTTTTAGTGTGTGTACGTGTATGCATATGTGATGTTTTAGGAGACAGAGGTGCCATATACACCATTCACTGAAGCAGAAAAAAAATACCAGCTATCTATTAACACCTCTCTTTTATGTTCATCCCCACACATGTGTGTCCATTCTAGCATAACACATACTCTCAGAACTGTGTACAGATTTCTATCCCTCTCTGTCTTTCCATTTTTCTGCCTCTATCTCTCTGTCCATCTCTCTCCCTCCCCCCCCTCCCCCCACCCCTCTTTACCCAACCCTGTCACCCTCCCCTTTTTTAAAAACAAAGTGGAGCTTTGCAGCTGTGTCCATGTCAACTGCTTCTGACTCTTTGATGTCCTCCATTCCCTCCCTCAACCCTCAGTGCTACCCTGGGGTCAGACACTGGACGGAGAATGGCGGCAACTGACCCTCTCTCCCCCTCCCTTTCAAAATACATTTAAGTCCATGAAAGTAACAATCTCACCAACATTGCTGTCACACACTTACACTTGGCACTGCATTCATTTTGGCTGGAGGGATTCAGCTCACTTTTTACCCCACCCCCCCCCCTCCCACCTGCTCCAGCCATCCTTCCCCTTCCCCTCCCTCTTTTATTCACTGCTCCTGTTTTCTGTTTCTGAAGTAAAACTCTCAACAACAACAAAATTAGATCAAGGGAGTGTTTGGTCTAGTCTAGTTCATTATTTGCAAAACTGGTTAACATAAAAGTAATCTGCAGAACCCTGTCAGATTCAAGTATTTTTCTGCCCCTACCAGCTCCTACCCGGAGTTGAGTTTGCTAGAGGCCCAACCGGGAAGACTGGGACCACAGTCAAGTTTCATCATTTTCAGGGTTTCTCAAATTTCCTGACCAGCACTGCAGGTGTCTGCATTTCTCAGGCCTGGTTGACGATGGGATATATTATGAAAGTAACCAACCATACAGTACAGCCCTGTTATGCAGTCTCAGACCAAAATGGAAATCCATAACATCATCATCCTCATAAATCAGCATTTAAAACAAAAAGCCTCAAATTTTGTGGTCCTTTGTTCCCTCCTCTTACAGTGACCTGAGTTTCGTTTGTTCTCCTCGTCTATGGCCTTAGTTTGATACTACTGGGGTAATGAGCATCAGCAATTTCACAGGGTCTTGTCGTTGGACAGACATGCTGGCACTCTAAGGAAGAACTTACTCCTGCCAGCTCCTCGACTAAGCAATTATTGTAGTATGTATGCAGCTTAGTGCAGCGGCTAAGGTAAAAACCCTGACATGAAGAGTGAAAGCAAGCCACTTTGCACATAAATACTTCTGACCATAGTTAACAATATTAGCATCAGAAACACCGAATCCGTGAACTGTAGGAGACATGGTAGACATAAAAAGTTGCGCAATTCTGCAAAACTGTGCACTTCTGATGCGCTCGCTGTTCTGTAGGAAATCAGCCACTAGCTGGCCTTGAGGCCGCGCCGTCACATCATCGGCTACACGCGCGCAGCCGGTGCTTCAGTTTACTGTTTCCCCGCTCAAATAGAGTATTTTCGTAACGTTTATATCCCGGCTATTTGACCGCCTCTGATGTATTTTCGTGAACTGTTTATAAATTCTGTAAAACTAATAAGTGCCTTTGCTACCCTTTCTTCGCAAAATCACGAAACAAGCAGGACAATTTACGAACAATTTAAATTAGAGACGCCTGATCTGAGAACAATTTTAGAGCAAACACCGGTGCAATTCTTACACACGTCGACCTAGATTTTTTTCCCCCGGCCAAGCGATTTGTTCCATCATCTGCACAAATCCTTGCATCCTCCCCTGTTTATATCTAACCTTTCCACAGTTTTATCTCGACTGAAGTACAGAAACAAAAAGTTAAAAATAAGGCAAAGCTGGGCGACCCATCGACGCTAATTCCCCATGTGCTATATTTATACCACCCAAGGCTGGCGCCATGCCGGTCAACGAAGCCACGCCTCACTGTGTATGGTAGTCCGTTGCTGTCAAAACATCTGTATGTGTGTGTGTGTGTGTGTGTGTGTGTGGTGTGTGTGTGTGTGTGTGTGTGGATGGTCGTTGTTGTAAGGCATCTTCTCATTATTATATCTCACTTATCATTTGTAATTTATATATTATGTTATAAGTAGCGTTATTTTTATTTTATTTTATATTATTATTGTTATCACTATGGACTTTTTCGTTCTATGGTAGGTGTATGGTGTTCAAATAAGGAGCTGGCCATGGCATCTGCTATAAAATTTAAGCCAGTTGAAAGCACAACCCCATCAAGATTTCAAGAGGATGAACCTATCAACTGGAACATTTGCATTCTGTGCCAGAAAGACACTTCAGAAACATTGATATGTCCAGCAAGAAAATATGGTGTAGGGTACAAATATGTTGCTGACAACTTGAAAAGCTTTCTTGAAATTGGTGAGACCATTTTGTACACCTGTTCTTAGGCTTTTGATGAACAAGACAGAACTTGAGACTACTTTTCGTACAAACCATGCCTGCTGGCACAAAAGCTGTAGAAGCCGAATTGGAACAACTGTGCTGTTGAGAAAGCGGAAAAATGAATCTCAACCAGCAAGTCCAGCAAAAACAAGACGACTGACAGCTTCCTCTCAAGAACTGCAAGACATATGCTTTTTCTGTAACAAGTCATCATCTCACTCAAGTCAATCCAAAGTTCACAGTGTTCAAACTCTTGAAATGGACTGCAAAGTTAGAAAACAAGCAGCATTACTGAAAGACCAAGAACTTCTACGGAAACTTGCTCCAGGGGACATGGTGGCGACTGAAGCCAAATATCACAAAAACTGTTTGGCAGCATTCTCAGGCGTAAACCAGCATCTGATTCAGTGAATTTAAGTGAGGACTCTCCAATCCAAATCCACTCGCTTGCACTGGCAGAGCTAGTGGCCTACATAGAGAATTTTCGCGAGGCTGAAGATGATGCTCCTGTTTTCAGCATGCCCTTCCTGTGCAAGCTATACAGTTCGAGTGTGCAGAAACTGGGTTTGGAAGGTGGAAACGTTCACAGCACACGCCTTCGTAAACAAGTTACTTGAAATCATTCGGGGTTTACGTCAGCTGTTCAAGGCCGAGAAACTGTACTGATGTTTGACAAGGATATTGGTGAGGCAGTCAAAAGGGCATGTAATGAAAGTTCTGACGCAGTGCATCTAAGTGAAGCAGCTCAACAGATTCATAGAGATATTCTTCAGCGTCGGAAAGGTTTTGATGGCAAGTTCACTGAAAAATGTCAAGAGGATTCGATCCCGTCTTCTTTGAAAACTTTGATAAAATTTATTTTGTGTGGACCAACACTTACAGTTGATGAAAGTGATACTTCAAATGCAACAGAACAAGCTGTTCTATCTGTCTCACAGTTGATTGCCTTTATTTGCAAGCAGTCACGCAGACGTTCTACCTTTCAGAGGCAGAACCAAAAAAGTGAAACACCCCTGCCTCTTTACTTGAGCTTAAAAGTTCATGCAGAGACAAGAAAACGAGGACTAGTTGATACACTCTTTGCTCTTGGTTTGGGAATTTCATATGACAGAGTTCTATCAATTTCTTCAGAGATTGCTGACCAGGTCTGCAGCAGTTTTGAGCGAGCAGGAGTCGTCGTTCCTCCACAGATGCGAAAAGGTGTTTTTACTACTGCTGCATTTGATAACATCGACCACAACCCCAGCTCTATGACAGCTGTTGACTCATTCCATGGGACAAGTGTGTCTTTGACTCAACACAGAAAAGCAGAAGAAGAAGGACAAGAACAAGATGCCCTAGTGCCACGTAGTAAAGATACACCAGCAGAAAAGAGAACTATTCCACAGCTTCCTGTTCAGTATACGGCCATCATGCCTGTGCCATGTCCAGGAAAGGAACAGACTGCGCCATATCTACAGGACCCTGTAAACCTTTTATCAGTACTGACACAGAAAATTATGAGACTGAGTATGCATGGCTGAGGCATGTATAGTGTCGTGGAGACAGCACCAATTTCTGACAAAGACTTTATCTCATGGGCTGCTTACCATGCTTCATGCCAACCTTCCTTGCATCTTCCTGTGGCAGATTCCTCTCTCTTACCTTTGATTTTAGAGAATGCTCATTCGCCTGCGCTAGTCATGTGATGGGGCTGATCAAATCAACAGTGGAGTACTTGAATCCCACACAAAAACCAGTCATTGCTGCTGATCAGCCTCTGTATGCTTTAGCAAAAGAAATACAGTGGACATGGCCTGACACTCACGGAGAACAGAATGGCGTTCTTATGCTTGGAGGACTGCACATTGAGATGTCTGCTTTCAAAACTCTGGGTGACCGGCTGAACGGATCTGGGTGGACAAGCCTTCTCACAGCTGCTGGCATTGCTACATCTGGTGTGGCTGACTCGTTCCTAAAGGCCTCCCATGTCACCAGAACCAGGCATGCACACCAAGTCACTGCAGCTGCGTTGTATATCTTACAACAGCGAGCATTCCAAGCATACAAGGAAGTCAGTCCTGCTGAACAGTCCACTGGCATACAGGAATGGCAGGACAGAAAATCAAAAGAGCAGCCACAGTTCAAGTACTGGACACTTGTACTTCACTTTCAAGTCACCATCCTGCAAATGATTTATTCACTTCATGCTGGCAAGTTTGTCAAATACGTGGAACGTTTGTCAAAGCTGATGCCCTGGCTGTTTGCATTGGACCACACAAACTATGCACGGTGGTTGTCTGTCCATATTCGTGACATGGTGCAGCTGAACAACATCCATCCTGAAATCTTCCATGAATTTTGCTCAGGATCCTTTGTTGTCAGGAAAACGCAACTCAAGTTTTCAAGCATTGCCATGGATCAAGTGCACGAGCAGTGCAATGCACTCATCAAAGGCGAAGGTGGAGCAGTGGGTTTAACCAACAACCCAAATGCTTTGCGTCGTTGGATGATAGCAGGACCAGAAATTTCTCGTATGCTTAATGATTTCGAGAAGCATCTGCAAGCTAGTGAACCTACACAAAATACACATCACGAACAACAACCAGCTGTTCAGTACACTTTTGCAAAGCAAGTGAATGCAGTTCTCACTAGTTTTGAGGAGATGGGCAATCCATTTTCAGAAGACAGTGGGTATCTGCTTGCTCTTGATACCAAAGACATCATGAATGAAGACGTTGTGTCCACTGTCTGCACCATCCACGAACTTGGAAAGGAGCAGTACAACACTTTCATAGAGGAACGTTTTGAAAAGCGTTCACAGCCAGTCAATGCCCCTATTCGGAAAAGTGTGTGTGTGTGTGTGTGTGTGTGTGTGTGTGTGTGTGTGTGTCTGTGTGTGTGTGTGTGTGTGTGTGTGTGTGCGTGCGTGCATGCGTGCGCGCGCGCGTGCGTGTGTGTAACTCCCTCTCCCCTCTTCCTTAGTTGTGCTAATCCTCGTTCACATTTTCATATTTAAATGTTATTTCTAAACTGTATGATAAAGGTATTGTTATCACAAAGTACATTCATGAGCCCTGATATGGCCTAAGTGGTCGGCGAGGCTATAGGCAACATGGATGAATGAAGTACTTGAATATACCTAAATATGTGATGGATTTGATTTTTTTGTGGTATTATGATCATTTTTAAATTAAGTGAAGCCCTTTCATAACTTACTATAACAGTGTGTTGAGAAACACAAACATAAAAAGTGAGAAATGTGTTCCGTGTGTCGCGGTCTCTAAAATTGGACCTTCCATCTTTAATCATCATTACATGAGAAACAGATGGCCAAAAAATTGTTTCCCATGCTAATATTGTAGAGGGTATCTAAAGTGTGTGTGTGCCAAAAGGCATGCTTTCACTCCCATTTGCAGGGTTTGCCCAATATCCCTACCTTAGCCGCTGCACTAGCTGGTGTCCTGCATACATTTAAACAGCACAGGCACCACTGAATACCACCAAAGTGACTACGCAACACTGCAGTCTCTCTTCCGGTGGGTTGCTTCATCACCACTTGACACTGAGTGCTCCCTGTGGATCGCTGGTGCTGGGGCTTTGACTTTCATAATCACATTACTCACTACCTTTATCCTGCAGCTACTCAACAATGTTGAGTTTCTAATTTTTAGCATCCATGTCACTCTCTCATGTGGACTTTTGATGATGGTTGAGCTGATAAGTCTTACTTTGCACCATGTTTTGTATGTTCATTAGCGTTTCAACTTCCTTACATCAAAAAGAATTATTTCGTTGTTAAAATTATAACCAAACCTACAAGATAATCTGCCGTCCCATCAAGTATTTAGGATATCTGGTGTGTTCTATCAATGCCACTTCCAATCATCATGGCACATCACCTCGCATTATATCCACTATCCACTGCACTTCTGCTTGTACAGTTTAAAACATCTTTTTTCACAATAGTTTAAAAACCATTTTTGTGAACTGTCAGAGACTTTGGGCAAAATTCTCTACAATACTTAACCTGGAAATTATCATTTTGTTCGATGATTTACCTTTGTTCACGACAAGCCGTGCTGGCAAAAGGCCATTGTCTCCATATAAACCTGAAACAAAGAAGCAAAAGGCATGTTGTTTTTGTTCCATCTTTCATTTCACGCCATCTATGAAAGTCACAATTGGTAACGATGTTCCTTCATTTCCTGCTGAGGGATAAAGATGACACAGACAGCAGTGATGTCAATGATGAGCATACTAGCATTTAACAGCGAAAAATATGAAAAATCCTTGGGTAAAATATCATTCTGAACTCTGGATGACTTAAAACAATGTCATTGTCACTGCAAAAATTCATGACCTTTAGAACTAAAAAATTGATCTCTTTCTCAGATCATGAAGTTTGTTCGATAAATCAGTTTATTGTGGCAATTTTCAATGGCAGCAGTGTGGCATATATATTCTAACTTAATAAATTTAAGAGAAAAATGCACTGAATACACGCATACACACAAACATACACATACAAACACGCACAGACACACACAAACGCACATCACATACACACTATGCTTTGTAAACACATGCACACACACACACTCACAAATAAATATGCTGAACCCTCCCACCTCTAATGCCAAATCTAGAAGCACAGAAGTCTTCACAATCGCCATTGTGGTGTTATAACTGTTGGAGATAATGGCCTGTTGGTCAAATGGATTTGTATGTAGCAATGCTATTCAATCCATTTCAAATATAAGAACAACTTGTTTCGACCTTAGCTTCATACTGGTTGCTATCAACAGGCATTCTCCATTATGAGGCCCTAAAATGCACAAGTTCTTTCCTTTGCATGAAATCTTGTTCATAATTTCACAGTACAACAATAATAACAAGGCCATAGCAACAAAACTCCATACATCCAATGCGAACTCATGAAAATATAGCCAAACCAAACTTTTAAATCATGTTGTGTCCAGATCTTAAAACAGACTCCGACACTAAAACCTAATCACAATTTTTCCCACTGTGCTTCACATCAAGTGAACACACACACTCACACATCTGCATCTAAAGTGGCTCAAAGGTTCTGCTGTCCCACCTTTCTCTCATCTTCCTTCTCCCTCCCCATCATCTCCTACCCACTTTGCCCATATCATCCTTATGCACACGCACTCACACACATCTACAGAAATACCTATGGCCATGCCCAAACCCTTTCACCACACACTATACACACACCAACATACATGAGAGCATGCACACACAGACAAAACCTGATCTGAGAAATGAAAGGGTAAAATTGGGTGCATGATGTGAAAGACTGTTTCGGAATATCTGTTTCAAAGATTTGTTTTTAAGGATGATAGTGGTAAATTGTGGCAGACATAAAACATGGCTAGAAATTCCCTGGTCATTTTCACTTGTCCTGGGGACAAGCTGATTTTTTTTTTTAAAGTCAGCTTGTCTCCCTGAATTTCTACCTGCCGTCACTGAGTAAAAAGATGGTTCATAAAAGTAACTATCCACAATGTAAAGACATGTGTCAATAAACATAATTCAATAATGGCATAGTTTGCTCACATGTGGTTAAGGTCGAAGAAAAATAGTTGTAAAACAATGTATTTGTTTACCAAGGTATCTTTATCATTGTCTTTCAGCGAATGCAAGAAAACATAATGCTTTAATAGAAAAGTCCTATTACCACCATTCATACATCCCTTGACTGAACTAAAATCATTGAATCACTGTCATGCTGTCTCTCCCTCTTCATCACACACACACATTCCAAAATAAATCTGCATCCTATCTACATAATTAAGAAAGTATATCTATGATTTTCATGCCGAACAAGCACAAGTCCCCTATGCTGCTGACACGTTATGTATAGATCACATAGGGGGTGATGGGAGGGGTGGGGGGGGGGGGGGGCACAGTGGTGTAGTAGTGAAAGTGTGAAAGTGGAACCATAAAGAGGGCAAGAGGGAAGTGCAGTCAGTTTATACTTAAGCTTACTTCTCAGCCCCCACTTCCACTGACCCATTCAAGACTTCGCCGCCCACGGAACAAGTGGAGAGCGGATTTGTATTTGTCCGCCCGAGGATTTAATTGTCACGAACAATTAGACTGGTAGATATTTCAAGCCCTGGTAAAAAATGCAAATAGTTCCATGTTTGAACAGCAGTAAAGGGCTGCTCTTTCACCATATTTCTCTCTCCTGAATTTTGAAGCATGAAAAGTCCTGTCATCAACAGGCTGGAGAGATGGAACTCAAATTATGTTCATCAGGTCAGAAATACTAATAAAAGTAACATGCAGCTGCTGTAATGATGTGGAAACAGAAACAGACTATTACATTTTTTGTTTAGCAGGAAACCAATACAGTTTTTGAAGACGTGTGCAGTGTTCAGACTGCTTGATGAGCTTGGTGGCAGAACTTTGAACTTGCTGGAATGGTCTGAGCATGGTCTTTGGACAGCACAATTACAGATAACATTATAGTAACCCAGACTAAATTAAATGCATTCACTAAAAATGATCTCAGTAATGTTAGTTGCATGCACTGAGGTATTCCTTTTTCTAGAATTGATCTAGATAATGTTAGTTGCATACATACTGTGAGGTATTTCTCTTGAATATTCTTTACAGAGCATGCAGTTTATTATATATGAGGCTCTTCCTCCACACCACATGAGGGTCAAAGTAAGACAACTGTTCACTCAGTCAAAAAATAAAACAATAAAGACAGATACGGACATTGATCTTGTCTTTCGCTTTGGTTAAGTGAGAAAAGTCACATCTGATTGATCCATACCCAGAAAACTACCATGCTGAATACCTGGTTTATTGCTTTTGTCCAGCCCTGATGTGGCCCTTTGCAGTCGGCTGGGCTATAAGCAACATTATCTGATCTTATCGCTTTTGTCAGATCCATCAAGTTTCACTCATTGGGCTTTCTGGGAGGAGGGGGGGGAGGAGGGGTTAAGATTATTCATCAAAATAAACCAAATAATCCTTCCCCTCCATGCTCCCTCTTTATCACGCCAGGTCCTCCCATAAAATGAAACATACACATTTGTACAGACCCATACACACACAAACAAGCAATTCAAGATGTTGCCTCAAGTCTCTATGGCCACATGAAACAATAGTAACATCCAACATGCTGTGAAGAGGATTTGTTTTTTTTTTTCTTTTTTTCCTTCATTCCTCTTGTTGCAAATGCTGCCACAAAAGTTCTACCTTTTCCTGTCTCCTGATATCTAAGTAATGGAAATTCTAATTATGGGCTTGTAAACCCTTCTTTACACTCAATGGTGCTAACGCATATAAACCCAGTTGTTGGTGAGCACTTTCCATCCACACACACACACACACACACACACACAATGATACAAATTCTGAATATGTTCGAAAACTTTGCAAAGGGTCAAGGATAAATTGCAGTGACTCATGCTTTTGGTTAGCGTCTAAATATACAGTCATACCACAACCACCCTAACACCCCCTCCCACCCACACTCCTCCCACATACTAAAATACAATCACTGCAACAAACACACAAATGCATGCATGTGCACTTACACTGTGCCAAAACTTGTCAATATTACATTATGTGCACACACACACACACACACACACACACACACACACACACATTCTCTCTCTCTCTCTCTCTCTCTCTCTCTCACACACACACACACACTCATACATGTGCACACGCACACACACTCACACACACACACACACACACACACACACACACACAATTATTGATCCATAAGACAGGCAAGCTATGGGCCATGACCGGTATTTTTTACAGCACTGTAAAATTTGTCTCCCCTCTGCCTCCATTATCAGGGCCCAATCTGTGCTCAACATGTTGGCAATCTGTCCAGCATGAATCATTGATCAGCTGGTGGAGCTGAATGTCAACAGCTGGTGTGCACTTATGGATATACCAGCAGTACAATATTCTGTGGATTCTAAATCTAATTATGAAACAGGATACATTATGTTTAAATTGAAAATGTTCTTACTAACACAGCTGCCAAATATTAACAAAACACCACACACATGCGTGAACTACCACACTATAAACTTGACCAGCCATGCCAGCAACGTAAATTAATGCTCAAAAATCATTCTGAAGAAATGCAGCTGCAAGCAGATAGCATTTAAACTGAAGAGCAGACTGGGTTCCACAAAGGCAGAAGTATCCTCGAACAGGTCTTTGACCTCTGTACCCTTGGTGAAAAACATTTCCAGCACCAGAGACAGTTCACAACTACATCTTCACACTAATCACAGACTTCAAGAGACGTTCGACAGTGTCTGGCAGGAGGAGGCACTGTGAGCCACACAGAAGAAGTTTCAAGATTGGGCAGAAGCTCATTAACGCCATCTATCAATTGCACTCCAAAGTGACCAGTGCAGTGCTCACACAGAGTTCTGTTAAAGAATGGTTCCATACTTCAGTTGGAGTTTGTCAATGCTGCCTTCTATCTCCCTCACTTTACAACATATGCCTGGAATGCATTACGACTACTGCACTTGACAATCACGTCAGCAGAGTCAGCACTGGAGGAAGACCCCTCGCAAACCTTTCATTTGCAGATGGCATCAATGGCCCGGCAGGCAGTGAACAAGAACTTGCCAACCTTGCTGAATGTCAAGCTTGTTGAAAGACCAGACGAAACATCAACAAGGTATGGCATGGAAATCAGCACCAAGAAGATCAAGCTGATAACACCACACCACTATCAGTACAGATACATAACTGGCAGTGGTTAGAAAAGTTAGAAACTGTTCAACAATTCATGTGTCTGGGATCCATCATAAGCAGTGAACCATCCAAACCAAAAATCTTCTAAAGGGCAGCAAAGACGACCACGTGCACTGTCCAAATTAAAAGCTGAATGGAAGGCCAGCAAACACCTTGAAACCTGTCTGGCTCCTGCATGCATGATACATCCTATCTTCCTGCATGCACGATACATCCCATCTTCCTGCATGCACTAATGCATCCCATCTTCCTGCATGCACTAATGCATCCCATCTTCCTGCATGCACTGACACATCCACTCTTCCTGCATGCACTGACACATCCCATCTTCCTGCATGCACTGACACATCCCATCTTCCTGCATGCACTGACACATCCCATCTTCCTGCATGCACTGACACATCCCATCTCTCTGCATGCACTGACACATCCCATCTTCCTGCATGCATGATACATCCCATCTTCCTGCATACATGATACATCCCATCTTCCTGCATGCATGACACATCCCATCTTCCTGCATACATGATACATCCCATCTTCCTGCATGCATGATACATCCCATCTTCCTGCATACATGATACATCCCATCTTCCTGCATACATGACACATCCCATCTTCCTGCATGCATGATGCATCCCATCTTCCTGCATGCACTGACACATCCCATCTTCCTGCATGCATGATGCATCCATCTTCCTGCACGCATGATACATCCAATCTTCCTGCACACATGATACATCCCATCTTCCTGCATGCATGATACATCCCATCTTCCTGCATGCATGATACATCCCATCTTCCTAAATGCATGCAAGACATGGACCCTCACAGAAGAATCAAAGCCATGCAAATGAGATGATACCACATGGTACTAAATATCAGTATCACCAATCAACAGCAATAAACAAGTGCATTACTATCAGGTAGCACATCCGACCATATGAAGATCTACTGATATCTGTCAGGAAAAGTAAAAAATATCAGTAACTCCTCATATCATGGCAAAAAAAACTTGGTGTGCCTGTAACGCAACTTTTTTTTTGTTTTTTGTTGTTTTTTTTGTAATGACACACAGCACTTTGACTAGATGCATTCGTCGGACGACACTGATCAGGTGATGTTGAAGTACTGAGTCAGTAGGGTACTTTGTGGCAATGTCAGCCTGCAGACAATTTCATTTAAGTGACCTGGCTACTGACTTTCAAACCACAACCCAATCTTCCTAGTTACAAAAAAGACATGGCCAAAGTATTGAAAGCTCCTTGAAATTCCCTAATGACAAAAATACCTAACCATCAGATGGCTTGTTCTAAATAAAGGTAAGGGTAATGTTGCTTAGAGACCAGCCGACCGCAAAGGGCCATATCAGGGCTGTCGCCACACTAAAGTTAACCCATAAATAAAAACAAAACAAGAAAGAAAAGAAAAAAAAGCATTCACACGCCCTTAAAATATACCTTCTAAAAATGCACCAGAAATTTCATTAAAAATCTTTCTTCCATAAAATCTTAGATCAGATGAAAAATGTTAATCTCTTTCAGAAATTCAAAGATCTCATCAGGCGGGACATCTCTGAACAAGGTTTTCATAGAGTCTGCTGTACAGTGTTTATGTTTCACATCATGCAAATCCCAACACTAATTAAATCTTCATTGAGCCCAACATAAATCAGATATCTCTCTGGTCCTGTCTGGCTCTGTCTAATCTTAAAGCCAAGCAGTGACGTGTGCCTCTAGACATTTGTGATTAAAGCTTTTTTCCCTTCCAATTTTACATTTTGATGAAGGAATGTTACACAAGTCAACAAAGTTCACAAGGATATTTCTTTCACTCCATTTGAACATAAATCATTAAATGTGAGAGCCATTACTTTTAGTGGGCAAAATTTTATGATGAGAAAAAGGATTTTTTTTGTATGATTTTGTTCACAAACCCATGAGCAAGAGCAGATGTTCTTCTCATACGCCACGGAATAAAAGGTAATTTGAACATCCTCCTTTGTTTATTAACAGCTTTTAAAGAATAAAATCTATGCGTGATAGAAGCATGTTCAAAAGTATTGGCTACTTTTTGTCTCTCTCTCTCTCTCTGTCCATACATTTCTTTCAAGCTCAAAACACTTCTTTCTAACTTTCCCTCTCGATCCATGTCTCTTTCAATCTCAAATACAAAAGACTTAACAAACATGCTCACATTCACTGAAATATACTAAAATATGAAAAGTAACAAGACGTAAGAATCAATCAAAACAACAAACACACAAGGGAGAAGGGGGAGGGGGGGACAGCTATCGCAATTTTGTTTTAATAATAGATCGCTCAGTGTTCTTTATCTTCGGACCAAATTACATTTACAACTTGAACAAAACTGCATGTGAGGCAGATGAAAATGTCACAGCAACCTCTGTGTTGGCTCCAGTCATTTTTCAATAACAATTCAGAAGTTAACAACAAATGGTAAACATCCCAAGCTCTCTGTAACTGGCTGATCCTACCAAGGCATCTAAAAATACTTTTACAGGTTGCATCCATTTGCTGGAACACGTTATAACGTCTGCACACCTGAACTGGCTGAAACTGCCACAAAGAAACCTTATCTGCAACTGCAGTGTCAGGCTGCAGTAAACAAAAGCAGAAACCATCTTGAGTGGTAATGTATTGTACTGTTTTAGCAGCGAGGGTGTCATGTGTTCAAAGGCCAAAATAAAGTTATTTACCAATCGTACTTCTCCACACCATCCTAACTTGTTAAAGCTGATGCAAGTAGCAGCAAGAAATCCATTTGTCAAGAGTCATTATGCTTAATATTTCTGTAAAAACAAATCACCAATGAACATAAACTTTGTGAAGTTATTTTTTGAACATGAATTCTATTTTCTTGGAAATGTTAAAACTAACATTTTTTGACAGAAACATAACATTTTCAGTTTTCTATGTCCTATTTCTTTTATGTACATGTATGGGAAGTAACCCTTTCAATCAGTATTAACTAATTACTCCTCTTACCTTAGCATGAAATCGGTCTCATTTTCTGACTTGCATACAGAACCAGAAACAAAGACACACACACTAACAAATAAGAAACAAAACAAAAAAAAAGAAAAAGGGAAAAAAAAAACAGAACATGCAATCCACCAACTCTATATCCCCTCTTTCCCCAATATTACAGGTAAGTATACCTTTTCTTTCACTCCTTCCCCCCACCCTCATCCTATCCCCTGCAATAGCCTATCACAGTATCAGCATCGATCTTTGACCCCTCATAATAAAAATAAGCTGAAGGTCTGCATCTCATGACCAGAAGGCTGCAGGGGAGCCTTGAGCAGTAATACACATAAATGAGAAACAGTGTTATTGTTGTCCGACTGTTTTCGGGAGAATCTCTTTTGTCTATCTAGCAGTTCATCAAAGAAAGAATTTCAATCAGCAAAACTAATAGGGAATGACTAGCGTTTCCTTGTGCATGTTCACTATGTAAGAATCGCAGGAAAATATATTCCCATCTCTCTCTTTTTTTTCCCCACTCTCTCCTTTGAGCTCTTCCGTCAATGCCATGTCATTATCATAGCAAATTAGGAAACAATAGCCTGCACTTGCTTTCCTCTACTGTTCACTTGGTCCATATTCTGTAGTGTGTGTGTGTGTGTGTGTGTGTGTGTGTGTGTGTGTGTGTGTGTGTGTGTGTGTGTGTGTGTGTGAGAGAGCGTGCATACCGTATGCATGTGTGTGTGTATGTTACGTGTGTGTGTGCGCAAGCGCATGTGTGCACATATGTGGACACACATGTATATGTGTCAACTGGTGCTTTTCACTCACATATTCGTAGAGGAAAATCAGAATTTGGGACATGTAAAGAGGAAAATCAGAATTTGGGGACATGTAAGATGTACACTGGGAAAATCACTTTCAATCCCAAAAAAACAAAAACAAAATCAGGTCAGAAATTTCTCAAACCGTGAATAAGTAACTTGGCTGACATTTAAAGCTTGCCAGCAATGAAGCATCTCACAGAATCATTAAGTGCCTTTGGCCTCCAATAAAATGTCACTTCTGGTGTTGGTGTTCGAGCTAGCTGTTGTCAAATGAAGCTTAGGTTTCGTATTGTGAGAGGCTTCTTCACCAAACAGGTTAATTTGATACTTGATCATGTTCGAACTAGTCGTAGAACATGAGGAAAGACTTTATGCCTATGGGACTAGGACTTTTCACTACATATTCAGAAAATAAATTGTCGACACTGCAGGCTTGTGAAGTGTGTGTGGTGTTTAGTGTGTGTGTGGTGTGTGTGATGTTGTGTGCAGAGAAAAAAAAGAGAAAAAGAAGAAGAGGTAGAAGAGAGGGAGAGAAAGTAAAGGTATGATTTGAGTGCAGAGGTGTGAGATTAGATTTAAGTGCTTTGGCTCATTGCACACGCGCATACGGTGTTGAGATGCGTGTTTTAGAGCTGTAGCGGTAAACTTCAATCAAATAGCTTTTTCACAAAGATTAATATTCTGTGTTTTACTCAGTCAGACTGCTATTAGAAATGTTTGAGCTGGAATAACCAAAAACGCTTTAAATTACCACTTTACCTCAACCTTTAAGCATTTGAGCCTTACACACCTGATTCCGGAGTTTAAGCTAGGCCTTATTTTGCCCTCTTTGTGTCCGATCCGATTTATGTAGGCCCATTTATATATGCCCAACCTATTTGAAAATAAGCTAACGAAATAAGATATGGGCAACGTGGGCTTAGGGCAAAGGCAAGAGCTCGATCGAACAAGGTTTTCGATTTATTCATTTCGTGCTGCTTGCACAGATATCACGCTAATATATGCGGGGTGTTGTGGATCAATAAAGTAGAAAACAACAACACTAAGTATTTCACCAGGCAAACAATCTAAGCATCCACCAATGAGTTTCTCCTCATTATCAATAGTTTGGTCTAGCAAGCATCCACGAGAACCCTTACAATACATACCCATCAGAACGCTTGCAAGCATTGCAGCACACACCTATCCATATTAACAGCTGGCCCATCTTATATTTGCCCTCCCTAATTTGTCCATTCCGAGTATCTTAATAGCTAGGCCCATCTTATATTTGCACTCACTATTTGTAACTACTAGCTTATACTATAATATGATTGTGGCAACGTGGGCTTAAAGGGGAAAGCAAGAGCTCGATCGAACCAAGGATTTTCAACATTTATCTCATCATCGTGCCCTGCCACTTTGCACAGATTAATCCAGAGCAGACTAAATCTGCTGTGGTGTTGTGGATCAATAGAAGTAGCAAGACAGCAAGCAACCAGCGCTCAATCAGCCAGGCAAACAATCTAAGACCAGACCAGAAATCGATGTTTTCTCTTCTCTTTTAATCAGCAATGATGGTCAGCAAGCATTGTCAGCGAACCCGTCAGCAAGAACCAACACCTCACCCACAAAAGAACTGCGCAAAACAAACACGAACACAAAAACACACTCTCCTTTTATACATGCTCCGTCGTCAATTGAACGACGACACACTACCACAACACCCTCAACAACATACCATCGAAACAAATCTAACGACCCAATCTCTACGACTCATCATCCTACCAACATGCCATCGAAGCAAAAATAAATACTATACAAACTATCGATAAACGCAATATAATAATCTAATTTCTAACCAACAACCAATTAAAATAAACTTAATCAAGTTTTCCGAGATTTGCTTGTCTTCGTTCCTAAAAACGAAATGTAAACAAGTAAATCATCGTAGCACTAACCCTTAGCAACGTATCAAAATACTAATTCCAAATAATTGATTTTCTCTTCTTCGTTGATATTTTCTTATTGAAGTATGATTTATGTTTGAACTAAAAACGATTAAATGTTTTGCTTGTTTTCGATATAACTTATATTACCTATATTCCCATGAAACATATACTATTTTGGATCTACAATCTGATCTTTAAGATTAAAGAGCGTTGACTCATTCGTTTAGTTAAGAGTGAATTTCTCTTGTAAGTAATGCTGAAAAAAATCGAAAATAACTTTTCTCTCTTCACCACATCTTGCCCCCTACTACTTTTTTTTCAATGCCCTCATTGAAACGAAAGTTGGGACAGGTGCTAGGATGGGTATCTAACTCCAACTTCCTAGTCATTTCCTGTATTAGGGTTACTGCCCCTTCCAAAATAATATAAAGCAAAAATTTAATAATATTCAACACTTTACTTCCCTCTCCCCTCTCATCGCTTATTCAAGAAAAAAATAGAGTATATTGATACTTCGTATTCTTTTAAAAGAATTAGACATTTGATTCATATCGCTATCTTTTATAGGCAATGTTGATATCAAATATTAATAGAAGAGGAAAACCCGCTATATTTCCCACGTGACATGCCTTTTCATTACATCTTGCTTTGTTGTACAAGGCAAACCGAAATGAAAGAACAAAATGAAGGCATTGATTCAAACTGCGTTATTTTTTAAAATAAGCATTTGAATCAGGGAAACGGGGTTTGTTATGAAATTATAATTGGAAGGCAATGTTTCAAACTGCGTTATTTTATGAATAAGGCAAGTTTGAATCAAGGGGTAGAAGGAATTAATAGTTTAACAAAAGACTTTACGACTTATGATCATTTTAGGGATTTTTGTATTCTAGTGCGTTATTTTTATACATAAGGCCCTGAATCAACACGGGAACAGGGAGAATGGGGAACTCTTTTCTTATTCCTCAGCCTTTCTGTACCAAACACACGCGAGAAGATGAAAAATATCATTTTGTATATTCCAAGGAAGATCTGTTATAAAATAGACATTGTCAAAAGAAAATAAAAATTAAAACTTTTAGCAAAGATAACTTTTCAAAATATAGTGAAGTTTGTTCTTGCTGAGGTTGTGATCTTGCTGACTTTTCTTTTCTTCTCTCAAATGTCTCTTTTTCTGCTTATGGAAAGAGAAATGGCCTAACTTTTTTAATTCTAATCTTGCTAACTATCTTTCTCCAAACATCATTCTCTGGAGAATGCCTAACTTCTATTCCTAACCACTATTTTTAACAAAAATACTGATTCTCAAAGAAACCTTCTGGTTTGCTGGCAATTCCTTTGGGATCTTCTAGGAAGCGGAACCGTGTAGGCACGAACTGTTCATTCCCGTCAGATCTGGGAATGTTCATCCATTACAATCTTCCTCGATTCCTGTTGGAGTCTTCTTCTCGTGTGGAGGGCTATTGGTTCTTCGTCTCGCCTTCTCCGATCCTTCCTCTGGTGATCGCGCTGGCAGCATGTCCTTCTGTTGACCGTGCGGTCGATTCCTCCAGCCATGGTCGTACCACGTAAGGCGTCGGTGTTATAGGGCCGCGTGAGACCTGAATAGTTGAGCTTCCATGCATCTTGCCCAACTTCCCACTCCCCGGTTGCGAGGTAACCGGTCCCCTTCAGACAGGATGAGAAGACGTCTTCCGCCTGCTTCGTCTTCTCCTGCGGCGATTTTCTGGACTGTTGGTGTACCTTGCCTGTAGGCGTCTCTCAGGCCGAAGCCTGGTGAAAGATTGAATGACCAGTGTCAGTTCAACAACTGGCAGGTTGTCGTTGCCCAAGATGTCATCGACTGGGATTCTTGGGTGTTGCCCAATAGTAGAAATGGTGGTGCGAAACCCTGTCGCGTGAGCGTGTATTGTAAGCCTGGACATTCCGGCTGGTGGACAGGCCCATTCCTTTTCTCTTCATGGGTGAGGGAACGCAGGAGTCTTGAACATGGAGTCGGTTTGAACCTCTCGCAAAGCCCGTTGCCTCCTGGGATGGTAGGGGGTCTGTGGGTCTTCTTATTGTTGTAC
This sequence comes from Conus ventricosus, assembly GCA_018398815.1. Lineage (NCBI taxonomy): Eukaryota > Metazoa > Mollusca > Gastropoda > Neogastropoda > Conidae > Conus > Conus ventricosus. The sequence goes on from CM031614.1 coordinate 34,075,413, forward strand.
ATCGTGCAGAGCTCGACGATCAGTTGGGACTCGAATTTTCGCCCTTGGTCGCTGTGGATACGTTCTGAACCCCTACTTCAGAACCATTCTTGATCAAGTTTTGGCCACAGTGGAGGCTTCTTGGTTGTGGTGGTACCGCTTTGTAAACCTTGGCGAAGACGCCTGTCCCATTATCAGGAAACGTTTTCTCTAACGTCGCCTGGGCAGCTTCTAACTTGGTGAATCTATGGCCAAGACTTCTAACGTCGCGATGCTTGAAGAAGTGTCCTGACGTGGTGAAAAGTCTTGGATTTGCCCCAGGGTCATCTCTGGCAGTTTGGAGATGTGACGCAGGTGGGTCCCACGTCCCCGTGCATGCCCGCCATTACGAACTCGTGTGCGCAGGAAGCCCATGATGCGGTTGATTCCCTGGTGGCCCATGTCGTCGTGAAGGGAGGATCCAGATTCCTTCTTTCATTGTGCTGGGCATGACCAGTTGTCAGCAGGGCCCATGTTGCAGATCTTCGACCTTCCTAGTAGAGGAACCCGTCTTCCAAGAAGAGTCTTGAGCGCTGCTGCTAAAGGGTTTGAAGATCGCGGTTTCCTCTTGTGGGGTCCTTCCGCCATACTGCCAGGACGGGCGATGACTGGATCTCGTGCTTGCTCTGCCGTACTTCAGCTTCGACTCTTCACATCAGGGGTTTTTCCGGTAAATAACGTGACTCTGCAGTCTGTCTCTTGGATGGCAGCAATCTGGGGTGGGACAGATTAGCAGCGGTCTTCATCTTCCGTTGTGGGCAGACTAGAAAGGGCGTCAGCAGGATTTTCTTGCCATGCCGGTACTTGATTTCGAAGTCGAACTTGCTAACTGAGCAGCCCCAGCGTGCTCTAAGCGCCCAGAAGCTGTCTTAAGTGGCAAGGGGATTGTTGTCATGTAACGACGAACTTGGAGACCAGGAGGTAGCCTCTAATTTTTTCGACAGCCCCACTTCATGGCAGAATTCTAGCTTCATGCTAGAGTAATTGGGCCTGATTCCTTTTCTGTTGGACGTAATCCTTCGTGCTTTCATAGCCAGACCTGGCGTCGCCATCCTTGTTCTTGAGAGAGAATGGGCGCCCATAGTCCGTCGTGGCTGGCGTCAGTCTCCAGGATGAAAGGCTTGTGAAATCTGCGTAGCCCAGACAGTGCTGAAGTCATGGCGGTCTTCAGTTTACTGAAAGCTTCCTCATGGTGGTTGGGTCCCAGCGTGTGTGATGTCGGCGTTTTTTCTTGCTTTTGTCGCTGGAGACCCAAGTCGGAAGGACCGCTATCTTGCGCAAATTTCTGATGACCGCCGGTAAAGTAGCAGGCGAAACCCAGGAAACTGCGGACTCAGATGTTTATGGGACTGGCCATTCCTTGAAATCCCTTACCTGGAGTCTTCGCAGATACCCCTCAGCAAGATGGAGTGCCCCAGTAGATGACTTGGCGCGTACAGGAATTGACATTTGTCTCCTCAACTTGAGTCCCCTTTCTTTATTCTCGGGAGCAGGCGTTCAAGTGTCCAGTTTCTTCAAAGGTCTTTGAGTAGATCAGGAGGTCTCGATGTAGACCAAGAGAACTGGAACATTGAATTCGACATCGTAGACGCATCAGTCCGCTGGAAACGTGCTGTGCCGTGCAGAGGCCCATTGGCATTACTGGTATATTCAAAGAGGCCCACTGGAGTGGTGGAAAAGCCCGTCTTTATGTTGATCGTCATGGTGCATGGCTATCGTTTGAAGCCGGAGCCAAGGTCAGGTGGAAAAGTACTGTGACCCGACCAGAGCGTCGAAAGACGTCTTGGATTCTGGGCAAAAGGGAAGCATCTCTGATGGTTTTGGATTTCAACTTGCGGTTAGTCGACGCAAAGCGATGACCCGTCTTTCTTCCTGACGATGACAAACGTTTGCAGCGTAGGGGCTGTAACCTCTCAGTGATGATGCCCTTCTTCAGTAAGTTCTTTCCGGTGACATCTAGAACTTCTTCAAATGATGGGGAGAATTCTACGATTGGTGAGCCATGGTTTTTCATCTGTATCTTCAGCCGATGTGTCAATTTGCATCATGTAGCCAGATCTTACAACAGTCATGACGGCTCGGAGTAACATTTCAGGAGGATCTGTAAGTCTTCTTTTTCAGTCTGTCATGCCATCGAAGTCTGAAGAAGATGGTTTGGACTTTGTTTGCTGCTAGCCTCTGTCTTCTCTCTTTCTTCTTCTTCCGCAGTGACTTCGATACGAAGAGGTTCGTTGACTTGACTGGATCAAAGGCCCTTCTTCAAGCTGTAGACCAGCTCTAAGACAGCTCTGAGTTCTGGCAGCAGAGTTTGTCCTCAATGTGTCAGGTCTGCCATCCTGACATAGCGTGACTGCCATGGTTTTGAGCAAAGTGGGACTAGTAGCAGGCCATGGGGAAGTGGTTGCTCGATGTTGTAGCCATCAGGATATGAAGTCAGTCTTCGGCTTGAGACTTTGATAGTCGCCAGATAGAGAAGGCAGGAATGTGTTACGGAGATCGTACAGCGATCCCTTGGTAGACACTTCTTCTTCTTGATTTCTTGCGCTAAATTGAAGGTTGGAGGAAGGTTGAAGCATTGTTCAGGCAGGGTTCCAAGACGTTCATCCCCTAGCATTACTGGGCTCGTTCCTTGCTTCACCCTCATAAATGCCAGTAGGCGTTTTGTCTACGAAGACCGGGGTGTTTGAGCAGAGGGTATGAAGACTTGGATCGACCAATAGATGGCGAGTAAGCTCCTCTGCCCCATTCACTGCTCGTATTTGACAGCCATCTTCTTGTCGAAGATTCTGAGATTTAACTTCCCCCAAGCTTCTGTACAGTCGTTACTTATCGCTGCCCCTGGTCCCACGAGAGCCTGTGCGTCCTGCCGTTAATCTGATTTCAGTCGTCACATCTTCCGGCGAGGTTTGTCTTCGTTTCTCCTTTGATGTCAGCCTTTTTCTGCAACTTGACTTCTTCTATTGTTGTTGACCTGCTTCTTCTTCCTACCCCCCCCTCGCTGCCTGGTTATCCGACGCGGGGGTTACCGTTTCCCTGCATCCTGTAGCCCTGTTATTTTTCTTTGCTCCTTTGAAGATACTGTTGTCTTCTCGGCGTTTGCTTGGACGTGTCCCTTGCGCTGGCACCACCCAGGCATACTCCGTGTAGACCTGGGACCAGGCTGTGGGGGGGTGAAGAAGACTGATGGAATGCATCTGGAGGGACATCGCGGTTCTGCGACTTCTAGGGGCATTGACTGCTGCCTTTCTTTGCTGCGCCCCCCGTGTAGGTATGCTAGGCTTCTGTCTTCAGAGTCAAGCGCCGATTATTTTCTCCTCCACGCTGCAGCATGTCGGGGCCCAGAGATGTCTGTTCGATGGCATTCTCGCGATGGAAGTCTTCCCTCCATCCATCGATGTGCTTCCTTGTTTGCTTCTATGAAGTACCCAGGTGGTGTTCCTTGTAAAGAACCGCTTCATGTCCCCCACTTCAAGATGCCGGGTGCGGCCGTTGACGAATGCGTCCCGAAGTAATGTTGGCTCGAGAGCCGTCAGATTCGCCTCGTATATCTTGAAACCCAAAGCATGCGGAGTGTTGATGCGTATTCCCTATAGACTCCCCCCTACCAAGCTGTCGCCTGAAGAAGTCGCCGTCAGTGTTGAGTATCTTTTTTTTCCCCCCATTCTGTTCAAGAATCTTGATTATTTTCTCAGCTGATGATCCTCCCCTGCTTTCCCGTGTCCAGTGATCTCTGTTTTGGCTTCCTCAAGTGAGTTAAGAAGCAGCTTGCCGCAAAGCGGTCTGGATTGGCTGAAGTTGGCGGATGAGGCGCACCTCTCGGGCAAGTCTTCCACGTCGCCATCAGCCTGAAAATTTACGCAGCTTGTAGAGTCTGCAGTGGTTGGCTGTGTTGCTGAGAACCGTCGCCACATCAGTGTTGTGTTGATCTTGGGTTCGCCAATGTCTCATCTCTTCAATGATGTCCCATAATCTAAATCTGAAGAAGCTGGTCTGGTCCGCCACCGCTTACTGAATCGGCGCTGTCAATATAGGCTTACTTCTATATTATGATCCACATCCACTTCTGACACCAAAAAGCTGTCAAACGTGGGCTTAGGGCAAAGCAAGACCTCGATCGAACCAAGGATTTTCACTTTATCTCATCTCGACCGGCCACTTTGCACAGATTAAACAGCAACTAATCTGCTGGGTGTTGTTGTGGATCAATAGAATAGCCAACGCAAGCAACCAGCGCTCAGATCAGCCCAGCAAACAATCTAAGACCAGACCATAATCGTGTATCTCTTCTCTTTAATCAGCAAGGATGGTCGCAGCATCTTGTCAGCGAGACCGTCCAGCAAGAACAACCAAAACAAACACGAACACAAAAACACACTCGCCTTTTATACAGGCTCGTCGTCAATTGATCAGGACGGACGACCAACACTACCACACACCCTACAACCATAACATCGAAACAAATCTACGACCAACTCTACGACATCATCCTACCACAGGACATCGAAGCAAAAATAAACTATAACAAAACTATCGATAAACGCAATATAATAATCTAATTCTAACCAACAACTATAAATGAAACTTAATCAAGTTTCCTTATTTGCTTGTCTTCGTTTCTAAAAACGAAATGTAACACAAGTAAATCATCGTAGCAACTAACCCTTCGCAACTGTATCAAAATTTATTATTCCCAATTAATTGGATTCTCTTCTTCGTTGATATTTTCGTTATTTGATGTATTATTTATGTTTGAACTAAAAAACAGCTTAAAATGTTGCTTGTTTCGATAAAACTTATAATTTACTAATCTTCCATGAAACATATACTATTTTGGATCTACAATACTGATCTTTATGATAAGAGCGTTTGAACGTCATCGTTTGTTAAGAGTGGATTCTCTTGTAATAATGCTGAAAAATCATCCATATCTTTTCTTCACTTCTCCACATGACAAATCAAACAAGTTGAACAAGTTATACCAATTGTCATGGTAAACAAATGCAGAAGTTTTGGTTTTGAAATATAAATAAACCATGACCGGGAAAAATGAGTGTGTTGTGTGTGTGTGTGCATGCATGAAGGTGCTTCATATATTCATCACTGGTGCAAGTTTTTTTTGTGTGTGTGTTCTTTTTTTTTGTAAACCCAGGTGCTCAGTGCTTCACACACAATGAACTGCATGATAAACAGACTAGAACAAATCAATAACATTCTTTGAATTCAGATTCCTACAATGGGGAAAAGGTATCAGATCACATAGTATCAAAAACTACCAATTATTAAACTCATCCCTGTGCCTATCCATACCACACCACAGTGGACAAAGATCATTGGTAACAACTTTAATTGCAAATGTTTACATAAATTAAATTTCTTGATCATGATGCTCACCTGTCTATCAGCAGCAAACTCAACAGATCTACCTGTCTCCACGGCAACATCTCAACTAAACTGCAATCTGATTTTCGGTGGAGTATTATATTATAATCACCACCAATGGCAAGACTTCTGAACTTAAATCTCATCTCCAAAATATTCCTCATTAAATTACAGCCAATATATCACTCTGCACAATTTTATCAACCTATGTATCATCGATGTTAGTACGTTAGTAAAGTCTCACTGATGTCACTAATGATACAGGTGGCTGACAGAATTGTTGGGAAATAAAGTTCAGAATAACTAATATTCAATATGAGCAGTCATCAGTTTCACCTATGAGTGACCCGAATCTGATTGAAACTCACCTGGAATCTGCACGTACAGAGACGAAAAGGCGAACAAATATATAATGGACATCAGCCATAGAAAAAGGTCTTTTGTAAAGGCAATCCTGGCCATGCTCGTCCTCAAGAACAAAAGAAAAGTAGAAAAGATCCTATCTTTGCCCGTGGAAAAGCTTGCTTTCTGCTTCAGGATATGCATGGCTTACCAAACTACCTTGTCTTGGTGTCATCAAGAAAAAAACTATGCGATAAGTTATAGGTTACTCATTATGTAAAGAAATTTAAATTTACCGTGATATTCACGTCATGAAAAACATAATTTCAATCAAATAGTATTACTGTGTAATTTCCACCATACCGTCTCTGTATTGATATCTTTAGGTTTTAAAATTGCACTAGTTTTTATGCATTTTCTAGCACTTAGTTTCTTTTTTGACATCAAATGTACCTTTCAATGAAATTCAATACAAGACTTTAGACTATGTTTGATTATTCTTTTTAATTAAAGCAAAACGTCACAAAAAAATCAATTAGACATATGGGTGAGCTGTTTATTTAGAATATGGCTCGAAGGATAGCAGTGTGGACAAGGAGGGAAACAACTTGCATCTCCATCTGTCTCCAGGCTTTCGATTGGTTTTAATGGATTTTCGTCAACAAATCGTTGAAAGGCTTTCAAAACCAACGATTTTTACGCGGACAGATACAAACTGAGGTCAGTGTAAACTTTAAAAGTATAAATTTCATTTTATCTCTTGTGATATGGTCTTAAGATCACCTGAATCGTTGCTTTTTTTCTATGACCCTGTTTTTAATGTGGATGCGTTACATTCACTCGATAAAACCGAGTTTGATAGGTCTTGAGCTTACAACATACGGAGGGTGCTAATAGCTGCAAAAGAGGAACTGGTATGCACATCTTCAAATCAAAGGAGGTTGAGCTAATTAGATGGCAACTTCAAACTGGCCCCTGGTAGGAGCATTAATCGGGGGCCCATTTGTCCCTGCAAAGAAAACGGGTTCTTAAAACCCAAAAAG
>CM031614.1:34088813-34206313 GCA_018398815.1 Conus ventricosus
CAATTTGTTGACTTCAGCAAGGCCTTCGACAAGGTGCACATCACACCAAAACTTGAGGCTACGGAGTTAGAGAACACAATAGTGATCAAACTTTTTGACGGGAGAACACAAAAAGTAGCACTTGAGGGTGTATATTCATCTACCACCCCAGTAACATCAGGAGTACCCCAAGGCACTGTTCTTGGACCGCTACTTTTCCTATTGTACATCAACGACCTTCCTGATGTTGTGAAACACGCAAAAGTAAAACTTTTCGCAGACGACAGCCTTCTTTACAAGCAAATTAAAGGAATCCAAGACCAGAGACTACTCCAAAAAGACCTGGACGCACTTGAAGACTGGGAAGAAATGTGGCAAATGAACTTTAACCCCAGTAAATGCAACATCATCCGCATCCTAGCAGACAAGAATAAACCACCGCTAGTGTCCGACTACTACCTCCATGGACAGGCTCTAGAGACGACCAAAGAAAGCAAATACCTGGGAGTTACCATATCAGATGACCTAACATGGACCAGCCACATCAAAAACATCACCGCAAAAGGAAACAAAACAGTGGGCTTCCTGAGGCGCAACTTTAAAGAATGTACAACAAAAGTTAAAGCAGCAACCTATACCACCATGGTGCGCCCCACATTAGAATACGCGTCAACGGTGTGGGACCCACATGAAGAGAAGGACAAGAAATCACTCGAAGCTGTCCAAAGAAGAGCAGCCAGATACACCCACAACAACTACTTTGAAAGAACACCCGGCATTATCACCAATATGCTCAACACCTCAGGATGGGAGTCATTGGAAGAAAGAAGAACAAAGAATAGACTAATGATGCTGTACAAGGTCAAGCACAATCTTGTTGGAATCTCACCTGCAAACTACATCAGGGACTCTGACCCAAGAACAAGAGGAGCAAGGCTATACCAACAACAGGATTTCCACAAGGCAATAAACAACACCTTCTTCCCGAGGACAACCTCAGACTGGAACAGCCTCCCACCTCTACGACATCAGCAACGTCACTGGAGATGTTCCGCTCACGACTCGGTGGCAGCAGGGCTCTGCAGCCACTTGTGGGCACCCCATGACCCTCCCTACTGCCCTGTACATAGTTTTAATTCCCCCCCCCTCCCCAAACCTACTGCCCTGTACATAGTTTTAATTCCCCCCCCCCCCCCCCCCCCCCCCCCCCCCCCCCCACCCCAACCTAGCTCCCGCGGCCGGAATCAACGATACGTCACCGCAGGGCCACTTACGTTCAGAAATGAACCCGGCCCTTACGGAGAGAAGAAGAAGAACAGGCTCTCCATTTAATGAAGTGAAGTCTGCTGCTGTTGTGTTATAGTAGTATGACTACTACTCGGGCGGCTATGCTTCTTCTTCTTCCTAAAATACTGGTTCACTCAAAAACGAGTAGGTCACCAGCGCGCATGCCTATGATTAGAATTACTATCTTGCAAAAGTGGGACTAATGAGTGGTGTAGACGAGATCACAGAATCAGTGAGTGTGAATGCGAGTCGTGACATTTGTCACATTGTATTTGCATAAAAACATTTCCATACCAACACCGCCCATGCCATCCCAACAAATTTCTTTGAATCGACTCTCATTCAGGAACATGGCTCATCAGTGTAGACTGTGCATTGTACTGTAGTGTAGTCGATTCAAAGAAATTTGTTGGGATGGCATGGGCGGTGTTGGTATGGAAATGTTTTTATGCAAATACAATGTGACAAATACAATATGTACAAGTAGTCAGGGCTAGTACCAACACCACAAAAGGGAGAATCAGGACTCCAAAAGCACCCGCAACATTCTTCACGGCAGGAGGCAGCAAATCATGGCCAAGAACAACAGTGCCACTCGAAACATGCAGGCAGAGTCTGCTGGATGGGGCAGATGACTGGGAGTGCACTGCAGACCTCCCAGAATGGAAGAGTCACCCAGAGATCATCAGCAAGAGTGGCATGAGACCAGACATAGTAGTCCACTCTAAGTCAACCAAGCAGCTGATCATGATCGAGCTCACAGTGCCATATGAGAACAGAATGGAGGCAGCTCAAATCTACAAGACTGAAAAGTATGCTGATCTGGCAAACAGCCTGAAGAGAGAAGGCTATCAGGTCAAAGTCCTCACTGCAGAAATTGGAGCTAGGGGATTTGTAGGAACGTCTGCATACAGCCTCATGAAACAGCTCTCAGTTGCAGGGAAGGAAAAAACCAGAGCCCTGAAAGCAATGGCAGAAGCGGCAGAGAGGTGTTCAAGCTGGATCTGGTCAAGGAGGAACAAAAGTGAACTTCATAAGGCTTAATTTCCCTACAAATATCAGGTGTCCCTGTGGCTCATGGTTAAAGCACGAGTCATTAAGTAGAAAATGAGCATGTCCAGAGGGTCATGGGTTCGAATCCCAGCCATGGCTCGTCCCAAGATGGGGAAAAAACAAAAGGGGCAGCAGAGGGACATCCGGAGTCATGAACCGGGTGTGGCCCAACCCCCTAGAGTGTCAGGAGATAAGGGCCGAAACACTTGCTTGAAGGGGGCTTCTCTTCTGAGGACTCTCTGCTGCCACGCTCTCCACGAGTTTCTTTCTACTACATTGTACTGTAGTGTCAGATCAATTCTACTTGCACACACTGGGAGAAATCCATTTATAATCATACATTGTATGTCAGCAAAGTGCACTGTAATGATTTTTGTCTTTGGTGTATATGGGAGTTAATCTTGAAAGTAATTTTGATAACATCACTAAAACTCAAAACTACCTCACTGTTGTGACCCAATTATGGGCCCAGACCCAGGAGTACAAAAGACTGAGAATGAATGTTCTAAATATCAGCATAAAATAACACATTCTTAACATTGAATTCTGTAACACAAGCATACAGGCATAATCTTTCCATAAACTGTCAAAGACTGTAAAAGCCTCAGCAAAGAAACTGTTATGCATCAAAATGACAGAGGCTGTAAATCGCCACCTCTCATCATGCTGTCACATCAACCTCCATACATTTTTTTCTTTCCAAAACTAACTGTACCAAAAGGGCTCCCATCAAAGCTTTATCCTTTGATGTTTCTGCATTGACTTTGGTGTCTCCAACTTACTCCATACACTACAGCTGTGGATATGCCTACCCATCCTTACATTCATAGTTTAAACTGTCCAAACGAGTCAGAAGCAGAGGATGGGATTTCTGCATTGATATCAGTGTTCTGTTTTGACGAGAGTGGCTGTCAATATGTCAGTATTCAGTGAGGCTGGATAGAGAGTAGATAGGAAGTGGGGTTGGATGAATCAGACAGAGGTTTGAACTTTGAAACTGCCCAGTTCCACCAAAGGCGATGACATACTGCATCTGGTGGATAGCAGTGCACTCAGTGATGGTACATAGAGAGTTATTTCTGTTTATTCGCTTGAAGATCAGGCAATAGGGCTGGTGGTTTGCCCTTGCAATCAATGGGTTTGGATGACAACTTCCATATTTTGAACCAAAAAAAAAGTATTTCTGGTCTTTCAGTGGTTTATACTGCAGAGTAGCTGGACAAAGTTTTCCCATGTTTGATGGGGGTGATATACCATACAGCAGACAGCCTGGCACTATGTTTTCAAACCATTGTTCTAATGTCTGTGAATCATGAATGTTTAGGGGTCCCAAACTTGGAGAGGTTATCCAGTAACACTTGTACAGAAGCTTTGTAGGCTCTTTACCTCAAAGCATATCTTGAGACTGGCAAAGAAATCCGAGGGACTTACTAGCTTTGCTGGAGACCCTTTTGAAATAGGTATCCCATCTGAGATCTTGTGAGATGGTGAAACCTAGTGATTAATCAAGGCGTTTGAGAAGTCTCCTTTAGTGCACAATTTCTGGCCATTTAAATGGTATGTGCCTGATTGTGGACTTCTGTTTTTAGTGACATAGGGAGTGACATGGCATTTTTAGGGATGGAAGAAAATCTTCCAGCTTGTCTTCCAGCAGGTCATTTGGTTGAGGTCTTACTGTAATGCTTATTGAACTTGATCTTTGGAGAAGTTGACAGTCCTGTAGCAGAATGTCATCTGACAGTCTTATAGCTAAGGTTACCTGTCCAGGGAGGTAGAGAGTTAAAAGCACAATGCCTCATATGAACTGCTGGGGGACTCCTGACTCCAGCAGGATGGCTTCTATAAAACATCATTCAGTGGATCTTTGTCAGAAAGTTTGAGATCTAGGTAGTCAGTTGGCTGAGGATCTGTAGTATGCTTGCCAGAGCTTGTAGATCAGAAGGGAATGTCAGACTGTGAAGCTTCAGGCTAACTGGACATTAATCTCATCTACACCCATTTCAGTCATATCCACATTTCTGTTTGCTGATGACTGTCAGTAGAACTGTTCCTTTGCAATCAATTATGTACTAAGATCAAGAGAAAAGACAATGGAACTACCACAATAATATACCAGCCTTGAGATAAGATGCTATGAGTATGACCACATGAGGAATAAAGGCATCTCATGACCTGACATATAAGATTTTGAAATTTAGATGTTAAATTTTTCCCCAGAAATCTTGCAGTAAAGATCGTACATGAAAGGGTTTATCTTACTTTTCCTATTTTTAGTCTTTGCCCTAACCATCTGATCTGAATTACTCAACCTACTTTCAGGACCACGTTTATCAAAACCATATTTAGTTCTTTATGGCAAGCTTATCCAAATGAAAAAACAACAACAGCAACAAACAAGAGAGCAAAAGCAGAATTTCCAGGGCACTGAAAGAATGCAGCAAATTGCAAAACTTGTTTTGTAATTTGTTCCATTCATTTCACAGCCCATAATTTTACTTTTGCTCTTTTGTTTCAATTTTTGCCTGCTGTCACACTACTTTAACACCTAAAATAGTAATTATGAATGAAAAAATTAAGATGGGGGTGAGACACTCCTGGCTGTAAGGTCGTAGTTTTGATTCCCATCAGAGTCATTTCTTTGTTCTACCACCCAGTCCCACATTCTCACAACTTTCTACACCTAACCCACATGTCAAACAAACATCACTCATGGTAGGATAAAAAGTGTACAGGTTTGGTTTGAAAAAGGCCAGAGAGACAGAGTATCTAAGTGGATGCTGAGAGCAGAGTTCGCAAGTTGATGTGGGTGTTGATTTTGAACAGAACGGTGCTTGACAGGTTAGAGAGCACTGTCCAAAAGTTATTAATGAAGATAGGAGGAATTAGGAAAAGTCAAGTAACATGAAGAACAGGGTTCACATAATGGAGAATACAGACGTGAAAGATCTGTTGAGGACAGGAGCATTAAGTGGATTTATAGCAGAGAGATGCATATTTGTATCGCAGTAAATTGTTTACTGTCCAGGGAGCCCGTAAAGAAAATAAGAGTGAGGGGTTATCTGATCAAATAGAGAGGATCAAAAGATATTAGATGAGCAGTATGGTTTTAATTTTTTTTGCAATGTACTGATGAAACAGAAACAGATTGGGGATCTTTGGAGAAAGAGTGTGACAATAATCAAAATGAGAGAGTAAGATTAGGAGAGATGTACAGACAAAGGGTTATGATGGTGTCCTCAGAAATGACGTACTGTTCAAGTAAACATATCCATGAGATGTTAATAACATGCTGTCGAAGGAAACTAGTTTGATCATGTGTCCTATCAACTCACGATTGTAAACAGCAGAAGAAGAAAGAGTGAGAGGTGAGTCAAGTGATGTCAGTGAATGAAGGAAGAAAGGGATGATTAAAACAAGACAGCTTGTACAACCATTGGCTGAGAGTAAGGAGAGAGATGAGTCATTCTTTGCTTCTGGTCACTATTGGGGGTGACTCTATTTCTCATGCTGTAAAAAAAAACCTTGTCGCTCTCAGACTATATTTCTTAAATGAAAGTGTTCTTATAGTTTTGAAGAAACGACACCATCAAGAAAAACTTTGGTAGTTTCCATGATTTTTAGTAATGTTAATTTAAACATCGAAAATGCCTTCAAAATGGCGTCCGAAAAGGGGACCGAGAAATGTTGCCCAAAACAATGGCTTCATACAATGCATGACAACTGTTAAAACTTTTTTTGAGTGTTTGCTATGTGGTAAAAGTGTTTTTTCTGCGCTATGGTAGTCAATACTTTCGCACCGCTTTTTTCGTTTTCATAACACATCATTAATTTACAACCATCACCTGCGTTACCTTTCGTGTCACACATTCCGATCGTCGATTGCTGTCGCCAGTACAGCATGTAACATCATATAGCGAAAGGCAGACCGGTAAATGCATGTAGTCGATGGAAAAGAATATATTGAAAGAATGATTCAGGAAATAAACGCTAAAACAGTCGAAAAGTAAACATTCGAAAATTTCGCGTCGCATGTGAAACGCAGGTAACGCTCCAAACTTTGAAAGCCCCCCTTCGACAACAAAGCTAAAAATAGAGTGCACAGATCACGTCGCCTAAACGGTCCATGATTAAGCACAAACCTGTGACGTTTCACACAGAAATAGCTACGCAAAAGCTTGTAGGACACAAAATAAAGTGACGCGTCACGCTTCGAACTCTGAGTGAAACGCGGTGACGCCGGTGCGGGATTTTCCAGTTTTGGCCAATATCATCACGGAAGAACCAATTTCAACTCAAATATTTGCTTTCAACTGCATGAAGGTGAGCTATTAATGTTTTCTTAATCATTATTCCTTCGTTTTACTGTCATGAATAAGATAATAGTTGTCTTGATCTTTTACAATCTGTACTTAATCGGACAATTTCGACCGGTTGTTTGCTCCAACACATGGCGTCAAGTGTAACACAGTTCGACATTTTATCAAAATCATTGTTTCCGCAGCATGGTAGCTATGATTGCATGCATGGATATGTCAGTTATTTGAGAAATTGTCGTGTCTGTTGCGTCAAAGTTTATGATTATGACAGAAAATACCAGAATCGCATTTAACACAACCTTGTTACACATGACACGAAATTTGGATTAATCATCGTGTCACAATGTAACTGTGTGAAGCGCTGGTAACATATTATGTTTTAATTGTTGCATAGGTGTGTAAATCTAGATGCACTTTTAATTAAATTAATTGTATGTGTTAATTTACGCAAGGTGCCAAAAAAAGTCACAGCCAAGTGATGAAATGTGGCTGAATTCAGCAGAATTCACGTAGTGTCACCTGCATTACACTTGACACAAAATCTTAGTGTCTCATGAAACTCTGTTGTTCCAGTTTAGATAAGTGCATCTATCTTCATTTCTGCAAAAAAAATATCATTATAATAATCATTGTACATTATTCTTCTTTTTTTTTCTTTTTTTTTAATATATATTTCTGGTTTATTTCTGTGTAAATTAGAGAAAAGCTTTTTTAAGAAACTTTGGCAGCTCAGTTTGTGTGTTTCCTTCCTGTTTATTTATGGTCTTCCTAGTTTTACTGATTATGTGTCATTTTGAAAGTGTGACCATTTGTATGTTACATGACAATGCTACCAACTGTTTTAATCTCAACTTTTTTTTTTTTTTTTTTTACAGGTGCTTGCAGTTGGCAGACACTGTGTTGTCCTCACAGTGGAGGTCCAGACGGAGAAAGGACCACAGGCCATGGAAGTGCCTGAGGATGACTTTGTTGTGAATTCCTCATCTGTGCTGGAAATTCTATATTTTCCCAAACAGAGACCAAACCTTCTTAGTATCCAAAAAGGACGCAACATAGATTGACACGCCAGCAGTTGACACACCCATGACACTACTTTTTTTTAAAGAACTGCCAGCAGAATTTGTGTGTGTGTGTGTGTGTGGTGTGTGTGGTGTGTGTGTGTGTGTGTGTGTGTTAACACTTACAATTAATTTTCTGTAAGAACAAGAATCTACAGTGTGATTAAATATGGTTTGTACAACATTTCGATTGTATTTCTCATGTTGTTTCTAATGATGAAGCCAAGGGTGTGTGGTGGGGGGGGGGGGGGGGGGGGGGGGGGGGGGGGGATTAATAGGATTTGTAAAGGACTTGAAGTCCTAGACAATGATAAATGGTTAGTTGCTACAGTTCAGTGTGCTCACTTTGAAAGTGATGTTGGTGTCATATGTAACGCAGTTACGCTTATGGAAACGGTCAATATTTCTTGAAAGAAAATGAACAACCTTTATTTGCCATATTCATTTCATTTTTTGGATCAGGGGGAAAGAGCACAGACCATATTTGGCAAGCAGTTGTTCTTGCATGAGTAACAGCAAATTACTAAAGAATGAAGTGTAACTGTGTTACGGTGTCACATAAACGAGTCAATGCTGGTATCACAGGCAGAAGGGTGATAGCATCAAATCTGTTCATGCACACTTCTAATAATGTCTGCTAATAGGCTGCCTATGGCCAGTTTTCATTTTTGTACAAATAAGGTATTTTACTACTGATGTGGTGTCAACACGTAACGCAGTTTACTGTTCCAACACCTTGGGTCTTCCCATGGGCATAGCATAGCAGCAAGTAATGTCACAGATTTCTTTCTTTTAGGGGATGCCTTTGCTTACCTTGAGGTGACAAATTACAAGTTTTCACACTTGTGCAGCCATTTTGAAATTTTGACACTTGGTCCCTCCTTTAGTTACCAGTAGCAAAGAATGACTCAGATATCTTTACCACAGTCGCTGATTTTAACTGTTCCT
This sequence comes from Conus ventricosus, assembly GCA_018398815.1. NCBI lineage: Eukaryota > Metazoa > Mollusca > Gastropoda > Neogastropoda > Conidae > Conus > Conus ventricosus. Next base: position 34,097,455 of record CM031614.1, read on the forward strand.
GCAAGTTGTAGGTGTGTTTGCTGATGTGTGTATGTTTTGCTTATGTAACTTTATTTAATTTCAGAAAGCCTATGGCTGAACTGATTTTAGACAGGTGTCCACTGGTTCATGTGTGTGTCTATGGTTGTGGTTATTTTGGTCAGAGCATCTGCAATGGTTTGTAACTGACTCAACTGATGTGTGTGTCTGTATGGAGTGTCAAGCCATGATGTCCGCAGGCTGACTGTCCAGGTCTAAAATGTCTCCTAACCTCTCCTCCATTTGGGTTGCAACAGGTATGTGAGAATTTTAATGAGTAGTGTAAAATAGGAATAAGTGCCACTGAGGAGGCATAGAAGGCAAAACAAGCAAATGATAACAGATCTGCAGTAATTATGTCAGTAAGACTCCTAAAGGATCAAATTTTGTTTTTGTTTGCAGAGTGTACTGTACAGCAGTGTTTAAATTTGCCTCACGGTGATAGAAAGCACTATCGGCATTGTCACAAGACCACGATGACCAGCTCCTCCCAGACAGCAGACCTGGAAGCCAGGTTCAGCCATCTTCTGCAGCCCATCAGGGACTTGACCAAGAACTGGGAAGTTGACATTGCACGCTACCTGGAAGAATACTTGGGAGATGTAAGTTGGCCAAGTTGTTTGTCATGTTCTTGATACAATGACTCAAAGACCCAGCAGCATTATTATTTTTACCAGCAGCAGGCAAGATAAATGACATCCTGCTTTTGCTGTACATGATGTCTTTTATTTCTGCTCCACCTGCTTTACTTCTCTGAGCTGGCCTTCATCGTTACCTGAGGTATTCTGCCTGCTGCTTGAGCTGGTGGAAACAAGTTGGTTATGTCTGCTTCATAAGCTAGAAATGATGCAAATTCTGTCTGCATCGCAAGCTAGAAACAACACAGACTCTTTCTGTTCTCCGACATCAAAACAACATAGATTTTGTCTGTTTATTGAACTATAAATGACATAGTTTCAATCCGCTTAATGAGCTATAGACAACATAGATTCTGTCCGCTAAATGAACTGTAAACAAAATGCATTTGGTCTGCCTCATGAGCCTTAAAGTAAACAAAACAGATTCTGTCTGCTTTTGAAATCATTTGAAAATCTTCCAAACAATTGCATTTGCTGTAAATGCTAAGGGCAGGGAAGATTTTCAAGAATATTAAGACTAAAGATGTAAAATACTGTTTTAAAAAAAGCTGCAGAGAAGATGCAGATTCCCAGGAAAACTAAAACTGCATTTGATGTTATACTATCTAAAAAAATTTAAGTGAAGAGTGCAAGTTAACCATACCTGATGCGCAAACATTTTTTATGGTTTATTCTTTAAGTAATTGTTTCAGTTTGTGTGGAATGATAGATAAGTTGTTTTTTTGTGAAGGGGAAACAATCATTAATAATACAATTTTACACCATTTGTCCCCAGCTGGAGAGGGTAGTGGTCACCTTCAACTGTGGTGAGACTACTATGAACTTTGCAGAAGCAGCTCTCCTTATCCAGGGATCTGCCTGCGTCTACAGCAAGAAGGTCAGACATGATCCTTGTTTCAAAGCAGTTGTCCTCTCTATATCCTTCAGTGTTAAGCCTTACATGCCTGAAAGATGAAAACGTATCGATGATTTAGTCATTCAAGAATTTATATGATTTAAGAAGAATTACATGATCTAATACATGTACATTTCTAAATTAATCGGAAGGTAATGCTCCGCAATAACAAGTACTAAGAGTACAACTTGGCTCAAAGAAGAGGTACCTGCAATAGCACAAAGAAAAAGAGTAATGTGTAGAAAGCTTTCCCACTTTAGAATTAATAGTGTGAAAATGCATTTACACTGTTTCAGGGCCTTTGAATACTTGAATGGTCAAAATGAAAAGCAAAAGGAATGCAATAGTTTCCCATTTGATTGCACTGGGGGGGGGGGGGGGGGGGGAACAAAAATAAAACAGCAGGAGGTGGAGGGTGGCATGCTTATCCACTCTTTTCTCAAGAAGGTATGAAGACAATGAATAATGACCAGTATGCCCCAGCTGCTATGCAATAGAATCCTGTACCCCAGCCCTGTTGTCAGTTATGGCCAAACGTTGGCTATGAGCCACTGGCTATGTGATCACAGATCTCAGAATGCTGGCACACTCAAAATAGGCATTTCTAATATTTTTTGCCTTGGAACAAAGTCTGTTGTCAGTTGACTGACATGTTCAAAGGACGTTCATCGTGAATTGCTATGTTGGCAGAGAGCTCAAAGTATGTCACCCATGTGGTGATGGGGGGGAAGGAGGGGGGGGGGGGGGGGGGGGGACATAGCTCGTGCATTTTGTTAATTAACTGGCCATGTGAAGGGCATAGCAGTGGAAGTGCATTGGTTTTCATCTAAGTTCTGTCTACAAAACATGTGAATTGGCTTGGGGTTTTTTTTGTGTGCTTGTTTGTCCCTGAACTGTTTTCACAGTGATGAACAGCCCTGATGTAGCCCTTTGCGGTCGGCTGGGCTATAAGCAACATTATCTTATCTCACAGTGATGAGGTCAAATAGAGGTCAACTCATTCTATACTAGTTATTCTCTCCCCTTTCTTCCCCCAGAAACTGACCACTTCTGTACATTTTTTTTTTTAAACCATTAAAAGAAAATGAATAGACAGAGACTTGTGATTTTTTTCAATTTATGTTTATAAATGATTGAGAAACGACAAACAGTATAGCAAAGTTATTTTTCTATTTATTTGGTAGTACAGTGTGCTTGACAAAGAAATGAGATTTTTGTATATCATGTAAAAATAAGGGTGGTGCACACCTTATGAACAAAAAAATTTACATTAACTGGTTTTATGCCCTGAAATTATCAACAGTTTGCAACAATTCAAGGGCTTCAGTCACATTGTAACAGCAATTTGTAGTATTTCTTTCACCACGCATGCTTGACGGAGTAGCAGACAAATCCGTGTTGCCACGTCAAGCCAAACTGAGCTGTTGACATGATGTGAAAAACGTATGCTAGCGAGCATTCAGCTTGCAAAGCCTTAGTACCAGTACACCTGTACTCAAATTCATGTGCAGGAGCTATCTGTAACAAGTAGTTTCGTACAAAAGGTTCGCTCACTTCAGAGAAAAATTCCATAGCTTTGGACCGCATATGCAGTCCTTAGTATACAAAGGTTGTAAACATAGGGACTGGATATGTGGTCCTTAGTATAAAGGGTTAAGTTTTGCTCCTGAAACCAAAGGGCCACAATTCTCTGACAGTCAATGGGTTAAATAAGGATAAGTATTCAGGCTTGATGCTGTGTCACCTTTTATTTTCGATTATTTTTGCTTTGCAATGTTTGCAACAGCAATGTAGCCTTATCTTTTAAAAAATACTACTTTGAAAACTAGAAATTCAAAAAGCTTTTTTCCCATATTTTGCTGCCACATGTGTGTCATTTGGCAATTCTGATTGGTCCTGTGAGTAGTTTGACTCAGAGTTAGCATCTACATGCATAAACTTGCTTGTGCAGATTCTCAGCAAATACTTGGTGATTTGGCAAATTAGTGATTTTATGTATTATCTAAAGTATGCTGAGTTTTAATGAATTTGAGCAGAGCGGGTTATGTATTTCTGGTTGGTGTTATTGAATTGTCTTGACTGATATGACTTTTTTTTCTCTGTTTATGGCAGGTAGAATATCTGTATTCCCTGGCATATCAAGTGCTTGACATGATAGTCAACAAAAAGTGAGTTCATTACTTTGAAGATTTTTTGTATTGCAACTTAATGTAAAGTTTAATGTGATCGTTGTTCATAATGGTTAAATAGGAATTGATAGTCAATATTCACATGTCCAAAATTCCGATAGAATTCATTAGCAACCAAATGACGGTATTTTTTTCATTTCCCACATTTGTTTTTAAAAGATAATAAGAAGTGAGAAGAAAGAATCCGTGACCGCTTCTTTCTTTTTTTTTCTCAGATGAGTGCCCATGCATCGTAATACATACACAACATTTGCATGTTGTTTTTCCACAATCACACAAGCCATGCACAATACACAAGCCATGCACAATCACACAAGCCATGCACACATTTATGTTTGTGCTTTACACCACATACACACAGACATAACATACACACATGTATGCACACCCTCACTCACCCACTCACACACACACACACACACACACACACACACACACACACACACACACCCCACACACCACACACACACCCCACACACACACATACATAGATATTATGTACTTCATTTGTAGATTTAGAAATGAATGGCTGTAATACCAGTTGTGCAAAACAGGATTTAAAACAAAAAGGTTCATGTGTGATCAGGAAACAACAGAAAACCTCTTCAGTGGATGCAGAAGGGAATGACGCCGATGCAGATTTCCCAGAAGAGGACAAAGAGGAGGTGCTGAAAAGGGGGACAAATTCTCGTTTTTGGAATATAGGATTTGGGAATATATGTGAACGAATGTGAATTATGAATAGCTGAACGAATTTGAGCTAGACTAGAATGTGTTGATGAACGTTTTCTGCAAGGCACTTTGCGTCTTCATAGTTTGACCAGCATATCATCAATACAAACATATTACAATGGAAAACTGCAAGCATTCAAACGCTGTGTCTCACAAATCAGATGCACACTTACACAAATGTGCATTTATATGTGACCACACATACACACACACCCATGCACGCATGCACACACGACTGCAGACATACACATTAATTTGATTTTATTCCCTTGCTGATATATTAACAATAATAAAGTAGGATGACAATGACAAACTTTATTCATATATGTTGTACATGCCCCAAACTGGGTACTGAGGAAAGCAAGATTCTTATACAACTTTCCTTTTCTTTTATAGATTTTGTAGGATTCAACTGTTTCCTCTGAACTTTGTTTATAGAAGAGATAGATTGTCCACAGTAAGAATAGATTGGTAATATTGATGTGGTATCACATGTTTGAAGGTGTCTTTTGGATACTAGATCATAAAATGATATGTTCCTCGATGGTATCTATGTTGGAGTCTCATTTGATGCCAAATATTCTTATCATTTGCAAGTTTGTTTTCCTCATGAAAACATTCTTTGAATGATATGCATTTTTAGGAGCATTTATTTGAAATTCCTGTAGAAATATAATTGTTATGGTATCTATGTATTGACAGATAAATGCACTCACATCATTATACACATTAGTGAGCACACATATCTGTGCACTCATTCATATGTATATGCACATTTATATACTGTTATATTCATACAGTGTTACTAGTGTGTGTGTCATTTTGATTTAGCTTTCCAAGCCATGGTATCATTAAGATTTCACATGGGAAAACATATGACTGATTTATTAGTGTTTGATTATTGTATGTGCTTCCATCAAGAATGCTACTTAGTCTTCCATGTCTACCCAGACTCTCTGATAAATGATTGTCTTCTTAATTAACCTGTATGTGTTGTTATCAGACCAAAAAGCCTGAACACAGTCATGAGGATAAGTATGAAGTGCAGTTGTTTAAGGGTAGGGGATTGCATTGCAAAGCCGCTCTGGCGGCTGTTGTTGGTGGAGGTTTGGCTGTTTCTCTTTGTGGTGAAGGACTTCAAGCATGTTCTTCCTGAGCTGGTCCACAGGTTGTTCGTTAGGGCCAGAATATGCTGCTGTGTTTCCCGCTGTTCAGTAAGTACCTTCTTTCCAATGCTGTCTTTTATGGTCAGTGCGATCTAGTTTGGACAAGTATGGGTAAAAGCACCTTTGCTAGCCTAATTCCTCAACTGTCGTGCTAGCCTAATTCCTCAACTGTTGTGATGGCCAGAGGACAAGAGTGAGTTGTTGGGATTCTTCTGGTACTGTAGGTGTCTCAGATTGGGGGTCTGGTTTCCCTGTCTTTTTTTTTAACCTTCCATTCTTATTCCCCCAGTGATTAAAATCAACTGTTGACACTGGAGGATAGGAAGGAATAGGGAGCATCATGGCTTTGATACTTAGTGAGTGATGAGGTTGAAGTTCTGGACTCTAAGATCGTGGTTTCCCCTGAAAAGCAGTGATCAGTATACTGGCAAGGCTGAGCACTCATTGAGGGTACTGGAGTAATGCATCACATCCATGTAAACATTAGGTGTCTTGGAAGGATGACCATTCCACATCCTGTGCTGGTCATCTAAATCAGGAGTGTTTTCTTTGTTTGTTTGTGTAATTCCTGAGGAGTGTTAGGTTTTGTCTCTTTCCGTCAGTGTAAAGGAAAGGTAATATGTCTCATTCATGTTGGGGTATTGTGAGCGGCCCTTCAGGCTTTGTTCTCAGCCTCTGTCATTTTCTTGCCCAATATGCCTGCATCAATTATAAGCCTTAGAAATGTAAAGTCTGTACCCCTGCAAATTACATGGTGGACCAGGAAGAGGATTTCAGATATAGCTTTTTTTCTCTTTCCTCCAGCTGCCAAGCTTGTGAAAATGAACAGCCTAACAGAATGATTACAGTTTGGGAAGAGTGATGCTTTTCGTTCACAGTGGCGCACACCATGAGTAAAGCAAACATTTTTAACTGTGAAGATGCTGACCCCATCTTCTAGATGGTATTTGTAGGTAATCACAAACACAAACTATTTAGTATTTCACCATTTCCCAGTATGGATCTGTTCATGTCAGTAATGTGCATACTGTTTCTTCATCTGTGTCTTTGCCTATGAAAAAAAAAGGCACAGTGAGTCTGATTTTCTGAGTGTGTGGCATTTGTCGTTCCCGTTTTCCCAGGGAGAGAACAGACAGACAGGTTGGGTACCGCTGGTCGGGTCCTGTTTGGTTTCTCCAAGATAACTTCTATACTGGATCAGTATGGAGCCTCATGTTTGCATACAGGGCCTTTGCAGACCATGTGGTGGCTTCACTGGGCATGTTTGCACTCTATGTCTAGAGCAGCATGGCAATGTTGGGGATTGTCAAGGCACAGGCTTCAGAGCTGGCTTCCTTTCGTGGCATTCATCCCTTGGTGGCAAACATCCCCTTTTGAAGACAGATCATTGGCTGCACCTTAGTTTAGGACAGATGTGAGGAAATTATTAATGTCTAAGTAATGGCTATGTCCTATATACTGTCTTTTTAATTAGATAGTTAGTTATGTGGGGATAAATTTCAAATGAGGCTGTGTAAGTGGTTATACTGTGCTTCTTGTTATAGTTCCTGTCCTTGGATGACACCAAGGGAGCGAAAAAGGAAAAGCTGCAGAACCGTGATGACCCAGACAAGGTGTGTGGCAAGTAGGACAGTGCTATATTTGTTTGGTGTTTTTTTTTTCAGTGCATTATTTGAGTTTAATAGTGTTCATGAAGGTAATAGAAACCTCTCACTTTCATTGAGGTTTATTGCATTTATTTATTTTTGTTTGTTTAAAAGTGAATGTGTGCATGATCATGCTGAACGGATTATCTGTGTGTTCATTTCACAAGATGAACTTTATCATTATCATGAAAAGGAAGCTGCTTCCAGATGCTGTCATTGGTAATGAAAATAAAATCTTATACCGAGCCTGAAATTTAAATCTCCTGAGTTATAAACTCTAGTAATTGTAATAAAGAAAATTACCTTATGCAAAGTCTCATATGTAGTTGTGTATAGTTACCAACTTTGTCATTAGTGATGGCGAAAATGATCATAAAGACACTATCAAATTTCATTCTCCACAGTTATTAACTGAGTAAGATAAGATAAGATAATGTTGCTTATAGCCCAGCCGACCGCAAAGGGCCACATCAGGGCTGTCACCACGTTAAAATCAACTCACCAGTCATTCAAAAAAAAAAAAAAAAAAACCTTTCACACATCTCTTTAAATGACATCGTCTTGAAACGTACCAGAAACTTTGTTAAAAATCCTTCTTCCGTAAAATCTTAAATCAGATGAAAAATGTTAATCTCTCTCAAAAACTCAAGGATCACGTCTGGCGGGACATCCCTGAACAGGATCTTCATGGACTCCGCTGTAAAATGTTTGTGTCTCACATCGTGCAAGTCCCAACACTCTAAAAGAACATGTTTCATTGTGAGTGGCGCATGACATGGAATGCACCACTATTAACTGAGTCACTGGGGATAAAGAAAATGATCTTAAGTAGAGTCTCATATGTAGTTTTCTACAGTTATCAACTCTCTGTCGTAAATGATGATGAAAATGTTCTTGTACAGAGTCTCATTAAGAATTCTCCCCAGCTACCAACTCTCTTTCACTGGTGATAAAGAAAATGATCTTATGCAGAGGCTCATATATAATTCTCCGGTTATCTACTCTGTCTTGAAGTGTTAACACCCAGCTCAAGTAGTGTTTTTTGTTTTTGTTTGTTTTTTTATGTTAGCAAGTTCCCCAGTACAGAGATGCTTCTTGCATGACTGTACTGGAATTTTTCTCTGTAGACGGTAATCAAGATTAGCAAACCTGAGGTACAAACAAAATGGCAATCCTTTGTGTAGGTGCCTTAACACACTGTGCCTCTTTTGTGGAGGATGCAATGAGAACAGAACAACTTTAAAAGTTGCCATTTGCATTTACAGCATTTTATTTGACAGTTGAAAGGACTGTTTCACTCTTTTAAATAAAGCTGGCTGCTTTTCTCTGAGGAGAAGTTGGCAGCTGGTAAAAATTATATATCTTACCTTGAGGAAAAACATTCGCTTCGTTTATCGTCAACTCTTTAGTTACTGCAAGCATTAGTAGATCCAGCAATAGATACTTGGAACACCTTTCAAGCCTTTGTCATTAACATGCCTGGCGTGTGGAAACTGCAAACTTTCTGCAGAACATGATTGTTCTCATCATTAAAACTCCGTACACAGTTCTATGGGAAATGCCCACTGTGCAGTACCATGCTTACAGCTGTAGGATTAATTGTTCTTTTTGTTTTTGTAGCCAGGAGTGTAATACCGCTGGTGTTCCATGGATTATCAGCTTCTGTTTTGTCTTGCTCACATGCACTTCTTATGGTTCTCTTTGCTGGTCAGTGTGATTCCGTCTCAGTATGCAGAATGTCACAGGAAGGAAAGTTGAAACAAATAACTCGGATGACTTTCTTTATTGAATGGATTATTGGCAGTCATGCAGTTTTCATGCAGATATTTTCATTACAATAATGAACATGGACTGTTTACATGGATAAAAATTCTGACTGTTGTCCTTGGCATACAGAAAAGTCTGATCATCTTGTACACATACATTGCGTACTATGTAATGAATTAAAGTTTGATTGTTTACAAGGATAGAAATTTTAACTGTTGTCCTGGCATACAGAGAAGTCTAATCATCTCTTACACATACATTGCGTACTATTGTAAATGAATTGAAGTTTGATGTCAAAGCTTATGCTCATTGTGAATTTTTCATTAAAGATAAATTGCTCTAAAATTCACTTTTCACTATCCTTCACTTATTTACTTGACATTTTCAGTGCAGTGTCCCTGCCTATCTGTTTATCTGGCATAAACTGAAAATCACTGTGTGCTCTCTTGACCTGGACTTGCTCAGTGGCACTGTGTTCTATCACTTTACAACATTTGTCAATTTTGTCTCATAAAGTACTGTAGGTCAGTCCATTTCGTTTTCTGTTTTCACCCACAGTTCCTCACTCATCAGTTTAGAAATGCTGACAATTTCTAATTCATTTTTAAAGATTCATGAGATGAATCACCATGATATCCTGATTTTGAGATAATTTGTAGATTGCTTTGTCTCTATGTATAGATGAAATATTTTAATTTTCATTTGGCACAATATGAACTTAACATATATTCAGACATTGAAAGTTTTTTTGTCAAAATTATAGTCACTGAACTATATTTATCACTATTCATTTTTAGTTATGATTGTATGGTTCAGACTCTTTTAAGTCAACAAGTTGTAGGCTTATACTGAAAAAACAATTTACTTCTCTAACAGTTTGGAGAAGACTAAAGCAGGTAAGTAAACTTATAAATAAGTCTTTTAAAAGGAGCAAAAAATCTTTTTTAGATTTTTTGGGGGGGCCCCTCTAAAAACTTAAAAATGTCTTTTTTTTTGGGCCCCCTTTTCTCAGAGTGTCATGTTCTCCAAAAACCCCCCATGAATTTGTTTCCAGAAATGGAAAAAAACTAGAGCAGAAATCAAAAAGTGATTTTCTGAGGCTTTACGAGAATGGGAAGAAAGGACATTAACAATGGGGAGGAAGAAAGTACCTTTCCCTTTTGAAGATTAAAAAATGATGGAACTTCTGTCGAGTTTTTAGTTTTTTCCCTTTTTTTCTTTTTTTTTTCGGGGCCGTTTTTTTGGTTGCGTCAGCTCTTCAATTCTGCTGTCCCCATGATAAACTTTTTTGAAAATGTTTCTTCATTTTTGTTTTTTGCTTTGTGGTTTGAAATGAAATTTTTTTTTTAATTTTTGGGATTTCAAGTTTTAAACTGTTTTGTGTGTGTGTTGGCTGCATTACATTTATTGTATCTAAATCAATAAGTTGGAGTAGGGCGAAAAAACTCTTTGTTTTACTAAAAATTGGGAAATTTTCTATGGCTTGATGACCTCAACTTCAGTGTTGTGTTGTCTTGGGGCAACCCCCGCAGCCCCAAGGGGGGGAAATCTTGGGCAAATGTCGCTTCCAAAATGAACTGCAGCACCGTGCAGCCCGGGAGGTGTCTTCCTTTATTCCAACCTTCCCCCTTTTCCCACTCCAAACTGCGCTGTGGGCCCCTTCCCCCCCTTACCCCCAAACAGGTAAGTGGGAAAACAAAGGCATATGGCTTTTCGCATCACACACAACAACACACACACACACAACAACACCACACCACACAACCCACACACTCACAAAAAAAACACACACACCACACCCCCACCACACCCCCACCCCCCACCTACACCACACCACACCGCGCACGCACAACAAAACACAACACAACACAACACAACACACTACACATTCCTTCTTTGACTAGTTGGCCATATAACTGTGTGTATGTGTTTTTCCAGTTGATCCTTTTTAAGTAAGGACGTACAGAAGATCTGGCGAAGCCATCCAGTAAAAGATTTATTTTCAAAAAGGGCATGGTAAATAGTGGGATATATTTACATGTTACATATCATAAAACAGCAGAGGGTAACAGGTTTCCTTTGGATGCTATACTTCATAATACAACAAGGGGCAAAACACTCCTGAATTTAGGTTTTTTTTAAATCCGGAATTCCAAAATTTGTTTTAGATATGTGGGATTTGGGGTCATTTTTTGATAAGGATGACACAGTATTTCAGGATGAATCCCGAATGATGGTATGTGGATGCAGGCTGTTATATGTATGGAAGATGCACTTTCTTTTTAAGCCCCTTTATGTGTCAAGTGAAACGTAAAGGGGGGTAGAAAGGCTTTCAGTTAAGCGTGGAACTGCCCCCTCCTCAGCCTTCCCCAACCCTTTTTAATCCCCAGCTTCCGAATTTTGATTCCAAAAGGTTGACAGCTATGCAGTGATTCACATTTACATGGTATGACATTTACACATGATATTTCATAAGCAGCCAGAGGCAAAAGTTTTATTTACATGGCATGTTTCATGAACAAGTGAGTAACATTTACATGCTGTATTTCATAAACCAACAATGGGACGAAACAGTGAAGCTTATTTGCATGTAATGTTTGCTGAACCAGGAAAGAAACCAGTACAAGGAAAGCACTGTTGTCAGAGGCGTTTGTTTCTTTGAACAGACAGACCCCCAGTGGAAAAATCTGTGGATGCAGAACCCATGGAGGAAGATCAGCCACCACCACTTCCTCTTTCTGACATTTCCAGTGAGGTCTTTATGTGGCTTTGTTTCTCTTTGAATGCCTGCTTAGTCTCTCTCTGTCTGTCTGTCTCTCTCTCTCTCCCTGTCTCTCTCTCTCTCTCTCTCTCTCTCTCTCTCTCTCTCTCTCTCTTCTCTCTCTCTCTCTTCTCTCTCTCTCATCCTTGTCCCATGCCTTTGACTAAATCTTTATTTCTCCTTTCTCATTCACTCCTCCATCCCTCCCTTCTTCTAGTCTCTGTCTGTCTGTCAGACTCACTCTCTCTCTCTCTCTCTCTCTCTCTCTCTCTCTCTCTCTCTCTCTCTTCTCTCTCTCTCTCTCTCTCTCTCTCTCTCTCTCTCTCTCTCTCTCTCTCTCTCTCTCTTTCTGTCTCTCTCTCTGTCTGTCTGTCTGTCAGTATATTCTTGGCATCCAATTGTTGCTGTAATTCTTTGCCTTTTTTTCCTCCCAAAGATATTAGACACAATGTGTTCACTGTTCACCCACTTTTTAAAACGAAAATTGTTCCCCTCCTCCCCCCTCGGACTTTCTTCAGTGTCGATACATTGTCAGCTACACAAACTAGACTGATCACCTTTCTCTTTCTCTCCACACACACACACACACACACACACACACACACAACCACACACCACACACACACACACCCGCTTCCCTCCCACCCTTCCCCACCCCAAAGTCATGACTTCAAAGTTTCTAGGTTTTTTTTTAGAGCACATTTATGGTGAGTCAGACACTGTCAATATCAGTTTACAGATGATGTATGTTTATGAGAGATCATTCAGTAAATGCCATGTGTTGCAGTGGATGACGGGGGGTTTGAACCGCTGGCCCGTGGATGACCTGCAACAAGAGGTAATCTGTACATTGTTGTCTGCATGGATTTTTTTTTTTCAGCTTGTCTGAGCAGGAAGTTTTTCTATATTTACTGTCCAGCCAAATTTCTTATTCCCACTTGGCATGAAATCATCCCATACCATCAGGATGCCAAAAATGTGAAAGTGGGAGAGAGCGGAATGATAAAGAAACAGTATTAGCGAAAAATCTTATTCTTTTCAGGGTGCGTTTGCTCTCAGAAAAGTTGAAATATTTGAAGGAAAATGCTTTTTCTTTTTTGTTTTTTCAGAGACAGGTTTTTTTTAACTGCAGAAATTTATACAGGGCTAATGAAAACCATGTTCTGACATTATAATTTGAGATTTAAATAAACCTGGAAATCATGTGTAGATTGTATGCTTTGGTCATTTGTTAAAGTCTGTTGCTGTTCTAGAACATGGTCAAAATGTTATTCATGAGATGACAAGAAGTCTATTTTTGTAAGTTGCCAGTGAGATCATGATTCTACTGTGCTGCAGGCTGGGCTGTACTGGTGTCAGAAAGGGTTTGGGGAGGGGGGGGGGGGGCACAGTAAAGATCCTTGCTGTCTGGGGAAAGATTACATGCCATCACCTTAACCGTTTAGCTTTATATAATTCTGTCTTACAGACAGCAAACAGTATAGTATTTTCTTTAGTCTTAGAAATTCTGAACAAGATCTTTATTTTAGAGCATATTTTTGGTGTTTTACAATTGAAGAACATATACATAGTATAAACAACAAAAATAGCCTACAACAAGAACATAGAGACCCAATAACATCAAACAGCATACACCATGTTAAAAACAGATGAACTATCTGTGCACTCATATACATGCAGTGAAAAGCACTTTACTGCCAAATAAGAAATACACCTAGTGAAAATGATATAAAGTGTATTACCTGTTAACATGAACATAATTTCCTCTGTGTTTGATAGTTTATTGTTTCAGAATCAACTTGTCATTTCTGAATTAGCCATGCCCAAACATTTACATTCATACAACTATGATCATTCTCAAAGGCTGTCATCTTCAGCCTCAGTGAGAATACTTTTCTGTTAAGAAATTGTCCACAGCAAAGAAGTTTCTCAGATGCACTGTTTTCAGGAAAATACATGAAATGAAGTATCCTCCAGTTGCAAATATAGATACACAGATCTGAAATACATTATAATTGGTGGGCAAGAGGTTACAGTGTGAGACTTTTCCACTGAAACAGAGCTGATATTACATTAGAACAACACAGACTAAGACTCAAAACGAAACTGTTGAAAATGTAGTCTACAGGAACTGCAGACTGCCGGTATTCAAGCAATCATGCTTATCCTCTTTTTACTGATACCCAGCTTCACATTACATTGCTTTAGTTTTTGTATGCATGTGGCTACCATGACAAGACAAATTGGCTGAAGAAACCGTTGATAATTGAAAGGTACTTTTCCACTTTGATGCCATAAAAGTTAAGTATGGTCATTTAGACTGGGGATTAAACTCTCAATTTACATTTTTAGATAAGAAAAATATCAAACAACTTAAAATTCATAAGTCTGATCTGTTTTTGCCCTTCTTGTGCCTCCCAACAAAAAGTTGCTTTCCTGATACCACCTGTGCGCAAGGACCTCAGTGATAACAACTTTTAAGCTTTGTTTGAAATGGCATCGCTATAATGGAACCTAAACAATGTATTTGAATATGTGGCAGTAAACTTCTTAGAATTACATACACTGTGCACTGAACCTGATAGGGAATCTCTCAATGGATTATTATATTTCAGCCATTGTACATCTTTGTTATAATGAATTCTCACTGTGTATAAATGATATTCAAGGAGAGGTTGGAGATGGGGTTGAGTGACAATATAGTGTGAAGATTTTTTTTTTAACTAACATGTGCATTTGTAAAACTGACATCAGTTTGCCATGGTAAAGTTTGTTTGTTTGTTTACCAGGAGATGTTGCCCAGACGATCAGAAAGAAAGAAAGTGCAGTTTGACGTTCCCAAAGCGAAACCTGTAAGTTATTAATCCATTAGCAGCTGTCAGCCTGAATAGCATTGCCATACCATGATTCTTCTGTATATATGTCTGTTGTTGATAGTGTACAGTTTGGGTACTTGTTTATGGTTGTATATTTTTCTTATATCAACTCAGCGCTTTTCCACACCGCCACTGTACACGTGAGCCACACTATTCCAAGAATTTGAGAGAGAGAGAAACCCACTGTAAGTCTTTGCAGTTCATCTATTCCTTTCTGATTAAATCATATTTTTATGCCACAAATTGTGTAGCGGTCATGTCATTTTCTAGAGTTAGGTAGTCTTGGATAGATTGTGTAGCTTTAAAACGGTACGTATAGAAGAATGGCTAACACAACCTCCCATTTTGCACTTGTTATTACATATTTGGATTTCAACATCAAGCCCATATTCTGTTCTAAGGTTTCTTGTTTGTATTTTGAATTGTGATCAGTCCCTGTTGCATCTGCTACATGGGGCTAGGCTTGAGTTGCAAGGTGGATTTAATGATGAGCTGGCTATCACGCCATGGAGAAGAAATGTTCTCATAAACTTTTTCCTGTCTGTTTCTTTAGAAGATTTCAGTGTCCATCAGCAAGACTCTGAGAGTGATATGAAGGGTCCCACAAGCCTGTGTATATTAGAGCTGTTACAGACATATTTTTGGATCTCTGTTCTTTGTTTCAACCAAAATGTCTTCCTGTTGTGCCAACGAAAATGTCCATCACCATAGTCCTTGAAATCTGCTATAGTTGTTGAAACCTGTGATCTTTTGCAGCAGAGTCCATCCTATGACTGATGAAAATTATGTTGCTGTCAGAGGGTGAAAGTTGCAGTGCTTGTCTCGTAACTTTTTTTTCTCCATAATTGGAATGTAGAGAATATCCTGCTGTAGTTGCCGAAAAGGTAAAAAAAAAAAAAAAAAGAGAGAGAGAGAGACCAAAGAACAAGCTGCTGTGGAGGATCATGTTGACAAAACTGACAGGAAGTGAATTCAGATCTTCCTGTAATTGTGTTTACACATAAGGGTTAATCGTGGTGTTTACTTGTGTATGATTGTGACACTGACAGGCAGTGGACCACTGGGCGGTGAGGGACCCGTACAGCCAGGGGAAACTGCCAGAGAAACGGCTGAAGACAGCACAGACCTTCAGGGTGCCCGCAGGGCTGCGGGTGGGGGGTGACAAGAAACGCAAACGGACAGCAAAGGAGAAAACAGTTACATCACCAGAGGTTTCTATCTCAAAATTTGTGCAGACAAGAGGTGAGATGGTGCTGCTGTTATGTCTGGGTATTGTCCACCTGCAGGGGTGCAAGTCTTCCAGGTTAAACCAGAAATGTGATCAAAAAGATTTTGTTGGGGTGCTTTCCAGTGCCTCAATATTTTGGAAACATGATATTTTCTCCCTGGTTCATCTTGAATGTATTTTTATTTTGTGACATGTTTTGAAGTACAGACTAAATGTTTTCTTAACCCGCAGAGTGCCTTTAACCCTTTGCTGGGCACAGCATGGCAGACTGTTTACTTCCTGCAGGGCAGAGAAAATGGCTGAAATGGGCGTGTCTGTGGGTGTTTGTGTTCAAAACGCAATATCTTTGGAAAGAAAGCATGGATTTCATTCAAATAAGATGTAAAACATGCAGAATTAAATAAAGAAAACCATCGATATTTACTCCACTTTGGGCAGTAAACGCCTTAACATCGAACAGTCGTGTTTGCTGACTCCAACCGAACTGATCACGATCGTCGTCGAAATCGTCATCCTATCACTCCAGTCACTCAAATCCGATGTGTGCACACTGCTAACATCACTCACATCGATGTCTGAGCCTGCTTGAACTTCACGAAGTTCAATATCTTCCGCACGAAACCCAAAAAACTCCTCATCACTCTCGGAATCTGTGAACGGATCCATCTTGAAAATCGCCGAACTTTTTCTCTCGCACCACGTGTTGAAATTTGCCTTGTTTACAACTCGATGCAAAGCCACAAGTGAAAGAAAGTGGGACAGGAAGTGGCGGAAGTCTCGTGGCTTCAATTGAACGAGATTTGGCGCGAGATTTACGGAAACTTCCATGTATGGAAGTTACGAAGATGGCCGAACATTAGCAGACGCTTTCGGACGTTTTGCCCATCGGCATGAACAGACGCTTTCGGCCGCTGTGCCCAGCAAAGGGTTAAGCCGTCGGCTGATGCCGCAGTAAAAATGCTTTCCCAGTGCAGTGCCTATGGGCCGTCCACTGACGTCATGCATTTTTCTTGAATTTTCATTCGTTTCTATTTCTATCAATGGACTCAAATAGAGTGTGCGCAGTAAGCCTTATATGTCTGTAGTATTAAAATGATATGCAAATGACCACACATGAGGGAAAGACCATTTTTTCTCATCACTGACTGGATGACCAGCCAGCACTTTGTCTCGCTTGCAAAGATGGCGGTGCAACCTTCAATGAGCGCAGCGACCAAATCAACGTATTTACACAGCTGAGCAGGCTCTGCTAATCAGTTTTGACAAAGACAATAATCTTTTATTCAATGACTCACTCGAGCATGAAGGTGAGATGATGATAGTGATGGAATTGCCGACCATATTCGTCAGTTATTGAGTCGGGCTGTGTGACCTCAGTGTGTGTTCAGCTGACTGGTGGTTGCCAGCGTCGAACGAGCTAGCCTAGTGTGTACTCTGCACTGTGTGCCAGTGACGTGATAGTCAGCGCGAGAGGGGAGCGCGGCCTGCTTGCGGCGTGACACGGGGCAGAGGGAAAGGTAGGGTAAGAGGAGGAGTGAAAGAGAGGGTTGAAGTCCAGCAAGGGGGCATGGTGGGGAGAGGGGGGCGTGGTCATGGACTGACCTGTCTGCATAGAGTGTGAGCGTCTTGATAGACTTCTAAACTGTTTTACTTTCATTTACAGGTGTAGTGTGACAATACAAACTTTATTTTCAACTTTTTTGCTTTGTGTTCTTTTTTGGATGTGAAGCTGTAGTGGTAAATACATATGTTTTTGATCGTGTAAAAAAATCTATCCAAATCTAAATGCCTAAATATTTTTTTATTATCAAAATTAAAACAAAAGAAGCCCATATTCATAATCTTCATTCAATTTCCTTCAAAAATTATATAGATTTCATTTTCTATCTTTTGTAGTTTCTGAGCTAGAATTTTTTGTTAATCATTACCCCCAAATCATTAGATTTCCCTGGCACTGGGAAAGCCTTTGTTTGTAATATTTTCAGGCAGTGAACGGGTTAAGAAACATATTACTTTGAGTTCCTGACATCTACGCAATTTTGGTTGTAAAGTCTGAAAAGTACTATCACAGTTACCTAAAGTCTTCAGTCGGGAAGGTGTTAAAGAGTCTCAGATTGGTGAAGCAACTTCATATCAATTCAGACACAGGAAAGGGAGTCAGTCCATGCGGGAACATAAAACAGTAAACAAGGATAAGTTGCTGATAAAACAAGATTTTGATAGTGAATCGGTGAAAAATCATATGATAGCCTGCAGTGAATCGGTGAAAAATCATGTGAAAAAATTGCTTAGAACGAGCATAGCTTGATGAACTAGGTGAAGATGGAATGGTCTGATGCAGAGACCATACGTTAGTCACTTGCTATTAAAAGATATCACTACCATGTATGTTAATGCGTGCTGTGCAGCCAAACTTTGAAATATGGTTCCAGTCGGTGGGGAGTAGTCATATGCAACTACTGCAAACGATCCATTACACATTAATGATGTGTTGCAATTGTCTTTAATGCCACAAGAAGAAAGATCAGTCAGATTGTAAGATCAAGGCATTGATCTTTTTCTTTTTTTTCCCCTTTTTAAAAAAAAAGTCTCCTGCATAGACTCCCTTTGCCTAGTTCTGTACCACTATGGTTCAGTGCCCATCTGGCGCCGAATTTTGTCCAGATAAGTGATCGCTCTTCCTTCATTTTGTTGTCCTGAGTGTTGTTTATCTTGCCTGAAGAAGACCTAAACACGTCGTGTTCTCTCTTGTGATTCGTTTGTTCATGTTTGGTGTATTTATCACATAAACTTTTTAAGATTCTCTAGCAGCAGTCTGTCATGGATCAAATCAAACTGACAGTGAAACGTAGTAGTGCCAGACTTTGGGTTTTCAAGGACAACCGCTGTCTGCACATCAGTGTTTGGTGTTGCACATTTGTGTAAGCATGATTATATCTGTTCCAGTTGATTTCTACATTAATTTCATTGTTTTAAAGAACTAGGGAACTGAGAAAGTGAATAAAGAAGTTTAAAGAAAATGACAACCAACCAACCCAAAACAGAAGTCTTCCCTCATGAAGAGAGACTGTCCAGCAGATCCATAATTGTTTATGATTCCCTCCTCCCCCATCCCTTCCACTCCAATTTATTCATGGTATGTTTTTCCATAGATGTAATACAGTGGGTGGAAGGGTGTAGTATGGAGTGTGGAATCATTGATAACATGCAATTTTTTTTTTTGTTTTGTTTTGCTTTTTGTCGTTGTTTTTGTTTGTTTTTGTTTCAGAACATTTTAGTATTGCTACTTGAAGAAAAAAAAACCCTCTCTTTCATTATATATTAATTGCATGTGTGTGTTATTAGGGGTGGGGAGAAAGGGAATCTGCAAATTTGTTTCAAGAGCAGTTATGTAGGAAATCTGGATCCTCGGATTTAGTTTAAATCCAGAAATACACAATTCATGTGAATTGATAAGTGGAGGCATGACATTTGCTGCTGACCCCCTTCTAACTATCTCTGTTTCTCTCTCTCTCTCTCTCTCTCTCTCTCTCTCTCTCTCTCTCTCTCTCTCTCTCTCTCTCTCTCTCTCTGTCTGTCTGTGAATATTGCATCCTTTTTCTTCACATTGAGTGCATTCTGTCTTGTCTTGGAAGGCGCGTACAAAACAAGAACTGTTACTAGCAGGAGACATGATAATCAAAAGAACAAAAAACGCTCCATTTAAATGAGTTGAGACCAATGAGGATTGTGTGGGGGAAAAAAAAACTATGCTTAAGCATACATTATTAACATTGAAGACTGCAGCGAATATATATCATATATATAGAAGTATTTTTGAGTGAAATTAGAAGATAGAAGTTATTTATGTTGGTTATGTTGTGTGTGGATGGGTATCTTAGAAGACAGAAGGTAATTATGTTGGTTTTGTTGTGTGTGGATGGGTATCTTAGAAGACAGAAGGTAATTATGTTGGTTTTGTTGTGTGTGGATGGGTATCTTAGAAGATAGAAGTTAATTATGTTGGTTATGTTGTGTGTGGATGGGTATCTTCATGACCAGCTCATTGCTTTATGTTTTGCATGTTTCAGTATTTTCACATCGGTCCAAATTCCCAAAGAATCCTTCTTTGGTCCCATCCCTTTCCGAGTTTGATGACATGTTTTGGAAGGAGTTCAAGAGAAGACAGGACGTGAAGCGACAGAAACAGAAGCAACAGGTGAAGCATCAAGGAGGGGGGAGTAGCTTGAGTGACAACACTGAGCTTATCAAAATAGAAGCAGCAGTTGCTGATCAAGAAATGAACCAAAATGCCTTTCTATGAGTTATGATGAAAGATTGACTTCAGTTGAGTTGTGTGTGTGTGTGTTTTTCATTTTTTTTAAATTTTTTAATATTTTGTGTGTGTGTGTTTTCGGTGATTTCACTACCACTGTATACTCGCAGGTATGTAGTTAATGCAGATGAGCCACCTGACCCTCTTCATTTCTTTGGTTGGACTTTCAATGATCAAGTTTCGGTTTCTTTTGCATCTGGTTCTTGATTTATTCCAAGTTTTCTATAAACGTTGCCACTTTTTTTTTTTTTTCACTTCTCTATCAAAGGAAAATTTCATGAATTACATGACCTTAGTTTTGCTGACTGTATTCATCATTCTTACAGCAAAAATGAATTTCACTGTTCAGAGATATGAAGAGCCACTGGAATGATGAAGTGATAAGTGTCTTAGTTGTATTGTTTATTTCAGTAATTTTCAGAAATTGTCTTCTTTTTTAAGTCTCCTAATACACTATTTTTCAGAGCTCCTTGACTGCAAGCTTCCAATCAGACCAAGAACAGTTTGTTTACTGGCAGCAAAATGTTGGCTTCCACAGGTCTTTGGGTTGTTGGCTGTATTTTGTGGATGGGATCCATCTAGCTTCTTGAAACTTGAGCCTTTCATCTGCATGACAAATGGAAATATTTACTGCAGTCGCAGCTGACACATTGTCTTCTTATACAAGAGGGAAGGCAGATATATTCTCCCACACATTATTCAGTCATTTTCTTTCCTTGTCAAATGTGTATATGAAGTTGCACATAGCGAGTAGCTCTTGACTGAATCTGAACATTTTCTCTTTGTCAGCTCTTTCATGCAATTGAAGAACCAACTAGATCTGCTGTGCTTCAGTTTTATTGTCTGGGTGGAAACATTCATAAATTCGTCATAGATGTAGCATGGTCAATGATGTATCTCTTTTATAAATTACTTAAGCAATGTGTAACACATAATTTGTTGTTTATATGATCTTGGTGCATGTCTGTTTTGAAGGCTGTTTTTTGTTTGTTTGTTTTGTTTTTGTTGGTTTGGTTTTATTTGTGAATTTGTTTCCTTGAAATTTTTCTAAGAAATAATGATATATTGATCACATTTGCCTGGGAGACATTGGTGTTGATGCTCATACACATTCCAGGCACTCAAAGTTATGTTTTTGATGGTTCATGTTGTATTCACTCAAGTGTTTATAAAGTGTTCTTGACTTTAAGGGTCTGGTTTTGCAGTACACTGAGAATATGGTTCAGAGAACGAGTGAGTGTTGATCAGTGTATGCCGGTTGGTTTGTGTGACAGATGTTACAGAATGTGATGCAGCCAGAGGAGGAGGAGGCTGAGGAGGAGGAAGAAGGAAACTGGCCTGCTGCAGCGGAGGATGGTACATACCTCGATCATTCTGTCCCGCTCTTCATGTTGCTGTTCTGTCTCCATGTGGTTCAAAACCCCATCATCATGCCAACTTCACACAGGCCCCTCCTTTGTCACCTGCTTGTGTCTTTTAGAAGGTGTAGAAGTTCTGTGGTGCATTTACCACTGACTTAAACTGGGAAGGCGTAGAAGTTCTATGGTGCATTCAATATGATTTACCACTGACTTAAACTGGGAAGGCGTAGAAGTTCTATGGTGCATTCAATATGATTTACCACTGACTTAAACTGGGAAGGCATAGAAGTTCTGTGGTGCATTCAATATGATTTACCACTGACTTAAACAGGGAAGGCATAGAAGTTCTGTGGTGCATTCAGTGTGATGTACCACTGACTGTTAAACTGGTTTTCATAAGGTTTTTTTTGTTTTGTTTTGTTTTTTTGATTATGTATGGAACGGACTGTGAGAAGTTGACAGCCCAAACATGGCCCCTTGCAGTTAGTTGGACTACAAGCAACATGAATCAAATCATCATGCCAACCATCATACAAAGTGACGTTACTAGTTGTAGGCTGGGAGGCTGAAGGATGAAACAGCATCAGTGGCACATACATTTGTTGGGAAGGTTTTTCAGCTCAGGCTTTCTTCTAACCACAGTAAATGGATGCATCTCTTAAAGCATTACTCAGATGTCCATACCAACACTGCAGGTTCTGTATTTCTTGGGCATGGTGAGAGGCAACTTGTCGAGTCCGTTCCCAACATAGGTCTGTCTTTACGTCACTATATACGGTTGTAACAATGGCCTGTTATCAACTGCTCCTTATGTCATTTGCTCTAGCTGTAGTTTGGTTTTCGAACAGTTCTTTGACTGATTGAGTTGAGTTCTAACAAGCCCGTTAAATGAATCGCTTTTGTCATCAGGGTCTGTTCCATTGACCAAGCCATTGTGAGCAGTTTTGTCACTTGTTTATGGTATTTTGCATTGACTCAAAGCTGTCTGATCTGCTCGCTAGTCCCTTGTATAGCACATTAACTCAAACAGCAAAATAGCATGACACTGTGACTTGTAGCCAGTTGGCTGTTGGAACAATGCCCTTGACTTTAGTGGTCAGGCTTTGACAGTGCTGTGCATGTGCACCTAGCAACATGTTGGGAAGATGGACCCCCCCCCCCCCCCCCCACCTCCCCTCTCGTTTTTTTTTTTTAAGGAAGATGGTACACAACTTGTGGAAAAATACACACATTTAATGGGAAATCACACCAATAGCATTATCCAGATGAACAGGTATTCAAAGACCATTTTGATTAAAGAAGATTATTATCAGAACTAATGACAAAAAGAATGGTTTGATGTACCAGACTTTTATTCAAGAGCTAGTGAAAAACAGAGCTGTCTGATATCAGACTATTGCTGCCGCCTTGGCTGAAGGCTGTCAGGCCAATTGACATAGGCTAGAACACCAAGGCTACATCAAAATGGTGTTTATGCTCTGCATAGTTATGCAGGGATTGTCTTCAGTTGTGACAAGCTCCTAGCATAACATTATCAGTCTCCAAAATCCCCCGAAGTCAGAGTGTGGCTGCCCATGTGGCCGGGGAATCAAAAACGGTCACACACGTCATATTCTCACCCCTGCTGATACATTTGTACCATAGTGTTCAAGTACTTCGGCTGTTTGGATGATCCCTGGAGTCTTTCAGCCAGGGTACGACAACAACAACGGACTATTGCTGCAATCAGAACTAGTGAAACAAACAAAACCAAAACAATTTAATGTGACAGGCTTTTGTTATAACTGTAGTTAATAACACAACAGATTGATATATCAGGTTTTTTTGGGAGGAAGGGTGTTAAAACAAGAGCCAGTCACACAAAGAACAATTTAATTTGTTTTTGCCATAATCCAGAGCTAGTGACACAAAGAAAGTTTGAAATAGTAAGGTGTTTTGTTCGTTTTTTATTTTGTTTTGTTCCGTTATTACAAGCTTGCAACGAAAAGAGCAGTTGTGATTTATAGAATGTTTGACACAACAGGGTTTTGATATATAGGCTCTTGTTACAGCTTAAGCAAGTGACACAAAGAATGGCTCACCCAAACAACAATAAAACAAAAACAATGAAAGAAATATGTGTTACAGTAGGATTCCAGTACTACTTCTTAGAACTGGCTGCAGTACTAAGCCACGTTAACCTTTACAATCAGTGGTCATTCTTTTCCCCCTTTATTACTTTCATTGTTATTAAAGCGCTGAACATAGTGCCCCTACAGCGTTTGGTGATTCAGCATGCTGTATGTACACCTCATTCCAACAGAAGGGCATATGATGCTGGACCACCATGTGTTTCAGATGGTGACTTGGACAGAGCTGATCAGTTTGAACCTCTGGAATTTCAGCTGGATGACAATGCCTTTGCTCCCATTGAAGCCTGTGGGGGAGAGTTTATCAACTCACTGGGTATGCCTTTCTCCTTGTTCCTCATTTATAAAGAGTTACAAAAGTATATCATATTTATTGTGATCTAGATAAGATTAATTTGCTTATAGCCCAGCCATGACATTAAAGAAGGGAGTGCTGAATACAGGCTTCAATGCATACAGCAATTTCATTCTTTGACTCAGCATATGAATATGCACATACTGTACCGTGCTTTCTGTTTGCAAACACGCGCGCACACACACACACACACACGTAAGCAGATGCGCACACACACACCTTAGCACACACCCACACACACCTAAGGACTATCACACACACACAACCTAAGCACATGCCGCAACACACACCTAAGCACATGTGCAGACACACGTATGCATGGGCGCGTACACTGCATGACACACATCTGCACGACGCATGTGCACACACACACACTCGCATATTGAAAAATATTTGTTTAGGATTACTTATATAACTTTAAAACACATCAGTTGATTTCTCTCTTCTCTTTATCTGTCATTTTCTCCATATCTCTCCATCCATCACTGCCAGTTCAGATACATTAAGAGGAAGACACATATGCAATACATCATGCACATGTGCACAATCTTAATGTATACACGTTGAAACAGATCCCTCATGCATACATGCATGCACATATGCACAATCTTAATGTATACACATTCAATCATTTATTTTGGCGTCATTATACTGTACCAGTCAGACAATACATTCACGGCAGTTAGTCTGCTCTGCCAGGCCGAAGTTTTTGTGTGGCTAATGCAGTGATAAGACAGTCACGTGGTGCCCAACCCACTCCGCCGTCGGAAGAAGCCAGTGTCAGTCTCCCATCCCTCATTTCTCTCTCGGCCTGCCGTCCAAGCAAGATAAGTCTTGTGCTCTGTCTCGCCTTCTCTTTGCCGTTGTGTTCAGATAGCTTTGTGTTTGCTTCTTTGCTTATTTGTTGTGGCTTGCGCGCTTCACCCTTTCATTCTTGAACACGGTGGGGCTTTTGGTTTTGGTTTGATTTATTCATTTGTTTAACCACGCGATCTTCGCCTTTGTGCCTTTGTCTCGGCACTCGCGACCTCGCCTTCCGCTCTTTTCGTATCTTCGAAAGTCGAACTTACCATCGCCGGTTTCACCCTTTCTCCCCAGTTTGGCCTTTAGACGGCCCTTGTTCACGAATCCCTGTCCCTTCTCCTTCCATTCGACTCTCGATTCGCCGAACTTGCACTCGGCTTCCATTTCTTCGCCGTCGTTCCGCCATTTTGTGTCGGCGTCTCGCCATTTGTTCGACCCGGCCAAAACCGCGTCACTTACGATCGACCTTCCTCGATCTAACACTGAGATCTCGTTACATTTACTACACTTTCAGTGTCTCTCCTCGAGGTTGGTTGAGCTCTTTATATCCTCGATCCACCTCTTTGCTCCCCTTTGCGATCGTGCGTTCCGTGTTTGTTCCCCACCACCAGTGCCCAACATGGTGAAGGACACTAACGGCTCGAGGCGCTCCACTCCTCGGCAGTCGCTCTCTACCCCGGAGGGCCGTGTCGATTCCACGGGACAAACCGCTCCACGACAACGATGAGTGTACGGTCAGTGTAGAGGGAGGGTTCCGCGCAGGGGACGCACGACCATCATTTCCGATTCCCCCTCTACCCGACCGGCGGTACACGATCGTCGCGATCGAAAGTCCAACAGTCATCCCAGTCGGATGAACAATCGCAGTCATTGCCGACTGTTTTTCATTTGCTTCTTGTCCCTAAGCCAATCCAAGAGCAAGCTCCCATGAAAGGACCTGCCCGTTCTAAATCTTCCCGTTCCCTGACTGTTTCACCTGTTCGACTTCGAACCGCGTAAGGAGACCCTATCTATCATGCCGCGTCCGGCAATCTTCGGCCCCAGGGGACCCTTGCCGAGACCCGACCGGCAACGGGTGGCGACTCGCGGACGGAATCACCGAACACGTCACCCGATCTATTGAGACTCGTGACGCTAGCACCTCCCCCACTAACGTCACCCAGTCTCATCACGCTCTCCCCAACCGTGTCCGGGTTCAGCCACGACCCGGACACGAGGAGCGTCAACACTCCGGTGGAGGGACTGTGGCCAGTCTTTGGTGGAACCCCCCCACTGGCCACAATCCCGGGTCAGGTACGCAGGCATCGACTAGCTCGGATCTGCAGCCTCACCCCCGACGGTCGAACCACCCCGATCGATCGTCTCAATCTCCCCTAGGGGTACAGGACGTTGGGGAGCCGACTTCTTCCGCTCCCCTATTGGGCAACGTCCGCGGTCCCGTTCCTCCGGGGGGAGGATCGACCAGCGGGGCCAGGGGTAACCTTTCGTCCCTTGAGTCTCAACGCGTCGTCTCAGCCATCCCGTCCGCTACCACACGGCCAGGAGGCTCGGCGATCGTAACACTCACCGACCCCTCTGCCACGCAGCAGGGGGCCGGCGCGGACCCCACCCGGGAGATGCAGGAGGCAGTGCTCTCCCTGGGTGCGCAAGGTTACCCGGGTCCCCGAGGAGACTCTGCCTCTGGGCCGTCACAGCTCTCCTTTCTCCCCGGGGACCGGTGGTTCTATTACCCCGAGAGGAATCAGTGGCTTAGCTCTGACTCTTCCCCTGACTCCATCTTTGGTCTCATGTGGCATCCGGCCTCCCAGAGCTGGATCGACCTGGGCCCCCATTCCTCTCGGGCGCTGTCCGATCGGCAGTCCCCTAGTTTTCACGCCGATTACGGAACCACCGGGAGCCGTCCTCGTTTTCCACCTCTTCCCAACGAGTTCCCGACTCCCACGCACCCCTGACCTGGCCTTCCGAAGGTGGACCTGAACTTCCCTTCACGAACATACTGACCCACAACTGGAGGAGGGGTTTTGAGTACTTCCTCCCCCAGTCTGGGACCTTTCCATTTTGGAGAGCTGGCGCCCTGATCTTGTTGTTAGGGAATCCCCCCCCCCTCTAACAACATCTTCTCCCTTTCCCGTTTCACTGGGTCACCCCCTACCCAGCTGTCATGGCCAAGGATAGCCGCCCCCCAGACCATCACTCCTTTGTTGGACAGATACGGCCTCTCTCGCCAGGGGTGCACATGCCGTTCCCCCACCGGGAATTGACTTCTTATCAGCCCCCAACGCGGCCCCAGTAGGAGTATTCCTCAAGGACTCGCGTCAGGCCCCTCATGTCTTTCTCTCTTTTCTGCCAATCCGGCCACCAGGGAGATTGCCATTTCCCCGGCTGACCTCAGGCTCACCCCCAACCGCCCCCCTCCCACATCCACCTCTCTTTCTATCAAAACCCTGATAGAGTGGGACAGAATCGCCAGGGCTGGCATTCTGCACACCACCGCGGGACATGCCCTCATTGACATGTTCCTGCAGCGAGCTGAGGAACTCTGGCCAAATGAGGGAGGCATTGTCTCAGCGTCTTCAGACCCGGACGACACTGAGGCAGGCCCCAGCCTGTTTAATGACCCCCTCATGCGTTTTCTGGTCAACAAGATAGCGCACCACCTTGGGGCTGCGGCGGACAGCGCAGCCAGGAGTCACTTTAACTGCCTTCTGGCAGTGAGAGATGCCTTGCTATCACAGGCCCATCTCTCCCCAGCGCTCAAGGCGGCCTTACGCTGCATTCCGGGTCAGGAGCAGTCGCTTTTCGGCGACTATTCCTCTGCGGTCATTACCCATGCCGTCGAGGAGCGCAAACAGGCCGCTTCTTTTGCGACCACAACCCCTCGTCAGCATCGCCCTTCTAGACCATTCCTTCGTCAGGCCCTACCCACAGCCAGACCCCAGCCCTACCCCAAGCAGCGTCCCTCAAGGCCCGCCAAACGCCCGACCCCCAAACCGAAAAAACCCCAACAGAATTTTCGGTTTGGCCAACAGGCCCGGCCCTGGAGGTGACTAGCGGACCCACCTTCCGAGGCGGGAAATGTCAGTCTTCCCGACACACCTCGCCCCCTCTGCCCCCCTGGCAGGCAGTCTGTCCCGGCATGCCCACCAGTGGCGGCGCATGGGTCTCAACCCCTGGGTGGTTTCTGTTCTGCAGGAGGGGTTTCGTCTACCCTGGCACACGAACGCCCTCCCCTTCTGTCCTCCCCTCCTCCTTCCATCAGCGATCCACCTCCGGCCCAGGCGGAGGCCCTTCGCCTGGAAATCGAGGAGCTTCTCCGGAAGGGCGCCATCACCGAGGTACCACACCCCAACCCCGGTTTTACTCTCGCCTCTTTGTAGTCCCAAAGGCCTCGGGCGGCTGGAGCCCATCCTCGACCTTTCCCCTCTCAATAGATTCCTCAGGCCAACCAGATTCAAGATGGAGACCCCGGCCCAGATCAGGGACTCCATCCACCATCTGGACTGGGCCACCTCTATAGATCTGAAAGATGCTTACTTTCAGATCCTCATCCACCCGTCCCACAGACGATACCTTCGTTTCGTCTGGCGGGGCCGGGTGTTTCAATTCAAGGCCCTCCCATTCGGACTCTCCCTGGCTCCCTTCCTCTTCACGAAGGTAGTCAAGGAGATGGCTGCCCTTGCCAGACAGGAGGACATTCGCCTTCTTGTCTACCTCGACGACTGGCTCGTCTTGGCTCCCTCTCAGGCCCTAGCCCAATCCCACACCTCCAAGCTACTTCATCTTTGCTCCTCTCTGGGGTTCGTCACCAACCCCTCAAAATGCGAGCTCTCGCCCAGTCAGCAATTCACCTTCCTGGCATGAGCTTCGACACCACCTCCATGGTGGTTTTCCCCGACCCCGGAGAGGTCCGCTCGCCTAGTGGATCTCGTTTCCCACCTTCGCCTCTCTCCCTCACTTCGGCAAGGACTCTTTCCTCCCTCCTGGGGATGATGGAGTCCCTGTCTCCTCTCATTCCCTAGGCAGAGTTCCAAAGCGACAGCTTCAGAGGGAGTTCCGCCGTCGTTGGTCCCAGACCAACGACAGCTGGAACCAGACCATCCCCCTAGGGCCTTGTTCGTTTGGGCCACGGAGGAGTGGCTCAGCCCATCCACCCTGGCCCCCGGAGTTCCCATCTCCCTCCCATCCCAGGCCCTGGAACTTTACACGGACGCCTCCAACTCGGGCTGGGGGGCCCATCTGGAGAGCAGTCACGCCTCGGGGGTTTGGGATCCTCTGACTGCTCGTCTTCACATCAACATCTTGGAACTGGAGGCGGTCAGGCTCGCCCTCCTCCAATTCCAGTCCATAGTCGCCCACCGATTTGTTCTCCTCTTCACGGACAACACTTCGTAGCCTGTTACATCAACAAAGGGGGGGGGGGCACACTCCATCGGCCTCTCCCTCCGTACAGAGGCCCTCCTCCGCTGGTGTCACACGCAGGGGTCACCCTTCGCGCGAGACACATAGCAGGGACTCCACAACATCCTGGCAGACTCTCTCAGCCGATCCAAGTCTGTCCTCCACACGGAATGGACCCTCAGCCGGCTTACCCTTTCGACCGTGTGGGAACATTGGTTCAGACCAATGATCGACCTGTTTGCCACACGGTTCAACCATCGTCTGCCAGTGTATGTCTCCCCGGTCCCGGACCCCCAGGCTTACGCCATCGACGCCCTGTCCCTTCCCTGGTCCGGCCTCATAGCTTACGCCTTCCCTCCCTTCCCGATCCTCCACAAGGTGATCAGGAAGGCGAGACTCGAGAGACCCAGGCTCATTCTCATAGCCCCATGGTGGCCCACTCAGTCCTGGTTCCCGGACCTCAAGTCCCTCACTCACGTACCCCCTCTCCAGTTGAACACCAGGTGGGACATGCTCAGGCAACCCCGTTCGGGCGTCCCTCACGCCAATCCCCAGATTCTTCACCTCCACGCCTGGCTTCTGTGTCAGCCCGCTGCGAACATCCAAATCCTCCTCCGGAACGGACAGGTCCCGTTCCGTCCTCAATACCCTCTCCATCGCCGGGGCCTCTCAGGAACTCCGAGACCTAGCCATGTCCTCTCGCAAGCTAGCACAGAGTCCCTTTACGATTGCAGATGGAGGAAATGGTCTCATGGTGCAAGACAATTCTGTCACTCACAATCGCCCCACCAACATCCAAATAGGAAATTTCCTGTCCCAACCTTAACCTCTCTGCTAGCTCCATCCGGGCTACAGGTCGGCCATCTGCACGACCATCCGCCAAATGGGCGGACCTTCCTTTGAGAATGATTTCCTTCTCAGAGAGATCTCCAGAGGGGCTTCTCTTCGTGAGGCACAATCCCCTAGGCGTGTTCCCCTTTGGGACCTTTTCACTGTTCTTGACGTCCTCAATAAACCCCCCTTTGAGCCTTTGTCCTCCATTCCCTTCGACCTTCTGTCTATGAAGACTACCTTTCTCCTCCTCGCCCTCGCTTCCGCCAGACGGCGAGGCGAGATCCATGCCCTTAGCGGGGACCCCAGAGACATTGCCTTCCACAGAGACAGCTCCGTCTCTCTAAGTTCCTTCCCGAGTTCCTAGCTAAGAACCAGGAACCCGGCAGTCCCTCCCCTCACCTCGTCATCCGCCCGCTGGCGGATACACTAGGGGCGACACCTCTTCAGGCATAGCCCTTTGCCCGCTCGATGCCTAACACACTACTGGGAACGCTCGCGCCCCAGCGCGTTTCACAAAGACGTCTTCTTATTTCCATCAACCCCAGTAACACGAAAGACATCTCAGCTGGCACTGTCTCTAGGTGGCTCTCCAAGACGGTCAGAACTGCCTATTCCCAGGCATCCGAGGACCTCCCCGTCTTGTCCCCCCGGGCCCATGAGGTCAGAGCGCTGGCCACTTCGGCAGCATTCCAGCACTCTGTTCCCATGCGCCACCTCCTGGAGGCAGCCTTCTGGCGTTCGGAGAATCCCTTCATAAAATTTTATTTGAGGGACATCCGCATGACCAGGGCTGATGGTTCTAATGGGATATCCTTTGTGGCGGCTAATGCATCCATATCGGGTAACCCCAGGAACCACTAGGGCACTCGCCCTCCTCCTTTTACTATGAATTCTGCTATTGTCTGACATGGTACAGTATATGACGCCAAAATGGGGAGTTTGTATTATACTCCCTGTTTGGCTAGTATACTTACCATGTCAGACTCTAATGCCCGCCCTGCCTTCCCCACTAGCGCCAAGGTTCTGGGGTAACCTTGCGCGCAGGCCTCGATGAATGAGGTATGGGAGACTGACACTGGCTTCTTCCGACGGCGGAAGTGGGTTGGGCACCACGTGACTGTCTTATCACTGCATTAGCCACACAAAAACTTCGGCCTGGCAGAGCAGACTAACTGCCGTGAATGCTATTGTCTGACATGGTAAGTATACTAGCCAAACAGGGAGTATAATACAACCTCCCATTTTTCTCCCCCATGGTATGACTTCTGCCCTTCATGGCTTCATCCCTGTACCCCAAAACTTGACTTCTGTCCCATGAGGCTTTTCTGTGTCACAGGGCTTTATTCATGTCTCCTGTGTCTTACACTTCTCACTCTCATAGTTTCATTTCTGTCTCTAACAGCTTCATACTTCTCCCTCACAGTTCAGTTCAGTCCCTCAGGGCTTCACTTCTATTCCTTTCACTTCTGCCCCTCAGGGCTTCACTTCTATTCCCTTCACTTCAGTCCTTCAGGGCTTCACTTCTATTCCCTTCACTTCTGTCCCTCAGGGCTTCACTTCTATCCCCTTCACTTCTGTTCTGTAGGACTTCACTTCTATTCCCTTCACTTCTATTCCTCAGGGCTTCACGTCTGTCCCTCAGGGCTTCACTTCTGTCCCTCAGGGCTTCACTTCTATCCCCTTCACTTCTGTTCTGTAGGGCTTCACTTCTATTCCCTTCACTTCTATTCCTCAGGGCTTCACGTCTGTCCCACAGGGCTTCACTTCTGTCCCTCAGGGCTTTACTTCTATCCCCTTCACTTCTATTCCTCAGGGCTTCACGTCTGTCCCACAGGGCTTTACTTCACTTCTGTTCTGTAGGGCTTCACTTCTATCCCCTTCACGTCTGTTCCTCGGGGCTTCACGTCTGTCCCTCAGGCTTCACTTCTGTCCCTCAGGGCTTCACTTCTGTCCCCCGTCACTTTTGTCCCTCAGGGCTTCACTTCTGTCCCTCAGGGCTTCACTTCTGTCCCTCAGGGCTTCACTTGTGTCCCCTTCACTTCTGTCCCTTAGGGCTTCACTTCTGTCCCCTTCACTTCTGTCCCTCAGGGCTTCACTTCCGTCCCTCAGGGCTTCACTTCTGTCCCCTTCACCTCTGTCCTTTCAGGGCTTCACTTGTGTCCCCTTCACTTCTGTTCCTCAGGGCTTCACGTCTGTCCCCTTCACTTCTATTCCACAGGGCTTCACTTCTGTTCCTTTCACTTCTATCCCTCAGGGCTTCACGTCTGTCCCCTTCACTTCTATCCCTCAGGGCTTCATATCTGTTCCTCAGGGCTTCACTTCTGTCACTCAGGGCTTCACTTCTGTTCCTCAGGGCTTCACTTTTATTCCCATCACTTCTATTCCTCAGGGCTTCACGTCTGTCCCTTTCACTTCTATTCCTCAGGCTTCACGTCTGTCCCTTAGGGCTTCACTTCTGTCCCTTTCATTTCTATTCCTCAAAGCTTCACGTCTGTCCCTTCGGGCTTCACTTCTTTCCCTTTCACTTCTATTCCTCAGGGCTTCACGTCTGTCCCTCAGGGCTTCACTTCTGTCCCTCAGGGCTTCACTTCTATCCCCTTCACTTCTGTTCTGTAGGGCTTCACTTCTATTCCCTTCACTTCTATTCCTCAGGGCTTCACGTCTGTCCACAGGGCTTCACTTCTGTCCCTCAGGGCTTTACTTCTATCCCCTTCACTTCTATTCCTCAGGGCTTCACGTCTGTCCCACAGGGCTTTACTTCACTTCTGTTCTGTAGGGCTTCACTTCTATCCCCTTCACGTCTGTTCCTCAGGGCTTCACGTCTGTCCCTCAGGGCTTCACTTCTGTCCCTCAGGGCTTCACTTCTGTCCCCGTCACTTTTGTCCCTCAGGGCTTCACTTCTGTCCCTCAGGGCTTCACTTCTGTCCCTCAGGGCTTCACTTGTGTCCCCTTCACTTCTGTCCCTTAGGGCTTCACTTCTGTCCCCTTCACTTCTGTCCCTCAGGGCTTCACTTCCGTCCCTCAGGGCTTCACTTCTGTCCCCTTCACCTCTGTCCTTTCAGGGCTTCACTTGTGTCCCCTTCACTTCTGTTCCTCAGGGCTTCACGTCTGTCCCCTTCACTTCTATTCCACAGGCTTCACTTCTGTTCCTTTCACTTCTATCCCTCAGGCTTCACGTCTGTCCCCTTCACTTCTATCCCTCAGGGCTTCATATCTGTTCCTCAGGGCTTCACTTCGTCACTCAGGGCTTCACTTCTGTTCCTCAGGGCTTCACTTTTATTCCCATCACTTCTATTCCTCAGGGCTTCACGTCTGTCCCTTTCACTTCTATTC
Source organism: Conus ventricosus (assembly GCA_018398815.1). Classification (NCBI taxonomy): domain Eukaryota; kingdom Metazoa; phylum Mollusca; class Gastropoda; order Neogastropoda; family Conidae; genus Conus; species Conus ventricosus. The sequence continues at coordinate 34,130,900 of CM031614.1, forward strand.
CTCAGGGCTTCACGTCTGTCCCTTAGGGCTTCACTTCTGTCCCTTTCATTTCTATTCCTCAAAGCTTCACGTCTGTCCCTTCGGGCTTCACTTCTTTCCCTTTCACTTCTATTCCTCGGGGCTTCACGTCTGTCCCTTAGGGCTTCACGTCTGTCCCTTAGGGCTTCACTTCTGTCCCTTTCACTTCTATTCCTCAAAGCTTCACGTCTGTTCCTCAGGGCTTCACTTCTTTCCCTTTCACTTCTATTCCTCAGGGCTTCACGTCTGTCCCTTAGGGCTTCACGTCTGTTCCTCAGGCTTCACTTCTTTCCCTGTCACTTCTATTCCTCAGGGCTTCACGTCTGTTCCTCAGGGCTTCACTTCTTTCCCTTTCACTTCTATTCCTCAGGGCTTCACATCTGTTCCCTAGGGCTTCACTTCTGTCCCTTTCACTTCTATTCCTCAGGCTTCACGTCTGTTCCTCAGGGTTTCACTTCTGTCCCTCAGGGCTTCACTTCTGTCCTTTTCCAGGGTTCATACGCTCCTTGAAACTCCTTGAATTCTGACAGTAAATTTCAAGACCTTGAAAACCTTTTATTGCTTTATTGTTTACTGTTCTTTGAAAATCAATAAAATGCGGTTCTGTTGACCAAACCTCCTTGAAAACCTTTGAAAATCGAGCCATCAGCTCCAAAAATTTTTTAATGTGGCAAAAAGAAATGGCAGCTTGATTTTTTCTGCGTTGAGGCAAATAAAAAATTATTTTAAAACAAATTTTTACATTGTCGCGATCCTGGATTGCCGTCTATTACCAAGGGAGGTAATTTGTAACTATCAATTTTGGTATTGTATTAACGCTCGCAATGAAGTTTGTAAACTTTTTTTTTTACTAGTTTTTTTTTTTTTTTTTTTTTTTAACTTTTTTCCCCTCCAACCAGTCTCTCTCACACCATGCATAGTCTGTATGTTCTCTTACAGATGGACATATTTTTGCTGATTTTAGTGTTTTGGCATTTAATACAAAGAGTCTATTAATGTTCTAATGTGTGGTGTACTGGCACACTCTGATAAAAACTGAAAAAAACAGAAATGGCAATTTGATTTTTCTGTGTTCAGGTTGATGAAAAAAATTATTTAAAAACAAAGTTTTTTGTTGTTTTCTTTGTACAAAAAATGGTTTTTAAATAATTTTTTTTCATCAACCTTAACACAGAAAAATCAAACTGCCATTTCTGTTTTCAATTTTTACGCAAGTATTGTAGCCTTAAAATAGAAAGGCACTCCTTGAAAACTCCTTGAATTTTGTTCTTGGGAGTCTGTAGGAACCCTGTTTTCACTTCTGTCCCTCAGGGCTTTACTTCCGTCCCTCAGCACTCACAGTGAAACATACCGAAACGTATTCTTTTAGAGTGTTGGGACTTGCATGATGTGAGACACAAACATTTTACAGCAGATTCCATGAAAACCTTGTTCAGAGATGTTCCGCCTGACACGATCTTTGAGTTCTTGAAAGAGATTAACATTTTTCATCGGATCTGAGATTTTACATTGAAAAGATTTTTAACAAACTTTCGGATGGGTTTTTCGATGTATTTTAAAGAATTGTGTGAATGAATGACTTGTGAGTTGATTGTAATGTGGTGACAGCCCTGATGTGGCCCTTTCCAGTCGGCTGGGCTATAAGCAACAATATCTTATCTTATCTCCATCCCTCAGGCTTCACTTCTATTCCCTTCACTTCTGTCCTTCGGGGCTTCACTTCTGTCCCCTTCACTTCTATTCCTCAGGGCTTCATGTCTGTCCCTCAGGACTTCATTTGTGTCCCCTTCACTTCTATTCCTCAGCGCTTCACGTCTGTTCCTAAGGGCTTCACTTCTGTCACTCAGCACTTCGCCTCTGTCCTTCAGGTTTTACTTCTGTCCCTCAGGCTTCATTTTTGTCCTTTAGATCTTCATTTCTGTTGTAAGGGCTTGACTTCTGTCACTCAGGGGTTCACTTCAATCCCTCAGCACTTCACCTCTGTCCCTCAGGGTTTTGTTTCTGTCCTTCAGGCTTGACTTCTGTCCCTCAGGGCTTGACTTCTGTCCCTCAGGGCTTGACTTCTGTCCCTCAGGGCTTCATTTTTGTCCCTTAGAGCTTCACTTCTGTTGTAAGGCTTCACTTCTGTCCATAAGCACTTCACTTTTTTCCCTTTAGGGTTCACATTTATGTGAAAGGATCATCTGTTTGTTAAAGCTTCATATCTGCCCATTATAATTTCATTTCAGTCCTGGAGTGCCCCAAGGTTTCTGTTCTGTTCACCAATCACAATGTCACCAAGGACCATTAAGGCTTCACTCTTATTCGTCACAGCTTCATTTTCCTCCCTCACTGGTTCACTTTTGCCTTTTATGACTTTATTTCTGACCTTTGTGGCTACATAATTGTCCCTCAAAGCTCCACTTCTGACCACTGTGGCTACATTATTGTCCCTCAAAGCTCCACTTCTGAACTTCGTGGCGTCCGTTCTGTCCTTAAACATGGGTGGGACTTTTTATGATAGAATCTGAATTGGTTGGTTTGAGGTTTATCTTGGCCCCAGACCTTTGCCTATCAGGATTCCAGTTCTATTTATAGAGTCCCATTCATGCTCATGGCTTTACTTCTTTCTCTTGTTGCATCACTTCTGTACTTCATTGCTTCGCTTCTGTCCCTTACTGCTTCACTACTGTCCCTCATTGCCTCACTTCTGCCCTGTAGTTTCTCCTCTGTCCCATATGGATTCAGTTCTGCCCTTCATAGCTTCTCTTATATCTCCCAGTGTTTCACTTCTTCCTCTCAAAGTTTAACATCTGTCTCTTGAAGCTTGACTACTGTCCCATGCCTATCCCTAGACATTCTACTCCTATCCCTCAGGGCTGTGCATTTTGTCAGGAGAGAAAGTTATAAGAAAACTGCACTATACATTTTGCCAGAGATTGCTTTCCTGTTACTGTAAAGTAAAAAAGTTACCTATCTTGAGAAGAGATCGTAATAAAATCTCTACCTTTTTTTTTTTGTCACACAGGCTCGGCAGGCAGTTCCTATGAAGATGTCGTCAGACAACATGTAGTAAGTCACATGAATATTTCACGATATTTTTGGTGGGGGAATGGGGGCACTTGGATTGGGGCAGAAGGAGTGTTGTTTGGACTTGCTAAGGACATGGGATTTTTGGGGTTGCAGGTTTGGGGGGTATGGATAACTTTTTTGTAAGCCTTTTAGTTTTAAATATTTGAGGTTTTTCCCCTTCATTTAAAAAAAAAGAAGAAATGTTTCAACAAAAACAGAAAGGGGGATGACATATCTGCAGAGCAGTTTAAGTTGTTTTTATTGCACAGTGATGTTCATGCTTCATTTACTAGATGTAACCCTGTTGTTTTTATTGTCTGTGTATTTTGTTTTTATTGTCTGTGTATGTATTTTGTTTTTATTGTCTGTGTGTGTATTTTGTTTTTGTTGTCTGTGTGTGTATTTTGTATGTACATAATGATATTACATTGGCGTTTTCTCCACAGCAACAACTGATGGCAATTTCCCATCTTGGCACAGTGGTTAACATCATAGATTCCCTGTTGGGAGGTGGTAGATTGATTGCCATCAGAACTTAGTATCACATTCCTCATCCTCATCAAGAAGCCATATTAAAAAACAAAGTCTCAAGTACTGTGGCCTTTGTTGCTTTGCTATTATGGTGACCTCAGTTTCGATTTCTTTCTGTATCTATGCCAATGGTGAGTTTGTGTTGGGGTTTCCAATACCGACAAGTTCATAGGGACTGCCATTGGATGGATGTGGTTGCCCCATCCACAGGAGCACACTCACTTGTGCTGGCTACGCGACTTGCAATTATTGTCATCAGTAGGTGGCTTAGGAGGTGGTATTCTGTGTATGTTGGATCAGAACAGGCTGCACTGAACACCACCTAAAGAACATGGTAGCAGTACAGTGTCTCCTCTTGTGGGTTGCCTCCAGACAACTTGACAGTGACTGCTCCCCATGGATTGCTGGTTCTGTGGTTATGACCAGATGACCCAAGATGTGTCTGTAGATGGGAGATCAGAATGAGAAGCATGGGGATAATGCCAGTGGAACATCAGACAGCTCAAACACAACTTTTGGGGGCAAGAGATAGCAGAACCATATTTGGCAGATCAACATATGTGGAAAAGATCTTTCCTACCATCCACAACATGAAGAAGTAAATGAACAAAAAATCTGTGATAAAATTCTCAGCAATGTTTTCAATATTGCAAAATTAAGTTTTCTCAGAAATGGTATGTTAAAGTCATTGCTCTATTCTTTGACAACAACAAAAAAGTGCTGAATCACATTCTGTCAATTAAAGTTACATTCTATCGAGATCAGTCCACTCAATATGATTTCTTATATCAGAGGAACACGCATGAATGAATATCTTTTTAGATATAGAACAAAGATTGGCTACTGTGAAAATATATTTATCAAAACAAGACTTTATCAGATTATTATAAACGATTTGAATCACAAGTGGAACTGCCTCTAAGAAACGAATTAATCAGTAACAATTACCAGAAGTACACAGTTACTGATCATGTCTTTGTGTCCTGAATCAAGCAATTTAAGCTTATTACCAAAGGAAGAAATTTGTAATGGATGCACCAAATAAGATGAACAAAAATTTAATAATGTTAGCTTGTGATAAACATTTGGAGCAAGTGTTTTTCAAAAATATATTCCTGGTGAAAGGCTGATCAGTCAAGTTGTAAGGAATTGACAGCTTAGGCTGGAAGCAAGATCACTTGGAAGGACACATCTTGTTTTCACCATCGAGGGAAATTGAAAGTAGGTTGCAGGAAAATATGCAGTCCTCTGTTCCTTCACATTTCCCCCACCCACTATCTACCCTTCATCATCCCCTTCTGGAATCCCTGTGGGGTATATTCATCACTCTAGCATTGAAATAGGAAAATCACCTTTTTGTTGTTTGTTTTTGTAATGATAATGATCATGTGTTCGTTTGCTTGCTTGTTTACATAATTATTATGATGATAATCAAAGGAATTGAGATGGTTCTGTTTTCATGTTAGCATGTAGTGCAGCATTTAAATTGTTTACAATGAGACTGTAAACAGAAAAGATTTCTTCACTGACTATTTTAATTATTTTGCTCTAGACCGTGTGTTTAAAGTATCGAAATATCTTGTCTTACGTGTGAGTCCTTCCCATATCATGGCTGTTCATGGTTAAATCAACATATGTAATCAAAGCGGGCACAACCCAGTTATGGTACTTGCATTTTGAATCTTTGCTGGTCAGGAAAATTACTTGGCCCAAGCAGCCAAGTTCGCACAGATTTCAGAACTGTCAAAACGTGTCGCTGAGTGGGAGGAGAAGATAAATCCAAGGCTACAAGAAGAGGTAAGTGGTGAAGGACCAACATAATTTGTAGAGCTTTTTTGTACTTGGTGGATTCTAAAAAAAAATTCTCTTTTTTTTGACACAGAGGAACTTCTGAACAACTACCTTAAAAAGGGAGTCTTGATTGTGTGCTAATTCTAGTGTTGACAGAAGTGTTCCTGAAAATCAAGTGTCTCCAGAAGGACAGCATTATTATTGGGAGTATCTTACCCGTTCACTGCCTAAAAATAGTACAAACAAAGGCTTTCCCAGTGCCAGGGAAATCTCATGATTTGGGGGTAATAATTAACAAAAAATTCTAGCTCAGAAACTACAAAAGATAGAAAAATGAAATCTATATAATTTTTGAAGGAAATTGAATGAAGATTTTGAATCTGGGCTTCTTTTGTTTTAATTTTGATAATAAAAAAGTATTTAGGCATTTAGATTTAGATAGATTTTTTTGCACGATCAAAAACATATGTATTTACCACTACATCTTCACACCCAAACAAGAACACAAAGCAAAAACGATGAAAATAAAGTTTGTATTGTCACACTACACCTGTAAATGAAAGTAAAACAGTTTAGAAGTCTATCAAGATGCTCACACTCTATGCAGACTGACCAGTCCACGACCACGCCCCCCCCCCCCCCCTCTCCCCATCACGCCCCCTTGCTGGACTTCAACCCTCTCTTTCACCCCTCATCTTCCCCTACCTTTCCATCTGCACCACGTCTGCACCGTGTCAGGCCGCGAGCAGGCCATGCTCCCCTCTCACGCTGACTTTCACATCACTGGCCACCGGCACGCAGTGCAGAGTACACACTAGGCTGGCTCGTTCGACACAAGTCAGCTGAACACACACTGAGGTCACACAGCCCGACTCATTTACTGACGAATATGGTCGGCAATTCCACCACTATCATCATCTCACCTTCATGCTCGAGTGAGTCGTTGAATAAAAGATTATTGTCTTTGTCAGAAATCATCAGCAGAGCCTGCTCAGCTGTGTAAATACGTTGATTTGGTCGCTGGGCTTGTCGAAGGTTGCGCCGCCATCTTTGCAAGCGAGACGAAGTGCTGGCTGGTCATCCAGTCAGTGATGAGAATAAATGGGCTTTCCCCTCACGTGTGGTCATTTACATATTATTTTAAGACTACAGACATATAAGGCTTTGTACGCACACTCTATTTGAGTCCGTTGATAGAAATAGTAACGAATGAAAATTCAAGAAAAATGCATGACGTCAGTGGACGGCCCATTGGCACTGGGAAAGCATTTTTACTTCGGCGTCGACTGACGGCCTAAAGGCACTCTTCGGGTTAAGCCGGATGGGATGGGGAAGGGAAGAGGTTCTCTGTGTTGAAAAAAAATAAATGGAAGGGTTTTAACAGACATCAACATTTATACAGTTTGTTGATTGCATTTGTGGAAGTTTGGTGCTTGTCCATCCTTCAGTGGAGCTACAGTTGCCAATAATTATGAAATAATTTGTAAATGAAAATCTGGACTCATGGGTGCCAGAGATGTCTTTAATCAGGAGGGTTGTCTTGGTTAAACTATAATTGTTTGTAGGATTAAAAACAAAACAAACAAAAAATAAAGAAAGTCTTAGAAAAGGAGGGGGATAGGGGGTGATGGAAGTAATAACTAAAGGCATTCCTGGTTGAACAAACTGTTAGTTCACAGAAACTCAGTGACTGAAAAATGATTACTTATTAATTTTTTAAGTGTACAGAAACTCATTGACTGAAAATGATTACTCATTAGACCTGCGAAGATCCCTTTCTTCCATTAAGAAAGGGTGAACACCGTAGTCGCACCTTCTCGCCACGTTAATGTGGGTGTTTCCTCAGGGGGACATGGGGCAGGTTGTTTTCACTAACGCGGCACGGGAGCGGAATACTGGCGCTATATCAAAACTAGATCCCGGCCTCTCCAATCAAGGAAAGCCGCAGGCTAGACCAGTCCAGATGGAGGAGTAAGGCCCCCACCAAAATGGAAGGAACTGAGTGAAGGCCCACCGGCGTGTGGATACGCCCTGACACTGCTCCAAGCCTTACCCCAGCCATGGGTTAAATGGCAAAAGCATCCAGCCTGCCGAAGGCGGAGTGTGTCAGCTACAGCGCAGGTCCTGGGGATAAATTAGGGCACACACGCATCAACGATTATGGTCATGCGTCAGACTACCTTATTATCATGGCGTCGTCCCTATCAGCGACAACCGGGAGGGACGGAGCCGGGCCCTTAGCCTCAAAGGGGCCCACCAAAGCGACCGGTGCCTCTGTTAACCTGACGGTCGGGGGAAGGCAGAGTAGAGCGACTGGCAGCTCTACGACACAAAACCTGGCCGGGGGAAGCGGAGTTTACAGGTGCAGCTTTGGGGAGCCCGTTCTGACCTGGAGAAGACCGCGGGCTTCATCATGGCGGCCGGGTTACAAGTCTGACGCATCCAGCTTCAATCGAACGCAGAAGAAGAAGAAGAAGATTACTCATTAATTTTTCTTTGAACTCAACAGTTGATGATCTTGTTCATACAAATTGTGTCACGACATTCTGTAAATCATTGTCTCAATTGAATGATTTTTTCTCAAAGCAATCCATATTCCTATGCAAACTAGGAACATGATTTAAGTTATCTTTGATAGCAGACTAACAGATTTAACAACTTTGATATAATACATGCCACACTACCAGATTGATTTTATTCATGCTGTTGTTGCCATGGCAGTACATGTATGTGTGGCTTCTGAGTGTACAGGTTTGTTGTGTTTAATGTGAGTCAGGTTCTTGGAAAGGCTTGGTTTTCATCAAATGTAATATGTGAAAACCTTGGTAAAAGCTGACGTTATTCTGTGACGCATGCTACCAGGAGCAGAGGGAAAGCTTTGACATCCACAAGTACGGCACCAACGTCATAGCAGGCTTGCACAAAGGCCAGAGAGTACCTTTCCGGCGTGTCGTCTGTGGCAAGCCCATCTTCCAGATCTGCAGACTGTTTCTGGCCACGTTGCAGCTAGTGAGCTTAAGTTTTTGATTTCTTTTCTTGTGAACAGAAAATTTGCTCTTGTAATCATGCATCTCTTTGTCCACATTCACACACATACACACTTGCGGGCATGCACACACACATGCACCGACACGCACGCATGCACACACATAAACGCACATGCATACACATACTCAGGGTCAAAGATTTCCTTCCTGAACTCTTTCGTACCAATCTGAAGCCAAAGAAATGAGAGATAAACAATTTATTGTGAAGATATTACAGAAAAAAAGATCGTGAATACTTGATAACAGGTAAATTGCTTAAAAAGAAAGAAAATCCATTTATCTGGGACACAGATTTGGTCGTGTTTACTTGAAGGATTTCACACTGTTCAAAACGGTTGTACTCATGGGAGCAAGGTATGCATCACAGTGCAGTCTTTTCCATGAAGACTTTCAGACAGTAACATTGTTAGATTTCAGGGGCTATAAAACTGTCTTCTCATTTTATGTGGAAGACCTCATTCTTGGTAAATATTGTCTGTTTCCCTGTCTGCCTTTGTTTCAGAACTTAATATAGCGTGTAAAGAAAAAAAGTATTTGTGTTGCAGTCTTTTTTTTTTTTTTTCTTTTTGTAATAATCCTCATGAGCTTGGTTCTTTTCAATCAACTCGGATTCAAGTGACGAAAACAAATTGAATATGCTTGGTACATTCGGATAAAGATTTGTGGGAGGGGAGGGATGGTGATGATTGCCTCCTGCAGTGCTGGTTGGGATTGCAATGGGAAGGAATTTGCCATGTGGGTGCAGAAGACAAGACAGAAGGAAAAAAAAGACAAGTAAATCTGCATCTTTTTTTTTAAGCCTTTTGCAGTGTTACCCTTGGTTGTTTGGCAATTTATTGTTTTGCTTTTGTGAGATTTTTCTTCACAGGTTTTTGAAAGAGAATAAACAAACTTATAATTTTACTGCTGACTTTTGCATTGTATCCCAGAAATGCAGAAGAAATAGCCAAATTATGTGTTTGTGCGATTGCTATAGAGGAAGAAAAAAATGAGAAAACTTTACTTGTGTGTTTTGACAGGCAAACACTTACAATGTGGAGCTGTCCTGCCCTGGTACCCTGGAAGATGCTATGGATAAACTGGAGATTCGCCTCTTATCCACAAAACGCCATTATGAAGAGTTGGCAGACTACCAGGCTCCTTCGTTAGCCAATAGTTAGTAATGGTTAAATAGAACTAGCCAAGGAAGTCAACTGCTTACAGCAGACAGCCTCTGATGTAAAAATGTGGACTTAAACCACGGTGCCTTTGTGGAATGTTATGTGTATATACATTTTTATACTCGAAAAAGAGACATCAACAATGAATTGTACTTATCAGCAGTGGATTTGGTCTACGATGTTGAGAATTTGACAGAAAGGGTGTTCAGACAGCGGATTATTTGTTACTCTTAATGATGTGGAAAGACGCTTTGAATGGTTCATAAGCTTTTTACAGATGCGTATAAGTTTGTACAGTTGGATCGGCAAAATATGGCCTCACAGATGCCTACATTATCTCATCCTTAAAAATCATTTTCATCTCATTATAAGCGATTGTGCCAAGATCTGTCATGAATAAACGCAGTTTAATTTGAAAGAAAAACATGTGACCGAAGGTTCCAGTGGGTCCCAGAGAAGTATTGTCCTCAACTGCCGAACCAAGCAGCCGCAACCAGTGCTGAATCAGGCATAACATATGCCTTCCAGTCAAACAATCTTTCTGATATTATGACCAGCAGTGAGTCATATTTGCAAAGAGTATCGCAACAGTTGATTTCAGGAAAAGAAGTAACTTCAAAGCTGCTAGTCATACAGGGAAGCTTACAAAAACTGGAAACAGTGACTAGACAAGAAAATATGCGCAAAGAGACAGTTGCGACATCAGCTATTTCTGGTAATGTGACTGAAGGAGGAACACTGAGTGGTGCTTTTGACAGTAGTCTATAGTTATCCCTTGCAAGGTGGGTGGAGTGTTACCATTATGAGAACAGGAAGAGGGAGCAAGCACCAGCTCATGGCCTGGTGAAGGATGAAACTTTTTGGTGCAACCATCTGGCCCATAAACTCATTAACTTGTCTCCATTTTGTTGTTTTGATGTGGTCCTTTTCACTGCCTAAGGTAAGAATGAAATTAAGGAGAACGAGAGGAGTTAAAATTGTTTAAGGGTGAGTTGGTACATGGATCTCATTTGACCCATTCTTCCCACTCCGTTGTACACTTGTTCTCTATCGGTACAGTGATACCTTTCAGTAAAAACTCATGCAGTAAAGATTTCCTCCATAAACACTTGCATTTCTAGAACATTTTTCTCTTTGTGTATACTTGTTCACCTGCCTCTGAATGGTCCACCCTTTAAAGGACCCATTCTTAAGGCTTTCTGGGGACTGATAATTGGAGGTTCCACCATGCTATGTTTAACTTGTTCACTCCCTACCTTATCCTGTCATGCATGTGCACTCATGACACATTTTGAAGCATGAATCACAAAATGCAAGTGATGCCTTTGGTCAACACAACACAGAATGGAGTGCATACTGTACTGTGCTTACGGCCAAAAATAGCGCCCTGCGTTGGTGAGGTGAAAGGATGGAAAGGAAAAAGAGGGCATTATCCATCATTGGACATCAGATGTGAAATGGTCAGACCCTAAGTCCTCTTTTTGTTAACATCTTTCACCAAAGAGAACTGCTGTCATGTACATCCCCCCCCCCCCCCCCCCCCCCCCCCCCCCACCCACAGCCCTGATGTGGCCCTTTGCGGTCGGCTGGGCTATAAGCAACATTATCTTATCTTATGTACATCCCCAGTTTCACCTGTTTACTCCCCAACCCTCCATGCTCTCCCTCTGCTTCTTTCTGCCTTTTCCCTCCCAGCACCTTTTGGTCTGGCGTCCTGATTCTGTACATTTTCCCCATTGCTCCCTGTCTGTCTCTGTCCTTCACTGAACAGAAAGAATCATGTTTTTGAAAATCATGTCCATTGCTCTCTCTCTTTGTCATTCTTCCGTCCACATCAATTTCAGTCTCATGCTCTCTCACACAAGCCCTCACCACATGCATCTTTCTGTGTATATCTTGAATCCACACATGCACATGCACATTCACGTTTGTTTGAACTCTTTCTTACATGTGATCTACAGCTTATACTTATTCATTGCTTACATCCAGCTTTTTTTTTTCTCTGATCAGGAATGGAAAAGACACTTTTTCTCTGATGTGAAGATTGATTTAATTGAAGTAATGACTTTTGTGTACACAAATGGACTTGTTTCAATTTCATAACCTGTGTAGATTTATGAGACTGTCACAGTCTGTTTCACTCTCTTTTGCACAGTTATTTTCTTCAAGTTCACATGTAAAACAGTATACCTGAAACTGCAAATTTGAGTTAAAATTCAATGAAGATAGGGTGGAGAGTGCAATTATAAGAGAAAAGATCCTTGATATTAAGAATAGACGGAAGAGTGGGAATCCTGGCAAAAATGGAGTTCAGAGTGTTCCTGTACAAATCATGGCACTGTCGCAGAGCAAAGAGTATGGGAAGCCAAAATGAGAGAGATGATAGAACAAGAATGCATGAAATCAGAACAAAGTTATATGCATTTTTTTTTGGGTTTGTTCTTTTCATGCAGCTGTACATTTTTAAGTGGGCAGCATTGTGACAGCTTCAGTTAATGGTTGTTTGTGTCACCAGTGAGTTTGGTGTTCTTGCTTATCGCTCTGTCATGAGTACAGCTAGTGCTATGTCGGTAGTATATACATCTGTGAACAATAACTTTTATTGAAGATGTCATTTTTTCCCCTTCAGCTAGCATATTTTAGGAACCATTGCTTCGGAAAAAGATGTTCTGTTCAAGAAGGTGAGAAATGTAAAAGTAGTAGGAGTTTGGTTGTAATGAGGTGGCTATTGAGTTGCTCCTTCACGGTCAGAAGTAAATTTGGGGAACCCTGTGTAATTTTCATTGGTGATCATAGAACTGTAAACCAAACAGAAAAGTATCAAAATTGTCACGCATTTAAAAAAAACAAACATATTTAGCTGTCACAAATATGTGTTTTCATTAACATTGCTGATATTGATGCTTGATATTGATTACATGTCAGTTTTTTTCAAATCGAAGATAAACAAAAGGAGGTGAGGAGGAGTAGGGGGTAGAAATATGAAAGTAGATTGCTTTGTGATGAAAAAGATTGAAATTAAGTTCAACAGTTAATAAAAGCAGAGAATCATCTTCATATTCATGCTATAAACAAATTATAAATAAAACAAATTCTCAACTGTTAATGATTTTCTACTTGTGATGAAGTCAGTGTGTATGCGGCGACCATGAGCAGTGTTGTGAACAAAGTGCACGCATACCTTTCCACTTGTCTGTGTTTGATCTTTTTGATGAATTTCTGTACCCTGACTTATGTGTGTTTTGTTTCTGGTCGTGGCAAGCTGTGGAGATGACGTGTGATGATTTCTGGCCGTAAAGTGGAGTGCTATACTGCAGCAGATGAATATTATGATCATAAATATTGTCTTTCTCATTGTGCAAACAGTCCATTCATCAGGACAAAAGTGGTTAGTGGTTTTTTAATTCTTTATTCGCAGTGCGTCATGTCTGCAATGTACGTATGTCTTTTATTGGTGTTAGGATTTTTACATCATTGATTTTCATTTGAGTTTGTAAGAGCAAATGCTGTAATGTCCAGGAGACAGGCATATTAACATATGTACATATTCTGATTGGATGTTAGATTCTCTGTTTCCTAGGAAGGGAATTTAGCTGGCAGTTGGTTACAATCAACCGTTTGGTAACCAGCTCTAAAAAGGATCTGTAGACAAAGCCAAGTCCTTACTAAGGACAGTTAATAGTCAGATGTGAAATGTAGATTTCAGAGTGGCCATTCTTTAACCCTCTTATACTCGCAACGGGAGAATCCGGGACTGAACGTCGGGCGCCTGTTCTTCCCGTACCGGGACGTACCGGGACCTCTCTGTGGGAATTTTCCATCACGCAGTGATCACGTGTGTAGACACACTCAGTCGCAGACAGTAACTAGGAAGACTCAGGCATGGCCCAATCATGTGTTGGCACTATTTTTGGGTGATGGAACCGTGTGTGTTCATTGAGAATAGGTACAGAACGCAGCGAGTAACTTTGTGAATGGAAACTGACCGACTTTCACAATGGCGGCTTTCGCGTCTGCTACGAACGACGAGATGGTCGACCACTCGCAAGAGGAGTTAGATGAAATTATTGTAGAAGTGGAGACATTTGAAAGAAAAATGGAGAATGAAAGTGATATAGAAGTAGGTAGTAGTGTTGAAGAAGACGGTGAAGTGCAAAGCGACCCGGAATACAATGTTCCACTGGCAGCGCTTCAGACAAAATGGCGGCCCGCGACACACGCATGGCAGGGGTGCATCAGTTTCAGGAACCCACTGGGCCGGCTTACTCGTTACCTGACACTGCTACACACACTTGTTTTTTTCGTTTTGTTTGTTCCTCTTTGTTTTTTAAGACTGCTACCGATGAAAGAAACAGGTATACAAGACAAAAACAAGCTGCAAAGGGCGCACCTGACCCTCTTTTATAGTATTGTGTGTGACATGTGACAAGTTTTGTATGACATTGGTGGGACAACCAGTGGGACCTGTACTGCCAGGCAGCAGATGGTTCACGTCAGGTAGGCCTCAGGTTTCATCTTACACTAACAGCCTGCATCAGCATGGTGATTGCGCATGCTTGCATGCTGTAAACTTGATTGTCATCATAAAATGTCACGTGTCTGGTGACAATTTGGTGACAGTGACACGACCTATATCTCTAAGACAGACAAAATAGAGTTCAAAGTGAAGTGCATGCTCTTCTGAAACTGTCTGCCAATTTTCTTTCTCCTAGAGGTTCAGATACATTCCCCATAAGTTAATAATCACACATACCCATTTTTAGGCTGAAACCTGTAAAAGAATCTGAAATCTAGGGGAAGTTTGCAGTCAGAGAAACTGAGTACAAGAGGGTTAATGAATACAGAGGTGTTGAAATTCTGACGAATTTCTACCTTTCTTGACATTTTCTTAGCGAAGCAAATCCTGAGTCATTTTCAAATTCATGAGTACAAATACAGGGTTCATATAAGAGCAGTTGGAATTTCATGTGCCAGAAAAAATGTTGGTCAGGCGAAGGGGTGGTACCAATTTCTCACTCAATGAAGCGCTACGGATTACATTACAAAATTGATCTGATGATGAGGGGAACTATAAAGACAGATTGAAAATTATGAAAGGGAAAAGGAAAGCAAATTATGTGAAGATGCAGCTGAAAATAATGATTCTGATGACAAGTCAACATCAACTGCAGCAGACACCGCCGCAACACACATGGTCCTTGATGAAGCCGATTCAGATGATTTGGACACAAATCCATTTAATCAGTATGTGGCCTCTGCAAACAATGGCAACTTTGCTGACTTGTTTGCTTCTGATTCTGATGGCAGCTAGACCGTCACTATGATTATGAGTCAGATAACCATGATCACCCATGTATGGACACTGATGTAGACGAAGAGTTCCCTTCCAAGATGATTAGATCAAAATGAAAGTGGGTGTGCCATATGCCTGCCGATTTCATATGAATTCCCAAACTCACGGGTAAATATAAACTTTCCCCATTTTCCTCCCTCCCTCCTCAGGTGTGCTTTGGTTCATACCTGCATGCATGCTTACGCTAACGTACATGCTTCAGTGTTTGTGTGTGCACGCATACATGCATGTGTGCGTCTGTCTATGTAGTGGATATGCATGCTTGAATGTTGACTTATATATATATACACATTGTGCACGCCTTGTGTGTGTATTTGATTGCTGACTAATACAAAGAATGAGCAGACAAGACAGTGCTTTGTGTGTATGTTTGCAGTATTGGTGTTTAGCAGCATGGCATAAGCTGCTTTTTTTCAGAACTAGTTGCAATTCAGCCTGACCTGGGAACTGACCCTCAACCTACTGATGTGTACTGACCGTTGACAACACGTTAACAAAGAAGACAAAAAGGCAAACAAACAGGTATGCAAAATTGTTGAGGAAAAGTTGCAAATGAGTCCGCTGACTTCAAAATGTGTTCACGCATCTTGGGGTGAAAAGGTCACAGAGGCAGATATTCACAATTTTCTGGCCATCTGCCTTCACATGGGCATTGTCAACAAGTCCCAAACAGCCAATTACTGGTCAACTAACCCTGCCCACCATACATCTTACGCTGGACAGATCATGACCAGAGATTGTGTCAAGGCAATCCTGGTCTTTCAGCAGGTCAATGACAATGCTCACTACATGCCCTTTGGCCAGGAAAATCATGAACCAGGCCACAAAATTCAGCCATCTTTGACCATCCTCAAAGAAAATTTCAGGTCTACAAGCCCAGCAAGGACATCTGTGTTGAGGCAATGTCCCCTTTCAAAGGACATGTCCGCTTCAAGGTCTTCATGAAAGACAAGCCCATTGATTGGGGTTTTAAATTCTGTGAACGTGGTGAAAGTAAGAAAAGCTACGTATACAGGTTTGGGACGTTTTGCTGCAACAAATGTCCTAGCAACATGCCCCAAGACATGGTGACCAGACTCACTGGCCCGATGGTAAACAAAGATTATCATCTGTACATTGACAATTATTATTGTGATCCCAAGATTGTTCATCACTGGCGAGACAGGGCACCATGGTCTGTTAAACTGTGCGAAAGAACAGCATTGGCATGCCTCCTGACCTTGGCAACTAGCCCATGGAGAGAGGCCAGATGGACTTCCATCATCAGGGTGAGGTTGTGGCTACCCAGTTGAAACAAGGATGTCTTCACTCTGTCCACCCTTCGCAGGCCACAGCTGAAGAGAGGAAAAACAAAAGCCAACATCAGACATTGAATGTATGAAATACATAGCTGGCGTTGATCACATGATCAACTGGTGGCCTACTTCCCCATCCACAGACAGATCCTTTTTCCATCTTCTCACCCTGTGCACTAACCAGACCATGATCATCCTAAATAAACACAGGTGTCACACGGTAGGGTGTGACAGTTCCAATTCTACTCAATCCACGCGACACACACGACCAATCACCCAACTCTGCACACCGTAATAACGTGATACAACAATTTTAATTTCTGTGTGATCGCGCGCAAGAAATCTTTCAAGAAATACTAAAGTCCTCCTTCACTTTGTTTTTGCTAAATGATCAAGCTTTCCGCAAATGTTCAAACTTTCCGCAAATGTTCAAAATACCATGCACTTATCTTCGTTGACGTCGAGGGGAAACTTTAAACGGGGCGGCCCCAAACAGTCCAGATGAAGTGGTGCCAAACAGTCGCGGCTGATGAAAACGACGGAGGCCTCCCTCCCGACGGTCGAATTTCTTCCAAGCGTCGAAATTCGGTGTAGACCGGAACGGCGTCGGTGAAGATAATGGTTAGTAGTTAGGGTAGAAAACCTGCACACGTGATCTGACTGGAGATCTACTCTTATACTATAATATGCCCAGACAGAAATCTGAATGTGTCAACTGACAAACAAACACAGCACAAATGCTTACATTCCTGCTGTGGGGTGTCGTGCTGGTAGTGTCTATGGGCACAATGATAAACACATATATGGCAGACGAGTGATACATCAAATGAGAGATGTCGCTTCGCCCCCCCCTGGAGCTGCATCCCTACATCTGCACAAGAACGATCATAAAACATCGTAATCAATGTCTTAATAATTTCAGAATAAATTAAATTCAACCAAACATTGTTAACTAATCAATATTAATACCGCTCTCGCACTCCTAATTCATAATTCTAGCCTATGAATACCGGCTGCTAACTTACTCGACAGAGCGGCGCTATGGTCATGATGATCCTGGCAGCACGGTTTCCTCAAATCTCGGGCTCCAGGGTCATCAAGGCTAGCCTCGCTTGGCTGGGACTTGCAGCAGTCTCCAAGCGGAAAGAGTTGTGTGCGGCGTATAACGAGGATGGAGAATAAATAACGTCGATTTCAACGCACAGGAAAATATCACCGGTGTTGAAAGACTAAGAGCAAATTATTATACTCTTTTACTTTAAACTTGGTTGCTTGTGGACTCAAAATGTCTCTTCTTCCTTTCCACAGTCGCAGAATCAAAGCACACGTCTGCCTCCTTCCATCTGCCGTACACAACTGGCAGTTCCTGCTCCTAACGCCTACTCCATGGTTACGGTGGTCAACAAATCATCCGATTCGCTGAACTAACCGCAACCACAAAATTCACTTTGAATAAGAAAAAAAAATTACACCGAAGTTGCGTCATTTGAAAGTTCAAATGACGTAATTTTACAACTACGTAGAGAGATGACATTATATTTGTCAAAGACGCCTTTCCATGTTACATATATGCCCCCACTTAAGATTAAAAACATGATGAAATCGTGCTTTTAATCCATTCAAATTAACTTGGAAACTGACATATATAACCAACTTCAACTTTCCCAATAGGAATAACCTATATTTGGTTCGATAACCAATTTCTCGAAACCTTTACTAATGTGAATAGAAGAGGCGACGAACTTAACTCGGCAGATTAAATTGCAAAGCTAGTTTCACTTTCACATCAACAAAACAACGTGTCCAAAGTTCATGACCCCTGGTCATGACGTCAAACTATCCTATGACGCATAAGCATCCGCATCAGAAATAGTTTTCCCTCAGTTGCTTCCCTTCAACTGAAACATACATTTAGTCAGCGCTTATACTAGGTAAATGTGCCTTGGAGTCTCACAGTATCGCCCCGCTCCGTCAACGTTTTTAGATACAATTATAGAATAAGTCGTACACAAATGACATTGAACAACCCTAAGCGTTCCACAGCTCAGCTCCCCTTCGCTACTATGATATATAGCCATAACGAAGCCTCTTGCTTCCACCACGGACTACCTTCACTAATAGTCTCCCTAAGCCTCCTGCTTAGTCACACACGCTACTATGATTGGTAGCAAAACTTACGAAGCCTTCCGCTTCCAGATTTCACTGCTCCCAAAGCAGTCGAGATTATACATCTCATCACTAGCGTCCACTAACGCTAGACTGGTGCATACATGGCACCTCCTCGTGGATTGCAACCAATCCACCACCTGAGTGTCTTCCAACACTCCACACACGTGCTATGATGGGCACATACAGAGATCGTCCTCATACTCTTATGAGACGTCCCTCGTCTGATTACAACCGTCGGTAACCAAACCTCACCTCTCTACAATTCTCACCTCACCTCTCTACAACTCTCTGGACAAACGCACAACACGACTATCTTATAATGCACCTTTGCACAAATACTTTACGTTATGCTTCTGACAACAACAACAAAAAATATATTCGCTACATCCCCATGTAGCTCTGAGGACTCTTTCCTCAATTAAAACTTATGTTGTTTTATATCTCTTCATATGCAGTTTTATATAGACCGCCACACTATTCTTTTTAACCGATTTCCGCAGTATTATATTGACTGCAATTGCACAATAGCAATGAATCCTTTCAGCACACACTGATAGGCTGCACTTCATTTTACACAATGACATAACAATACATGACTAGTAGATACAATACACGTAACTGTTGCATTTCTTTTCCACTCCCCTAGTGGATGCGCGCGACATGTAGTCAGCGCCTATTTTATCTTCTCCTGGAATCACTCTCAGAGTGAATTCATGTTGCTGCAGCTGCAGCGCCCAACGCATCAATCGTCCGGAGTCTGTCTTTGAGCGTTTCAGATACTCGAGTGGACGATGATCTGTTTCAAGGGTGAAATGAACTCCGTACAAGTACGGTTCATATTTCTTGACTGCCCAGACAATCCCCAAACACTCCTTTTCAATGGTGGAGTAATTCGTTTCGGCCCCCTTTAGCTTCTTGCTGGCATATGCTACTGGCATCAGTTTTCCTTCCCTTTCCTGTAAGAGCACAGCACCAAGGCCAGTGTCTGAAGCATCTGTTCTCAGCATGTATTCCGTTTCTGGGTCGGGGATGATCAAGATTGGCTTGATCGTGAGCTTTTCTTTCAGGGTGACAAATGCCTTCTGGCATGACTCTGTCCAATTTACATTTTCCGGTTTCCCTTTCTTGTGCTCTTTCGGCAGGGTTGCCCTTCTGTGCCGCCGATCCTTCTTTGGACGACGCCGACAGATCTGAACTACACACCACATGAAGAATGTGACAGCCACCAGATAGGCGATGAAGATGACGACTGCAAGTCGTTTGGAGTTGGATCTTGGTTTACTCGTATAAAAGAAGCTAGTAGCTTTATCATCTCCCTGGTCCAACACCAGTATTGAGATCGTCTGGACTGTAGCTGTACTCCCACTCTGGTTCGCCCGTTGCTGAACGCCAGGAGTCTTGGCAGCCCCTCCCACAGCTATGTTGTTTTGTGAAGCTTGGAGGGCCGCCTGTTCTTCGTTTAGCTCTCTCGGTGAAACTTTTGCCAATACCGATTGTTTCATTCTCAAGGGTGGTTGCTCTGTTCCCTGTGATGTGCTCGCTGATCAATCGCCGTCACCGTCTCTGTTTCTCTTTCCGGAACAGGCATGGAGTCCTCGGTCTCCTTGCTCGATCACGGTACCCTGTTTTTCTAATGGTCCTTCCCCATTGCCTATAAGGACCGGAACAGGCGCGTCTTCTGCGACAAGCACCTCGACTCTTCCACTGTAGTATGGCGTTTCCATCGCCACAATGGCAGTCGGCAAACGATCCTTTGTGTTGTTGGCGTATCGCACGACCTTACTCCTTCCAGTGTAACACCTCTCAGGAACGAGATCTTTGTGCACCTGGGTTTGTGTAGCCCCAGTATCTCGCATACCTCGCGCTTCGGTTCCCTCGATCTTCACCGTGCAGTGATATTTGCTCTTACTGGATCTGTCTATCTGAGCATATGCTTGTGTGTTTTCACACTCGTCCGGCACTGTATCGCCAATGATCACTGACACTTGGGCTTTGTGGTGTGGACAGTCCTTGATCATGTGCTGACCTCCACATTTAAAGCACTTTCCGTTCGTTGCTCGAGAGAAGCTCGGTGGTCCTCTCCTATTGTTAAACCGGTTTTGATACGGATAACTTCTGAAATCTGGTTTCGGCCTTCCCCCCACAGCTCTTGGGGTTTCTTGGAAGCTTCTTGGGGTGTTGCCCCCATTCGCGTTGCCATGTTCCTGATATGGTCTTGAGCTTATCAGCTTCCCGTTGATTAGTCTCTTCTCAGCCAAACGGGACTCCTCGAAAAGGTTGGCTGCTTTGATGACATCTTGTTTGTTCATAGGTTCTCTTTCCCTGATGAATCTCGCCTTATCCGCGTTCTGCGTTTCCAAGAACTTTTCCGTCAAGAGCATCTCTTTCAGATCTTTCTCAGATTTGTCTGACATCTCGATCCACCGCTTCATCATGTGGTCGAGCCTTTCCCAATACACATGATTCTCTTCCCCCTCTCTAGGCTTTGCGCTGCGGAACTTCTTCCTGTACATGACCGCAGTCAACTGATGCCTTCTCAAGAGGGTCCGCTTGATGGCGTGGTAATCAGCGCTTTCTTCTAGCGGCAACTGCACATATGCGTCTCTTGCCTCTCCTTTTAGCAACGGTGCTAATCTCGTGCCCCATTCTTCTTCTCCCCAACGATTGAGGGTTGCGACACGTTCAAATTGTGCAAGATATGCCTCGATGTCATCTTTGTCGTCCAAGTATGGCATCTTGACTTTATTGCCTGCCTGACTTGGCCCATTCTGCTTCATAGAAATTTGCATGTTCGAGTCGAGCCACTTGAGCTCAAGCTCGTACTCACGAGTTTGCACGCGCTCTGTGCGATCCGTTTCGATGCCCTCGCGTTGCATCTCTCTCTGGAACTCGCGTTCTTCCGCTTCCAGTCTGTCTTCGCGTTCAGCTTTTCATTCTTCGGCAGCTGCTCTCTTTTCTTCTGCCTCGCGTTCGGCTTTTCGTTCTTCGGCAGCTGCTCTCTTTTCTTCTGCCTCGCGTTCGGCTTTTCGTTCTTCGAACGCCAGGCGTTCGCGTTCGCGTTCGGCCTCCAGCTTTAGCTGGGCTCGTTCAGCATCTAATCTCTGCTGTTCCTTGATATAATCTATAAGGTCCTTTCCCTTAAGTCCTAGGGCCTCACCCTGTGCCTTGAGCATCACAAACGTCGGATCCATTCCGGACGTGCTCTGTGACGTGCCCAACGCCTGTCTCTTAGACATCTTCAAAACTTTACACTAAAGCAACCAAACAATTACGTATACACACTAGTCACATACAACAATACTCTCGATCCCCCTGGATCTAAATACCTTGTCGTTATAAGACAATGATATTTCACTCTAATTCCCGGTATAGGGTAATTTCAAAGTCACTCGACTTTCACACAATAAAATAATATAATAAAGGCCTATCGAGTTTTCTTTGCCTAACTATCTTACCAAAACATACTACAGTTATTCTCTCAAGTGAACTTTACGAATTTGGATTCAACTTTAGATTTAGATTTAGAGAGAAAAGGAAAATCAGACTTGTTTACATGTAGCCATGCAGCGCTCCAAGGAGAGCGAAGTCGCCTCCCAACCTCCCACGATGTGAGAGCAGGATGAGAAGCCCCGTGCGTAGCGGGATTAGAGGAATTGGATTTGGGCTTATCCCACCGCTGCCACCATATGTCACACGGTAGGGTGTGACAGTTCCAATTCTACTCAATCCACGCGACACACACGACCAATCACCCAACTCTGCACACCATAATAACGTGATACAACAATTTTAATTTCTGTGTGATCGCGCGCAAGAAATCTTTCAAGAAATACTAAAGTCCTCCTTCACTTTGTTTTTGCTAAATGATCAAGCTTTCCGCAAATGTTCAAACTTTCCGCAAATGTTCAAAATACCATGCACTTATCTTCGTTGACGTCGAGGGGAAACTTTAAACGGGGCGGCCCCAAACAGTCCAGATGAAGTGGTGCCAAACAGTCGCGGCTGATGAAAACGACGGAGGGAAAGATTTCTTGCGCGCGATCACACAGAAATAAAATTGTGTATCACGTTATTACGGTGTGCAGAGTTGGGTGATTGGTCGTGTGTGTCGCGTGGATTGAGTAGAATTGGAACTGTCACACCATACCGTGTGACAACAGGACTGAAAGAAGAGTGGTGACATCCCTTCTGATGGACCTTCCCACTGTCAGGGATATTTAGATTCCTGACCATGAAGGCGATGGTCCTGACTTAGTGACTACCTTTGACCAGGATGTCCGGTCATCATTTCCCAGCTGTGCTGCCTCCCACTGAAAGGAATGATGCACCATACAGAAACTGTGTAGTGTGTTACACCAAACAGAGGGACCAGCTGAAGAAGATCATCAAGCAAAGCAAGTATTGCTGTCCAGAGTGTGGGAAGGGAATGTGCACTCCACATTGCTTCTGTGAATTCCATGCAAAGAAGACCTATGCTGCTGTGTGTACACTGGCAGTGTTCAATAGTCTGTGTGTACAGGATGGGTGCTGTGAATCAAATGTATGTTGATCTGTACTGCACTTTTTTTTTTTAACAAGGAAACAAATACTACTGTGCGATAAGTGTGTATGGGTAGTGTTCAATAGCCTGTAACAATTTACTCCTGTGAATCAAGTTTGAAGTTATCAGTAATTCTGTGCTTTTTTGTGTGTATGTTACTACATGAAAATTTATGCTGCTATATGATTAGTACGAACAGCCAGTGTTCGAAAGTCGGTGTGTAAATGCTATAAATCAATTGCGTCATAACCAGCAATTCTCCGCTCTTTCTTTCATTTTCATGGTGTGTTATTGTTTTCATTTCATTTGTGGGTTAAAGTGTCATCTGTGGGTGAAGAGTCTTCTGTGGTGAAAAAAAAATTAAGTTTTTTATAGGTGAAACGGTCATCAATGGATGGAAAGTGTTATAGGTGGGTTTAATCTGTGGGTGAAAAGTTTTCCATGGGTGAAATTCTGATCAAAAGTGTGATGTGCAGCTGGAAAGTGTCATCAATGGGTGAAAAGTTATTCTGGTGTATCAATCTGTGGGCGAGAAGTGTCATCTCAAAACATGCATCGCAAAACGTCCATGGTCCTTCTGCACTTAAACAATTCAACAGATTTGTCCAGATGCTGTCAGTAGCACATTTCATTACCTGCAGCTAGTCATTACAAATTGTGCAGGCAGAAGTGAATTAGACAGGACCTTTTTTTTTTACTGGCATAAGGCAGCTGTATTTTCATGTTGGACAGAACGTTAAGTCTGGAGAACAAGCATCTTTTTGATCTTTCTAATTTCGTTGTCAGATGTGTGGCATGTTTTGATTCAGATTCTTTACGTGACCTTCCAAATGCCATCTTGGATTGAAATGACAGCGCATCAGCCAGAATCAGTTATTTCCCTTCACTCAGTGCTGCTGAACAGCATAACTGCACTTCAGTTACAGTAGTGCTGCCTAGGTAGGAGCAGATTCAACTGTGGTGGGCACTCACTGTGTTGAACAAGCCAGCTGCGTTCTCAATAGTTGAATAAGCCTACTGAAATGGCTCTTTCAAAAATGTGATTTTGACAATGTCTAATAAAAAGAAAGTGTAATGACGGAATGAAGCCATTTGCCTTCTCAGGTTGGACTTGTTGTGAAGACTCCAAGACAACTGATAGCTGATGAGAATTATTTATTAGACCCGACAGAGGAGCCATTTTCTCCACGATTTTATTTGTTCCAAACCCATTCCAACCCTCCGATCTCCCAACCACCTATCAGAGGACTGTAAATATCTAGGCTGCCGTTTTATCTCACAAAAATTAATTTTTGACTCTCATGGTTCATACAGATCTCAAAAAAACAAAATTCTAGACTTTGTCCAAACCAGATTGAAAGTTTTTCAAATGGTCACCAAGATCCCTGCCAAATCACATAATGAAAGAGAGGATACATGTATACTGGCACAGCCCTTTTAAATTCATTCTTTGTATCTGATCTTTCAGGGCTTTGGCAAGATCAGTTCCTTTCATAAAAGAAGGGAGGAAAAGCATCAGTAAACCTGTTTTTAAACCGTGCAAATATTGATTAGAAACTCTTTCTGCTGTAGAAATTTATATCAAACAAAAAATATTCTAATCTTCGAGAACTTTTTATCACTCCTGGTGGAACACCTCTGAACATGATTTTGATAGAATCCATGATAGAGTGTTTATGTCTGACATCAAGCAAGTGCCAGTACTCTACAAGAACATTTTTAAAACAGTCTGTAATACATCACATGACTCAATCTGTTAACAGCCAGCCTTTTGTCTGAGAAAGGAATTTCAAAATCAAACACATTATTAAGAAGTGTTGTGGCTGACAGTATCTGTTATTTTCCCCTCTTTCAGCATGGCCCTGGACATTTTGCAAGGTTCTGTATTTTCCACCCTTTTTTCCCCAGAACTGGAAAATTTTCAAAACTGTTATGAACTCTGGATGGTTACATAATGTCTGTGCCCATCTTGTATGATCTAAACAATGGACTATTTGGCGCAAAAGTTACCGGGCGTACTGTGTAATCTTCAGTGCTGAAAAGGTTTAAGACCTGCCTGCAATGGGATTGCAACAGCTGCTTGGTTTGCCTGAACTAAATTGGTGATCCCGCAGTTTTTTTTGTATTTTTCCATTATCCTTCCATTTCAGTTTTCACATAACACTTTCCTGGCCATCTCAGTTTTCCATCAATACTTTTTCCGCAGCATGTGGGAACAAGGGAACATGTCGGTGACCATTCTTTTACCCGAAATGAGTTTGGTATTTTTTTTTTGGGATGGAAGGGTAAAAACAACTCAGTTCTTCCATCTCAAGCCGTACGAGTCACGCATCTATCAGTATCACTCCTTTGTAGAGTCTTGCCTAATCAAGTTTCTTTTACAGATCAACAAACATGTTCTTTTTTTTAATATGCATCACTTCCCATCAGATGACTGCAAATGATGTGCTGGTATGTGAATAATTTAAGTTTTGTGCATTTAACATTAGGTCACATTCTTTTCTCTTCTCCCTTAATTCTGTGGGTAGCCTTTGGAGTACTACACTGAAGAACCATTCACCAGGTTCTTCCATTTGTCAGTGTTTGCCAAGGCTTAGGTCTAGATACCAGTGTTTACCATGAACCCATTCTGCATGTTGATCCAGTGTCCTAGTCTCTGCCAGTGTTTACCAGACCCATTCTGCAATGTTGTCAGTCTAGTCTCTGCCAGTGTTTACCAGACCCATTCTGCAATGTTGTCAGTCTAGTCTCTGCCAGTGTTTACCAGACCCATTCTGCAATGTTGTCAGTCTAGTCTCTGCCAGTGTTTACCAGACCCATTCTGCAATGTTGTCCGTCCAGTCTCTGCCAGTGTTTACCAGACCCATTCTGCAATGTTGTCAGTCTAGTCTCTGCCAGTGTTTACCAGACCCATTCTGCAATGTTGTCCGTCCAGTCTCTGCCAGTGTTTACCAGACCCATTCTGCAATGTTGTCGGTCTAGTCTCTGCCAGTGTTTACCAGACCCATTCTGCAATGTTGTCAGTCTAGTCTCTGCCAGTGTTTACCAGACCCATTCTGCAATGTTGTCAGTCCAGTCTCTGCCAGGGTTTACCAGACCCATTCTGCAATGTTGTCAGTCCAGTCTCTGCCAGGGTTTACCAGACCCATTCTGCAATGTTGTCAGTCCAGCAATTTCTCTGTCTCAATCCTTCAACAGTTTCTGAGAATTATATGGCCATGTAATGTTTTGATGTCAGATCTTCATAAGGTCCTCGAGTGCTGCATGATGGTCCGATGCTCTTGCTCATTGGCAACATGATCAATAATTTTGATGTACAATATTAAGAAGTTAACGCTTCATTTCAATTCTTTATCTACTATGCAGTCACTTTGGATAGAATACATACTTGGTGGTTGTAAAACTAACTGCAGAGTTGTGGACTTTGTATCAGATGAGATACCAAAAAAGTTTAATAAAGAAACAAGTATTAGTAAGCATGAAAAGAATTAGAACAGATTTTTTCCATGGACAAACCCATTCTCTCAAGACAAACACAAGGTATGTATTTCATTCATATCTTTATTCTCTTATCAATTTCCCCAGCCAACTTCATTCTAAATGAACCTTGTTCCATCAAAATGGGATTTGAGTATGTGGGAATGTATACATGTAGGAACTGACAACTATCCCTTCTCCCAAAATGTGTAGGCCATCAATGACATGGTATGAGCACTTCTTCCCCATACATTGATGTGCATTTTCACACTTTAGGACAGTCTTTTCTCCCATGATCAAATCTGTGTTTATGTGCCAGTAGCTGTATCACAAACCCACTCTGGAATCTCTGCCATGGCAATAGTTCCAATTTTGAAAGACATTTGTCAGGTAGGTCAATCAATGTAATTTTTTTTCATACAGCATACAGGATAAACATACACAGACGCACATATCTTCAGCCACAAATGTGCAGACGTTTCTGCCTACTCAGACAAACAAGACAACATATGCATGCACACTTTCTTTTCCTCATGTGATCTTTCAAAGGAAGCAGACAGAACAAATTTATACAAATAAACCGTAATTTTGCATGTAACAAGATCTGGTGTTCCACCTGACGCTCGCATGTACACATTATTTCTTAATTCACTGGGATGAAGGCACTAATGTTTACAATTGTTGTTTCTCATCGTTCGATTTAAAAATTGGAACGGATTTCACAATTCAAAGAAGCACAAGGTTACATAAAACTATTCCTTATATTAAAATTAATAAACCACAACCTCACAACTGTCAACAGATTAGCTAGCTAAGCACACAATGTCCATCTCTCATTCATTCAGGAAGCATACGTGAACCATCACTCTTTCATTAGCGAAGCATATAATCCATCACTCGTTCATTCACATAGCACATACTATCCATCACTCGTTCATGCACAAAGCATATTAACACACAGTCTGTCAATGTTCCTAGCATTCCCATAAAAGTTACCCATCATCCAATCAATTCTTAAAAAGTTTCACGCATACAATATTTAACTAAAATCTTAATACAGATTGGAACATACTTTACAAAATGTGCGCGACAAGCATTGCCAAAAGTGGACAGATCAAGGAGACATGGCACCAGTGGATCATTTACACTGTTAGATCTGACAATGCCATACCCCAGGAAAGATGGAGGGAAAACCCAGGCAAATTCAATGACATCCGACTCCTTGGCACAATGAATAATCCTCAGATGATAATGTTTCACAAACTTAAACAGATAGAAGAAAAAATGTGTTCTCACTTCAAAATACAAATGAATCTCGGCATAAGACTGCCAAAGGAACCAAGCCGTTCTTTGGGACAAACGACAAGTTAAAATGTATGAAATTTTGTCAAAATGGGTGGAAAGGTTTGTTATACCGATCAACATTACTGCATACCATCATTGGTTTGATCAATTAACCTTTACCGGATGAAGCTTTTGACTACACAGACACGATGGCGGGGGTCTCTCACGACCCCTACTCGGCAAAGAGCCATTTTAGTGCTTATACCTAAAGCGAGTAGGGGTCTTCCGCGACCCCCGCCATCGCTTTAGGCATAAGCGGCATTCTACTCTTTAAATTGTAGGGGTCGTCCATGACCCCCGCCATCGTTTCAAGATAGTTTCAAAGATGCGTCACTCGGCAAAGAGCCATTTTAGTGCTTATACCTAAAGCGAGTTGGGGTCTTCCGCGACCCCCGCCATCGTTTCAAGATAGTTAAAAAGATGCGTCCAATTACGTCATTCGTAAGTTATACATACATGTAAAATTTTACATACCTAAAAACAATTACGTATTTGACAAAGTCATTAAATTTCATGAAGATTGCTCAAATACTTTTAGAGATATAACCCTTTTTGTGTGTTGTGGGGTCGTGGGTGACCCCAGGAGTCTGGTAAAGGTTAATTTGCCAAATCATCAAGCACAGACAGAGGCTTAATGCAAGACAAAGGTCATTTTGCTTTCATTCCAATCCATACTGTCTTGTATTCTGCCCCAGTTACCGTGGCTCGATATACTGTTCCGTCATGTTTTCATCCACCTCTTGCCAACCAAAACCGAGCTCACTGAAATAATCCACAGTCAGTGCCCATCTTTGCCAAATTACCAGTTACCTGTTTCGATCACTGACTGGACAACATGACAGTTAGAGGGAGTGCCCCACAAAGACTAAACCTGCCATTTTATTTTCATACAACTGGCCTGAGGACATAAATGGCCAAAGTCGTACATCAGGTTATAAATTTGCCTCTTGACCAATTCATCATTTCCTCTTGTTTCCCCTTTGTCTAATACATATAATACAGCATTTCCTCTTGTTTCCCCTTTGTCTAATACATATAATAAAGTACAATTACTAAAGCTTTTACCCAGTGATGTCACACGCCTCAACTGGCCAGCACATCTAAGGAACAAGACTGTTATTAACCACCGAGGCACAGAGGGTAAACCTTACAGGCTGCAGCTCACACTAGTCACAGGCACCTCTTCTATACCTCCTGATGATGAGGGATCCTTCCACAACCAAGATGAAAACAGGCACGAGATATTTTCATCTTTGTTCACCTGATCCAGCAGTCATCAATTTTTTTTTCAACATTTTCATCTTAAACCGACCCGATCGTTATGATCCAGCAGTCAACATTGTTTTTCTTCTGCAACCTTGGACTGCCAGCCCTCGAGCTTCTCGTTAACTGGTTTAGTCCATGCACTGTGCTTTTTTTCATTTATGAACAGGCTGCCAAAGGCTATTTTGAATGGCAAGCAATCAGCTCTCTCACAAGCAATCGGCTCTATATTATCAAGGGTATGGCCAACTGAATGTGTTGATATGCTTTAAAAAGAAGTTTGAATACAAGTCTGAGTTCTGAAAAGCCCATAACACCCATAATTCATTTCATGACATGAACAGGAAAAAAATCCAATCTTTGTCATTATACCACCACACACATGTTTTGTTGTTGACAAACATGTTTCAAGACCTCCCCCAACATCAGAACATGTTTTATAAGTTCGAACCACTCAGTAAACCTTGCGTATCAACTTGTTGACTTTGAGGAAGAGATATGCCAGTACCAAGATCAAGTTGCTTGAGAACAACAACTTGCAATTTCATATTTTAAAAAAGAAAAAAGAAATACTGGCACATCTGGAAAACAACTGCTGCTTTTTATCACCTTTTCCACTCCAACAAAGGAAAGAAGTCCAAATCAACCAAGTCCAAAGTAACATTGCCAACACATAAATGCTGACATTGTATAGTTATGGAAAATTGGGAAAAGTTGGAATGGTTTTCCAATACAACATGCTGTC
This sequence comes from Conus ventricosus, assembly GCA_018398815.1. Taxonomy (NCBI): domain Eukaryota; kingdom Metazoa; phylum Mollusca; class Gastropoda; order Neogastropoda; family Conidae; genus Conus; species Conus ventricosus. The sequence continues at coordinate 34,160,684 of CM031614.1, forward strand.
CGTAAAGAAGAAACACACACACAGAAAAAGAACCAAAAAAAAAAAAAAGCGCAAATCATGACAAAGGTTATACAAAGCACAAAAATACTTAGAAAGAACCTGAGGCATATATATGTATACATCATTGCCATGCCTGTTTGAATATCCCCGAGATGAGAATGACCCTGTATGCCTCAGTGAGGAAAGGCACGTATGTATCATCTGACATTCATTCATGCACATGCACCACCAATCTGCTTCCTCCCCCCACCCCACCCTTTTTCATTCCTTGAAGGGTGGGTAAAAAAACAAGACAAATGAAATCGGCATCACCGTGCACACGACTAGCATTCATAAAATTCATTTCTAGCAGCAAACACTGCAAAGAGAGAGAACCCCTCACCCGCTTTAGACATGTCTGCTTGAATTTGAAATGAAAACAAACCCATTCTTCTCCAAGAACAGTGTGCTGATAAAAAAAAAAAAATCAGTCTATTTTAAAAGTTGAATGACAGAATTCATACTGAAATGGAAGGAAGTCTCTAAAATTTCATTTAATGGTTCTGGTATGCTTTAAAGAACATTCTTATATCAAGAAGTTAACTTTGGATACAAACAGAAACAGTCTGCACAACAGTAAAGTGAAATGTTGAAAGGGAAAGAAATAGCCTACACCCTTTCCATGCATGAAAATGATCAAATACCAGATGTTTGAAACCAAGGCAACAATGTGTGACTTGCCAAGCAATAAATGGCTTGTTAAAATCTGACCACATTCATTACAATGTCAACTTCACATGCTGCTGCCTCGAGTCAAAATTTGTCAGAGGATTGGACTACACATTAAAACCCCAATCAATGCACCCCACAAATCTACAGTGACTGCCTGACATGAATCTAGTTAGGGAGTACAGAGCACTAAAATCTAGACTAAAAAAAGCAAATGAATGGAAAGTTCAAAGTTTGTGTATATATGCTATTACTGTGTTCCTCTCTGTCTCACAACACAATGAGCTATACAATATTTTCTCTCTGCGATACTTTTGAAATAGTGTCCTGCTACCCACGTTTCTTTTCCCCCCAACTCAATTACACAGGTTAATGTTCCAATTCAGAATTTCTAAAAAGCACATCAGTTCACACTTTTTTATCCACTATTCAGTATACAAATGAATGTTCATGCATTTAAGATAAATTTTCATATACTAAAAAAACGAAAAAAGGAGAGACAACAAAAGTCTCAAGACCACTGCTCAGAAACCCCTCATCCCTGGTAGTTATCAGTATCATCATGTCTAGAACATCAGTTGTGCTGACTAAGCCTTCAAAATTGGTAATATATTTCATTTCCCCAATTGCTCTGCAAAAGCCTCTCAGACTGACAGCATTTACTGACAGAATGTAAAGACGTTAACTTTAATGCTGCATACTCTAGATCTGTCAAGGCCACCTCTAATACTAGTAACAGCCTAAAATCAATGACAGCAAATCAGATATCAGTCCTGACAAAAACCTGACAAAATTGTGTTTGTGTGTGTGTACATAGGAGAGGATGGAAGGTTCTAAATAAGAGGTTAATTCATTTCACCTATCAACCCAACACAAAAAGCAAGCAAATTGAAAAACCATGCCATTTGTGGTGGATCATATCAGTTGCCAAAAAAATACAAACTGCACAATGTTGGAATAGGTAAATGAATCATATGGAACTGCTACTACTTTCACATAACAATTGATTAATAAATGACATTCATAAAAGTTCTCTGTTTTTCAGCTGATATACAATGTAATGTAACATGTCAAGTGATGTCAAAAAAAGAAAAGAACAATGACTGAGGAGAATACAAGTGTACTTTACAAGCTTCCATCATTCACACTGTCAGTGTCACAGAGAGAGAGGAAAACTGTAACCCAACTACAGAAATGAAATAAGAGTTTACAACGTTAAATGAGATGCTGACAATGTTTACAACTCCTCACAACCTGCCTGCAAGCTGGAGAAACGTGGCAGTATGAGCTGGGCACACACCAAACACCATTTGCATGTTGAAAACAAAACAAAAACACTCTTCATAATACTGAACACACATTGCGCAAGTTTGCATCCATGTTCTTATTTACTGTTCAACTTACTAGCTACCATGTCTCTCCATAATAAATAGCAGGCACATACAGCATTAGTACTTGTTAATTAAAGCACCTGTTGACTGTACAGGACAGACTAGAGTACAACTTCCTTTATGTACAGGTACAGCAGAGGTCTAACCAACAGGATTTCCACAGGGTCCAAAGGTATTCAGTTGCAAATTAATAACAGGTCTGCAGTCAAGCATGTCTTACCAGCTATATTTAGCTTCTTACTAAATTACTACTAGTCATGCCTTCAGTAACTTGATTATGTATACATGCATTGACTATTTCATCAGCTTCAACTATTTCATCAGCATAACAATTAGTGTTTCTTTTATTCCAACATCATAGAATATGAAGAGTTTATTAAGAATTCATTTGGTTGACAAAGACTTTAAAAGTTCACAAACCTGAAGCCAGGAAAGGTTACCTTTCTTTTTAAACCTAATTTTAAAGTACATCTATATAATTATCCTTCACTGATCATAGCGTTAATCAACTAGATGTTTCAGAACCATTTTTTGTCATCAGTAATCATACACTTCTACTGCTACAAATAATAATCAAACTGTTCTGGTCTTCAGACCTTCTTCATGATGTGTGACAACTATGAAAGGGGGGGGGGGGGGGGGGGGGGGGTATGGCTTCAACTGTACCATAAGTGTTCTCACCATTTATATTGGACGATTATGGGACAATACTTACCCTAAGCACACTCCCCCTCCCCTCCCCTGCCCCGGACAACATTTGCTTTTTACAGCCTTTCTCAATCTCAGAATACCCCTCCCCCTCCTTCCCTGGCTTTCTTCCCAAATTGTTTTGATTTTATGCGAAAACAACACTGACAGATTTTCTGCTGCAAGCAGAAATATTTCATGCCTAATAATACCATGGTAACTTTGATATTTTGCATTTCCAGATCTCTTCACTGTGCTCAAGTTATGGTTACGATCATTCTGTATATTAACTGTCCCGTTGGTTTCTTTTTCTTTTTTAAACATCAACAGACTATGTACTCAAGACGAAACCTGCAAAATCAAACATAAATTTTTTTCAAGAACACTGGTATTTCCACAACTCATCACTGTAAATTTCTGACAAAAGAAGCACAAAGTGACTTCTTAAATTCTTGAAGACTCTAGACTATATGATTTTAGTGGACATTGTTGATCAGGCTAGGCACCTTCAGTACCATGAGAATGGCTGCTTTCCATCCGATCCCTTATGTAAAATAGAAAATAAAATTGAGCACACTTTCACAACACCATGTTCAAACTTAGGTCATTATCAATATTTTTCCATGAAATGAAAAGGTGATATTATGCATCTTACAAGACTGTCTAACTGGAATGATCATTTTGCATATATCTCATTCATCCTCAAAGACTATGGAATCATCATCATCCACATCATCTTCATTAGCACAAATTTCTTCCTCTGAATCGCTGTCTTCACAATCAGAATCACTGTCTTCAGATTCACTAACTTCCTCAGCTAGTATGAGACCCGTGTGCTCATCGAACATCTGTTTCCTAGAATCAGAATTGGTCGTCTCTCTCTGTACCTCCCAATCAGAGTCCTCCACATCGCTTCCCTTTCCTGTGGTGGGATCCTCGTTATATTCCTCATCTGCACACTTTTTCTGCAGTAGTCTGGCAGCGTTTTTCCCGTGTTGTCTGTTCAAGTCCGTGTCTTCTGTAGCTCCATGACAGTGAACGTTTCCTCCTCCCCTTTCTCGTACTCAAACACCTCATCCTTGCCTTCGCCACACTCAAACTGCACCTACAAAAAAGGATCAAAAGAACATGTTTCAAAGGCACCAGTCAGTCATCTTGGCGTAAGAGTGGTTCACATGTGGTGTTTTTATAGTACACATCCGGAGATAATTTGTCCAGCATTATCTCAGTGTGTGTAATGTTTTAGATGACATTGTGTCACCTCTATGCATGTGCATGCATACTTTAGATGTTTACATAATTTCCCTACATCTTGTGGCATACACTTGTGGATTTGTGTCAACGGCATAAATTCTCTGTAATTACAGACAAAGCCTGGTGTTGTGGACCACACAAAAATGAGGGGATAGTTCCCTTTGAAACTAAAAACTACTGTTAAATCATAAAAAAAAGGTAAGAATATGCCCTACATTACTTCTTAGAGGTCCAGTCTTGTACTAATAGCCTATGGAGGTATGCAGTTTGAACAAAATGTTATCACCTCCATCAGACTCGCAACACTTGTTTTGCTATATATACCTCAAAAGACTGTCAGTCAGTGAGTCATTATAACAACAGTCAACAGTTAACACTTATACATGAAATTAAAAGCTTCGTCTCAGCTTCTTTGCACCAAATGATTGTCTCCAGTGCCATGAAAGTACTGCTTTAAAAACTTCCAACTTGTCGCAAAATCATCCTGATCCTTGTCCGAGAGTGAGTCCACTGATAGTGCAAACAACACTTCTGGCACTTTACTGGTGAAGCAAGCAAAACTTCCGCTAGTTCCAGCAATCTTAAAACAAAAACACTCTATTTCCATTCTATCCGTCTCCCTGAAAATTCTTTCTGAAGATACGCTTATCCCCTGGTTCTCTGAAAAACACTATGACTACACCTTAGTCTCAGGCAAATCTGAAACACTGAAACTTTTTTTTTTTTAATCAAATCCAAAACTGTGAATAAAATCGTAAATACTCTGACTAATGCTGCATATCTCTGTAAATATAGATTTGACCCCATTTCATCACCTGAACCTTTTCACACCCAGTTTGCATGGCCACCTGAGAACCTTTTCATACTTGCATGGCCACCGATACCAAACCGCATCTCACTGCATTGCAAGCCAACTGAAACCAATCATGCCTAGGAGTAGTCAGAGTAAACTCATTCTGTGTTTTACATTGATATGAATTTGAAAGTAAATGAAAGGCTGCTTTCTACTGGTTATTGTGATCTAATGGCCTTCTTGCTGTGCTTGTTAACACTTCAATTTTTTTTTTTTTTTGCGGGGGGGGGGGGGGGGGGGCAGACATTGGGACATTTTCTTCACCTGGTTGCAAAAGAATGGATCTGTACTCATGTGCCATATGTCTCGAAACAAGTCAAGTTCAAAAGGAAAAATTGTTCGTTTGATTCTATAAACAACTCAATGAGTGATACAAGTGACAATGCATCACAGTGTTACAAATCAATGTCACTGAAATATATTGTATGAGTCAAAGTGTATAATTCCCTTTTATGATCAGAGGCATTTCGAATTTCAATGATGAAAGTTTGCGTTACTTTTTGTGATCAGAGGAATTTTGATGATGAAATGTTAAGTGATAAACTTTTGACTATTGAAATGGATACAGAACAGCTGCATGATCTTAGTAAACAACAATTTGTGTCCAGTCAGCTGTTTTCTTTATCAGTTTATGCCCCAAAAAAATGCATGGACTGAATAAACATGGATCTATCGAACCACTTCTCCTCACCTTGAAGAATTCAGTCTTATGCTGTTGAGATAGGGTAGGTTATGAGGACGGGGGAAAGACATAAAGAAAATTTTGAAGATTTTATTTAATACTGTGGATACAGGGCAATGCAATAATGTTCAATTTTATCTTGTACTTCACATTAGTGGTGTTTTATGTGTAAGGAAAGGCTGTAGAGGAGAGTAAACAACAGAATACAAAAGCCTTCCAAGACTGCTTTGCACTAATGAGTAGCAGAAAAATACGACAGAAAGGAGGATGGGAGCGGGGGGGGGGGGGGGGGGGGGGGGATATACCACTAAAATGATTTCATGCATCTGAAACTGTACATTTTAGAAAACCAAAAATCATATCAAGTGAAACATGATGAACAACTTCAACAAGGTCTTCATGCACTCTGCTGCATGTTACCGAGGTCTAATGTCATGCAAATCCTGACACACTATTAATTATACAACATGGAGCTTCCTCATCTGCAAAAAATCTAGTCATTAATTACACAAACTAAAAAGTTGGAAAATGAACAGCCAGTCCAAAATTTGTATGACTCTGATTGTTTCTTTTTGAGGCCACCAGTGATTTTATCCCTAAGTCAAGCATGATAAAGTACACTATTATCATTTGTCCAGTTATACTGTACTTAATTTCAAAACATCAGTAAAGTTGCTTGAAATAAATGCACTTTGCATTGAATTTGAGGGGACAGTGAGTAAATGTGTATAGCTGGAAAATAACTATGTTACTGAGGTCTGCTGTGCAAACCATTACTACACACATAAGACAGCAGTAGTAGGGGGACTGGCTAACTCGCAGCCTCAACATCATGTCCTTTTACTTAGTTTTAGACACCTTCTCATTATATTCCATATAATGCTACTTCACATTGTAAATTTATGTAATGCTTGCCCACTTTTTCAACTTTCTTATTTTGTTATATATATACTCATTTTCTGTCATGTGCATTCTGGCAAGATTTTCGCCCCATGTGAAAGTCTACATGCACAAATCATCATCTTTGTGTAAAATGCATTTTGCACCAGACATCTGTGTGTGTGTGTGTTTCTGTGTGTGTGTGTGTGTGTGTGTGTGTGTGTGTGTGTGTGTGTGTGTGTGAGAGAGCGTGTGCATGCATGTTGCATGTGTGTATAGTTAAGGAATTGAAATGCAATAAAATGAAGAATCGTCATTTGTCTATTTTTAACAGGCATTTTAAGTATTATACAGGACAGAAAAAAATTATATGATCTTATTTCAAATTGCTACCTGAAGTTAGAGTAAGACCCAGTCTCCCAACAAAAGAAAACGCACTCACTAGTAGCTTTCTTATTTCATTAATTTCCCATTTCAGTTCAGGTGTGGCTAGTCCATTACCTTGCAATGATGTTCAGCAACAGATGGAAGTGAAGAGTAGAACTTGCGCCATCTCTCTGTGACTGCAGGACAAGGCTTGGGAGCATGCTGCTCATCCTTCGGCTCATCTTCACTTGCCTCCTCATCACAGGGCAACTTTTTTGATGGTGTAATCAGTAAGTTGGACAGGCTAAATTGGTTCCCCATGAAACACTTCCATATTTCTTCGCTCTCTTCTGCGTTACAAGCTTGAACGTTTTCAGGGCTATGGTGATCTTCGTCCTCTGCAGAGTCAAATGTGACTTCATGATCAAGAGTGGACTGAACATCTTGACAAATGGAAGAGTCACGTGACTCCTGTAGTCCATCATTGGCCTGTAAAAATGCTTTTCTTTAAGAATCCCCAGACATTCTGCCCCTTCACACTGGCCTTCAACAGACTTTTCACCTTCCTTTAAGTTTCTTATATCACAAATATCAACCATGTGGGCTGCAACTTCTCTGGTCACTTCTTTTGAATTCAAGCTGCCAGTTTCAGAAAGGCCTACTGTCATGAAGTTACAAATAGCTTGATTTTCACTATTTGCATGTACATCTGAGGCGCTGATTGCACACTTCATTTCACTAACTGCCACTTCTTTTTGCTGTTTTTCCTTTCTTGAATCTTGAGGAATGTCGCTCTTTTGAGACACAGGTTTTGTCACACTGTCACCGTCCGGGCCACGTGCCTTTTGTGCTCCACGCAACTTGTTGCTACTGTTCACTGGACATGTACATGTGCGCTTCTGAACAGCACAAACGTTATCACAACACCGGGTAATGTCCGAGGAAATGGAAGACGCTGCGTTCATTTTCTGAACTGGGGAAAAATTCGTTTTATCTGCAGGACACTTCCACGATGCTTTCAACAAAGAGCTGCCGAGAGAAGACATAGCCCTGCCGCAGTTGAAAACAAACTGACCGGAAGTGGACAAGTACACGTGCGTGGGATCTCTTTGTGATTGTATGGCTTGAAAGACGTGACACGGAAATACTCCCTGTGGTAACATCGAGTAATCTGGACACATGGATCCCCATTGTCCATACCGGTTTCGGTGATGTACATTGGCCCGTGCCATCTTCGCGTATGATGGTTTTCCGGTCAGAGGAACACTATCAGAAACCTGTCTACTTTTTAGCAATTGGTCCAAGGCACAAAAACCGTTCTGAACTCGAGGTGAATCCAGTTTTGCATGCGAAGTCGGCTGGGGACCCATGCGGGTGATAAGTTTGCTCAACAAGCCGTTCCCGCCGGTAACAGCACCAAGTGACGCCCTTGACGACAGGTGTTTGTCCTCTGATGACCCGCTCTTTGGGGTCCGTTTGATGTCGTGACTTCTCCAGCACTATCTAATCGCAAAAACGGCGGCATTATCACCTTTTTGTCAGACCTACGAACATGTGGGTTCGTTCCTGAACCAGCTTTCATTCGATCATATGAGCTGTTGCTATGATGCCGGTTTGGTCGGGCTAATGGCGGTGAGCCATGTGCTGCTTTCATCACCTTCAGTGAGAGTACCAAAATCAGAACCAGCAGGAATATTTCTGATCGTTGGTTGAAACTGTTTGTCCATAGAACCGTCACCCACAAAAATCTCAAGAATTCCACACCACAGGAGGGCTTCGTTAATGGACTGGGGACCTCAGCTGACAACCAGATGGCGGGCACTTCCTTTTCGACCGTAAAGTCCCCGACAGATCTTCCTTCACACCAAGAGTGATAATCGTCCAGATATTTGAACTGTCGGGCGTTAAAAAACTGGCAAAAATTGCACGATGAACTGTTGCCACTGAATATATTTTCTATCGACGATTCCATCACTTCGTTGACACGACACGTTAAAATTTTAGACACACTTCGTAATTGACATATGACTGACTCATTTTGATCATGAAAACTGAGGTTATAGTCTTAGCTTTTGAGAGTGCCTGCCTGACGTCACAACATATTAGTACGAGAGGAGAAATAGTGCACCGATAAATGTGTAAATGGAATATATATTGCCCGTTTTATTGTGCAGCGAAATTGTTTTTTAGTGAAGCTGCAGGCTTGCTCCACGTATTTGTCATTTTTTAGTTGTTCTACCGGTAAATATTGTGAGCTGTTTTAAATTATGCAAGTTACCTGCAAAGGTCATTCGTCGTGAAGATTGCATCAGCCTCACCTATTTTTTTCTTATCCCATCTTGATCTACGCATCAGAAATCATTATTTTCGATTTTCTGCATGGTTATAAAATCTTATGATCCTAGTAGTGATGAGAACGTGATGGCATACCGTACGTTTCAAAAGCAAAGGAGTAGATCACCATCCAGACATTTCTGGAGATTTCCATTTCTGAAAAACTATTATTAGAATGCTAAATTTAGGACTGCTATTTTTAAGTTGTTTACTCAGTTTCATATTTCCCGGTTTTTTACGTTGATCCGATACAATGTGTGTTGTGTCTGTCCTTTGGGTCTCTCTCAGATGACACCACAATTCACATCAGCCCTAATGATCTTTCCAGTCTTTCAAAACATTTTCAAGACAGTACCAACGATCTTGTAAAATGGACCGAACTAAATCACATGTCACTTCACCCTCCAAAAAAACAACAACCGATGTACATTACAACAACGCAAAAAGACAAAAGCTCACCAATGATTTCCCTCCTATACACCTCAACAATGTACTTGTGGAACAAGTCACTCATCATAAAGTCTTAGGACTAATAATTGACAATAGTCTCTGCTAGATTCTCCACATAATTTTACTATGCAAAAGGCTTTCCCAGAAAGTCTATCAGCTCATCAAAATCAAACACTTTATTGTTGTTGTTGTTGTTGTTATAAAATGAATACGCTGTCTGGTACCAGTTTTAGTGTGTTGTTTGCTTCGTGGTCTGTCTATTTCACGTAAATGTGTGCATCATTTGTATTTGGGATTAATGTGTGCATCATTTGTATTTGGGATTAATGTGTGCATCATTTGTATTTGGGATTAATGTGTGCATCATTTGTATTTGGGATTATGTGTGTATCATTTGTATTTGGGATTAATGTGTGCATCATTTGTATTTGGGATTTGTTACGGATTTTTTTTTTACAAAACATCCTTCAGATAAGGGGAAAAAATAAGTTATTACATTGGCACGTCTCATTTTAAGAACCGTTGCAATAATCGAAGAATTTCTTTTTTACAAAGAAAAATATACACAAAATGAGCCAGTTGAACTCTTTGAAACCTGCAATAATATCTCTTTTACAAAGAAAAATATACACAAAACGAGCCAGTTGAACTCTTTGAAACCTGCAATAATATCTCTTTTACAAAGAAAAATATACACAAAACGAGCCAGTTGAACTCTTTGAAACCTGCAATAATATCTCTTTTACAAAGAAAAATATACACAAAACGAGCCAGTTGAACTCTTTGAAACCTGCAATAATATCTCTTTTACAAAGAAAAATATACACAAAACGAGCCAGTTGAACTCTTTGAAACCTGCAATAATATCTCTTTTACAAAGAAAAATATACACAAAACGAGCCAGTTGAACTCTTTGAAACCTGCAATAATATCTCTTTTACAAAGAAAAATATACACAAAACGAGCCAGTTGAACTCTTTGAAACCTGCAATAATATCTCTTTTACAAAGAAAAATATACACAAAACGAGCCAGTTGAACTCTTTGAAACCTGCAATAATATCTCTTTTACAAAGAAAAATATACACAAAACGAGCCAGTTGAACTCTTTGAAACTGCAATAATATTCTTTTACAAGAAAAATATACACAAACGAGCAGTTGAACTGTTTGAAACTGCAATAGTACATAATCGCCTTTCGTTTGTTTGTTTGTCTGTGTTATGTTTCGCTTCTTCTTCTTTCATAAATGTCCGCCATCAACCAGCTGAAGATTCTGACACTACAAAAGGGTTTCGGATTTAACAAATAAGTTGAAATGCTGCCTGGATCATCAGCTTATAGTGGGTTGGGATAGGAAAAAGGGGGTCTGGGGTTGGGATAGGAAAAAGGGGGTCTGGGGTTGGGATAGGAAAAAGGGAGTCTGGGGCCACCCACTATTTTTCAGGCCTCTAGGTTGGGGGCGGGGAGGGGGGCGTTGGTAGACCTTACTCTGTAGTGGGTGGGAAGGACTAAGGTGAGGGAGAGGGATATATGTTGGGGGCAGGAAAGGGAGCAAGAGAGGGGAGTGGGGCTGGGGAGCGGGGAGGGGAGGGAGGGGGTTATATCCAGGACTTCAGGCCCTCCAACGAGGCTGATGTTACTGCCTCAGCTGGAAGGTCTTCATCTTCATCCATTAAACGTCCTCAGTCATCATGTTCCATTCTCTCCCAGAGCGTGGAAAGAAACTGTTCTTTCTGTGGTTCCTGTAGTAGGATTCTATTTGGTACTGCAGCTCATGAGAGTTTCTGGTGTTGTTCTGGTCTGGTGTTGTTCTGGTGGGTGTAACACCCACCAGAACAACACCAGAAACTCTCATGAGGGTTGTGCATAGGGTTGTGCGCAGAGTCGATCTTGATGTCGCCGTGGTGGAACTTGCAGAAGGTGGCTAACCTGATTTGCTGACGTCGCTGTTCTAAAGGAGCCAGTGCAGCTGATCATACATGTCACTTACGCTGGACGACTGGTGGTAACGACTGACAACCCAGCGCGCCGCACTTCGTTGGACCTTTTCAAGTGCGATCTTGTCTCCTTCTTAATAAGGATCCCACACCTGGCAGGCATACTCCAGAGTCGGACGCACAAGGGCTTTGTAGGTTTTCTCTTTGGTTTTAATTGAGCCTATCTTCAGATTTTTCTTCATAAAGCCGAGGGTCTTAGAAGCTTTGTTGACGATGTTGTTGATGTGGGGTTCCCATTTCAGGTCTGTGGACAGGGTGACCCCGAGGTACTTTTCCTTCTTGGTGGGCTGGAGGTCATGCAGATGGTGTGCAGCCTTGTGTCTTGTGCTGAGGTGGAGAGTGTAACACTTGTCCGGATGGGAGGACATGAGCCAAGTTTATTCCGAGTCAGCGAGTTTGTCAAGATCTCTCTGTAGTGTGGCTTAGTCGCTGGCCTCCCTGATTGTCTTGTGACAGGCAGTGCCGTCTGCGAAGAGACGTACGGTTGAGGAGAGGCCCATCTGGATGTCATTGATGTTAAATAAGAAGAGGCGGGGTCTTAAAACACAGCCTTGGGGGACTCCGGACTCAACCCCTACAAATGCCGATGTAGCTCCGTCCACCACCACTGCTTGCTGCCTGTTGGTCAGGAAGTTCCTTATCCACTGTTCAGATGACCTCGGATTCCATAGTGATGGAGCTTGTGGACAAAGAGCGAGTGATACACTTTGTCGAAGGCCTTGGAGAAGTCCATGGCCAAGACGTCATGCTGTCTTCCCTTCTCCCTATCTCGCTTTGTTGTTTTTCGAGAAAAGTAGGCAGTAGAAAAATCTTGCTGTTGAGCTTTCAAAAGCGGAAGAGTAGTAGTCCTTTTTTTTTTCTTTAATGATTTTCCAACATTAATAACAAAACGGATAATCAACATAACATACAATAAACATCATACAAATGGGTACACTAAATCAAGGGAGGGAATAGGACTAAAAAGGAAAAAAGGTATAATCACATGAAAATAAACCAAATAGTCCATTCAATAATCAACGAAGAATAAAAGAAAGAAAAAAAGTCACAAACGTACAACCTTAACTCTTTCTCGTTCACGAGGCACCCGAGGAATTAATACGTCCAATATGCCTGTCCAAATAGGGTAAAGTGGTTAGTCAGAATGTTTTCACATGTATACACCTATTTTCATAAATTTCATTAGCTACTTTTTACCATCGACTACTTTTTGCTCGTTCTTTTTCTTTTTCCCTCCACGTCTAACTCATTCCAATAGACATAACAGTTAGTTTTTCATAAGGGTACCATTTTCTATGTAGTAGTCCTTATCTGTTTATAATATTATCAAAAACAAGCTAAAAAAATCAAAATAGCACGGACAATTCTACGAGACTTCATACACACACACACACACACACACACACACACACACACACACACACACACACACATGCACACTCGCACGCACGCGCACACACGCGTGCCGTACACACACACACACACACACACACACCACACACACACACACACACACACACACACTGAAAAAAGATGCAAAAGCGCCCACCATAGTACAAAACAAGAAATATTCATTCAAAGACAAAACTTCATAATGGTCTTAAAGATTGGAGTGGTATGTATATGATCTTATCATTGGTGGAACTAGGTCAGTACATGATTAGATGCTGGTTTTTTTTTCCTCTAAAAATAAACAAAAACTTATTACATCATTGCAGTGGCACTCACACTAACGAAATATGAATTGCCTTTAGCGCACGAGAAATGATGGAACTGCTCTAAAACGAAACAAACAAAACATAGCAACGGTACTCGCCATCGTGCGAAAATCGTAACCTTCGTTTTAAAAGAATTCTAGGCTCTGAATAAAATGCAGTAACACTTGCTATACTGCAAGACTAGTAGATGTAGCACTCATATACGCATACACATACAAAAGAAGATGAACAAAGCTATAGAAAATTGAAGCAGCAATCTGTCGTTTGTTCAAGATTAGCAGGTCTTGTGTGAGGGGGAAAGCCAACCAATCAACCAACAAAATTGTTGTCACTCGCTATATAGCAAGACTGAATGTGTGTATGTGTGTGTGTGTGTGTGTGGTGTGTGCGCGCGCGCGCGCGCGCGCGCGAGCGTGCGTGTTGTGTGTCTGTGTCTCTGTGTCTCTGTGTGTGTATGCATGCGCGCGCGTGCAGTGATAATCGCAAAAGTGCAATGTTCACAGTTTTGTTGTGTATCGGGAAGAAATGGCTGTAAAAATTGCAGTGGCACCGTTGATTGTACGAATTTGATATCATTATCTTTTAACTCTTAAGCTGTATTAAAAATTTTAAAAAATGCGGTGGCTGATAATTATACGAAATTGATAGCATTAACCTTTAAAATTTTTGTGTGTTTTTTTTCTCAAGGTCTGTTAAATGGAATTCCCGTGGCACTTGTAATAGCAGGCTACACGCATAGAGGAGGGCACTGATCATAACGAAAGCAAAACCAGCTGATCCAGTTCCAAACTTCACAGGCATTTACAACATTACAAGCTGAACTAGAATGAGACGGACAAATATCGATTTTCTCTCTCTCTCTCTCTCTCTCTCTCTCTCTCTCTCTCTCTCTCTCTCTCTCTCTCTCTCTCACACACACACACACACACACACACACACACACACACACACACACACACACACACACACACACAAGAACAGGTCATACGCCATAGGCCATAAGTATGTGACGTAGACGATGTTCTGTGCATACACACAGAACGGTGTTCTCCGTATCATTGTTGCCTGTTTTGTGTTCCAAGTGCTGAGATCAGCCAGCTAGAGGCCGTTTCATTCAGCGAGACAAAGGATTGCGTGTATGGCTCTTCTGGTTAACTCCACATAGGCTACATGTATCCACAGTCTGCAGTGAAGTCGCCAAGAACAATAGATTTATGAAGTATTTTAGTAACTAGTTGAATAGGCTGGTCTGTTACCCCCCCCCCCCCCTTTCCACACACACACACACACACACACACGCATGCACGCATGCACACACACGCACGCACGCGAACGTACTCACACGAACGCACGCACTTACGCGCGCGTGCACGCACACGCACACACACACACACACGCACACACACACACACACACACACACACACACACACACATTCAGGCACCCACGCACACACCGACACCGCTGCATGGCAAACACAGGTAGAGTAAGCATGAAAGAATGTGTCTTGTCTTTCTACTCACATCTGATCTCCTCTATAGATGCTAGCCAACACACACACGCACACACACACGCGCACACACACATATATACATATAATTTTGTGTATATATATGTGTATATATATATATATATAATATATATATATATATATATATATATATATATATATATATATATATGTGTGTGTGTGTGTGTGTGTGTGTGTGTGTGTGTGTGTGTGTGTGTGTGTGAAGTCAAGTCAAGTCAAAATTTTATTTCCAGATGGACCATTGGATAAGCAGTAAAACTGGGTTGTTTTTTTACATCAAGCCATCATAACAAAACAAAAAAATAACAAAATAATGAAAACGAAGAAATATAAAGAGGGAAAATCAGCGGAAAACGACGAGGGAGGTGGTGGGGTGAAATCTGAGGGGGGTGAGGAGGGGGAGGAAATAGGAGGAGGGAGGGGGTAGGATGGAGGCGTGGGGGTGGAGAGAGAGGGAGTAAAAAAAAAATCAATCCTATTATAGTTATCATATCAAGGAAGTAAAGAGAGAGAGAGAGAGAGAGAGAGAGAGAGAGAGAGAGAGAGAGAGTGTGTGTTTAGTTATTTACAATATCAATACATTGTCTACAAAGCATACACACGCATAAACAGACATGTACATACGCATAAACTTATACACAAGGATACATCATATACAAATCACTGAAGAGTTATTTCAAGGGAATTTTGTTTTTCAAAGTGACTGGTAGCTTGTTCCATACATTTCCATCGGAGTACAAAAGACTA
Source organism: Conus ventricosus (assembly GCA_018398815.1). Lineage (NCBI taxonomy): Eukaryota > Metazoa > Mollusca > Gastropoda > Neogastropoda > Conidae > Conus > Conus ventricosus. Next base: position 34,176,281 of record CM031614.1, read on the forward strand.
GATTTATAAAGGTTATTTCTTGGTCTAGGAAAGCATAATAAATGACTATGTCTATAATGTGTTAGTTCTAAATGAATCTCTTATCTTTTTAGGAGCATATCCGTTTGTAACATTATGCATGCATACTGCCTTATTGAACAAAAGTCTGTTGCAGAAGGTTAACATATTAAGTTGTTTATACTCTTCTGTTGTCAGGGTGCTTGATTTTAGTAATACTAATTTAATGCTCAGGGAATCAGTCGACTGAACGAACCCTGTGCGTACAACACGGCTCACGCAGACGGAAAGATATCAGTGGTCTAATCAGTGTTATTTCGGACATAGTCTTATCATTATGAACATGCCGCTGAATATCCTGGCTTGGCCCTACAAACACAATTGTTGGCACGTTCAGATAAAAGAAATAGAAGCATTCACTGACTAAACAAACAAATGAACAAAGTCCATAGAAATGTACAAGAGATGACGTAGGCCTAACTCCGGATGCGCTATGTGTGTGTGTTTGGGGGGGGGGGGGGGGGGGGTCTGGGTAATAGAGGACGAGGCCGGAGCTGTATGGAGTGGGATAGGAGTAATGGGGGCTTTGGAATTCAGTCGAATATACACTGAGAATTCATATTCATTTAGATGTCCTTGCTGGAACGAAGAGCGTCATATATGAATTTTATGTAGAGGGTCTTTGACAAGAACTCAAGAGCATTCAGTATTCCCACCTTGATACTGAGCTGTTTTGATCCTACCTGCAGTCCTGTTGTGTGACCTACGTCATTGTGAAAACTTCACTGGACCCAACCCTTCGCTTTTCTAAGGATCACCAATTTTTTGTTGTTGTTTGTTGTTTGTTTGTTTGTTTAATGATGATGATTCTTTCAAGGTTCATGCATTCTTCGTCTCCATTTTCGCAAGCAATGTTTGTTTTTGTGTGTGTGTGTGGGGATTTTTTTCCACATGTAAAACACGTGAATTCAATCCATTTACAAAGTGTCACTGACAACGTAAAAGATGTAGAAATGAAACGTTGATGCACTGAAGTAGAGGGCAGGGCTTGGATAAGTTACCGTGCAATTTTGTAGTCTTCGACATGTATTCTTTCTTACCACCAGCACGTTACAGCTGAACGAGTGTCCTTGAGTCACTGTGACGTGCGTGATTTGGACACGTGTTGTCTATCTATCTAGTCCTCTTTGTGCTGGTAGCACATAAGGCCTCGACCAGAGCCCGCCACTGATGTCGGTCGGCTGAAACACGTTCCAGACGGCCCCATGTCCAACCATTGTCCTTCATCTCCCTCTCTACTGTTCTCTCCAAGTTTCCTTGGGGCGTCCTCTTCTTCTTCGGCCATCAGGAGTCCATCGTAGGGCGATTCTGGAAATGGCTGTTGTCTGCTGGCGGAGCACATGGCCTATCCATCGCCAACGCCTTCGTTTGATTTGCGTTGAGATGGGTTCAGTTTCTGCTCTTTGGTGGAGTTCTTCATTGGTGATGGTATTCGGCCAATAGATGCGTAGAATGCGTCTGAGGCATCTGTTTTGGAAGACATCTAGTTTGTTGCTGATGGTTTTGGTCATCTTCCATGATTCTGATCCATAAAGAAGGGTGCTTATTACATTTGATTTGAAGATTCGTAACTTGGTCTTCAGGCGGATATTCCTGTCTTCCATGTGCTCCTGAGTGAGGCAAAGGCCTGGCTGGCTTTTGCAAGTCGAGCCCGGATCTCCACCTCCCCATCCCCTGTATTTGACATCTTGGATCCAAGATAGGTGAAGTCGCTAACTTCCTCAATTTCGTCTCCGTTCAGTTTGATGTTGTCTTGGACTCTGGCATTCATTCTCATGCTCTTTGTCTTCTTGGTGTTGACCTTCAAGCCAAGGTTTCCAGCTGTTGCTGCCAAGGCATCTGTTTTCTCCTGCATGTCTTGGTAGCGATGTGACATCAGGGCAATATCGTCAGCGTGAATTCAATCCATTTACAAAGTGTCACTGACAACGTAAAAGATGTAGAAATGAAACGTTGATGCACTGAAGTAGAGGGCAGGGCTTGGATAAGTTACCGTGCAATTTTGTAGTCTTCGACATGTATTCTTTCTTACCACCGGCACGTTACAGCTGAACGAGTGTCCTTGAGTCACTGTGACGTGCGTGATTTGGACACGTGTTGAGAGTGACCTATTTTTTATGGACCTTTTCTCTGTTGGGTGCATCCGCTAAGCACGAATGTTTGTTTTTTTCGACTAGGCCTATCTTTAAGCGTGTGTGATATTACTGCGCCAGCTTGACCACTGTAATTCTCTGAGGGATAGCTGAATATAAGCCCCTCTCTCTCTCTCTCTCTCTCTCTCTCTGCCTCCAATCTTCCACGCGCACACGCTCCTCACAACTAAAACACACACACGCGCGCAAGCACGCACGCACGTGCGCCCCCGCAAAACACACACACACACGCGCGCGCGCGCGCACACACACACACACACACACACACACAACATACGCAGAGAGAGAGAGAGAGTGTTTGTGAACTGAACGACCGACTAATTTATTATTCTTAATTTTAATCGTAAAAGGCAAACACAACTTCAGCCTCATGTGCTTATTCGCGTGTGTGTGTGTGTGTGTGTGTGTGTGTGCGCGCGCGCGGACACACACACACACACACACACACACACACACACACACACACACACAAAGCGGTGGTGTAGGAACAGAGGGCTGGGGAAGGAGTGGGAGCATGAAGGCTGGGGGGGAGTGGGGGGAGGGGCTGATCCCCTTGACTTTAATGAGCCGAGAGGGGAAGGTATACGTTTGTCTGTCCCCTCCGCCTCCCATCCTAAATGGCAAGAGTCACACGGGTGAAGTGGAGGTGTAGGTGGAGGGGGGGGGGGGGGGGCACCTCCCCTGCTCGACTTTAATGAGGGAGGAGGAAGGACGGGCTTGTCTTTTTGCTGATCCATCTGACTCTTCCCCCTCCCCCACCCCACCCCCATGAAAAAATATGACGTAAAAACAAAACAAAACAAAAAAACCCAAGCAAACAAACAAACAAATAAAACTTAGCACTGACCAACAAAGGCTTAGGTTCGTAGATATTTCAGTAGACAGGTTGTGGTAGTGATAAAGGTGAAAGTCTGGTTGTTGTCTGCAAGAATATATTTTCCCGATATGCCTTACCTTTGGTTGAATGATGGTTCCCGTGTGTTGTGTTACCATTGAGTTTTCAAACCACTGAGTTTAAGTCAGTCACCAGTGACATGAGTGAATTTTACCAGACTCACACGACTGAAGCTGTGGTCGGTAGTTGTTGGGTCTTCCACTCGCATCAGCTGGGCCTCGTCTAAAATGTCCAGTGGAACCCAAAGCTGATGTGAATTTCATCCTGCACTCCGCATTTGATAGCCTCCAAACTATCCGACTCAGCTTCAGTTTGTTTGTGTTTCAGTGGAAAAACGTTCCTCGTCTCTCGGCCCAGAATGTCGATTCTTCTCCCCGAGGTATTTCCTCGTGTAAACAACGTTCCCTTTGATAGTGCTGTCGCTTCCAGCTAATCTTAGTGTAGTGTCAGATAGATCCTCTCCCTCTTCGTCCTACCATCCGCCCATCCACCCCAAGACCCTCACTCCCACCTTTTTCCCCTTTCAGTTCAGTCAACACGCCACCCCCATTCCTCCCCGCCCCCTACCTCCCTCCCCTTCGTCCTTCTTCTCTTTTCTAACTAAACGACCCTCACCGTAGTGCTCTTCTGATCGTGGTGGTTTGGGTATCGCTTCCCTACCTCCCTCTCAACCCGTCCCTCCTTATTTCCCCTCCAGTTAATAAAATTGATTAAGATGATTTTTGGGTCCTGTTAGGTATAATCACTGGTTAATGAGGTGTTTAGTTTTAATGTCAGTTCTTTTCTCTCTCTTCTCTCTCGGTTTAACATTGATACGGTTCTCAATTTTGCACGTCGTGTGACTAGTCTTCACTACAGATGTTGGGAAACACGTGCTATCACCTAATGGTTGGGAGAGAACTATAAAAAACACGGGGTCAAGCTCACCCGCTCTCAACCGGTCTTAACGGTTTTCGAGCGGCCGACCTTGACCCCGTGTTTATAGTTTCTGCAAGTAAACTTCAATAACCAAAAAATTAGAATACAAACATCATACTTTGTGGATTATCCTTTTTCAATTACTTATTTACTAAGTTTTCAGATTTCAGTTTTGCTTAATTCTTTTTTTCCTGATCATTTTAAATAACAATCATTTCCGCAAACATTCATCAAATGAGTCCTGTCTCATGTAATAAAACTACAGTCTTTAAACTGTCTCTAAAGTCTTTTTAAAAAAACTGATTATATTTTTGACATAAAATCAACCTTATCCAGCATGTCTTCCACTAAAAAGCTAGTTTGACAAAAGTATTTCTTTTTAAAACTATGTCCTTTTGCGAACAGTATTATAATAAATATTCTGTGTCCTCAAACAGTCCAAAAACTGTTTAAACATCACTTAGTTTATTGCTAGGAAACTAAAATATTTCATCATTGTCCATATAAACCTTCAATCAGATATGCTTTGTCATAAGTGTGGGAAAAATCACAATATGATCAAAATTATAGCGAAAAAATGTTTGAAAAACAGGTTAGGGACAAAAAATTGTTTTTCCAACAACAGTCTTCCAAAAAATTAATGAAAAATGAGGGTTTTTGTCATAAAGTTTCACTGCTCCTGTTTATAACAGAATTTAATCTAATCAGTTATTATGTTTATATACTCTCTGTAAAAAAACTTGTTCATATAATAAAACCCAAAGACCAAATGTGTAAATAATCCAAATTCAGTGCTGTAAGATGTTTATTTAGACTAATTTTGATTTTTTTGTTGTTGTTATGACTTAATATCCTCACCATTGAAGAATGACGACGTAACTTAAGATGTCAACATCTAAGTTTGCAAGCTAATAAATTTCTTTTAAAAGGACTCATAACGCCAAAACCCCATCCCTCTCCACATTTTAAAGACAAAAAATTTCAAATATCATTGTGAACTGCTCCTAATTTCTTTGCGAATGAACGTAATTTTGTAGAAACATCTTTCAAAATGTTCTTTTCTGGAGATGTACTTTATTCCAAAAGGCTTTATTTCAATCTCTTCCGACTATTGTCCTCGCAAAAAAGACTAATTAAAAGGACCAAAATTTGAATGCTTTCTAAAAACTTTTTGACGGCAAAAAAAATGTAAATGGCTTATGAATTCAAATTTTTGTCCATTAAAAAATATGTTCTAAGTGCCATTGCTGTAGGTTTTCGAACTATTTATATTCATACGGGCACATTATTGCTTCTACATTGCGCGGTTAGTTTGGGAAAAACTTTTTGTGTCACCTACTTCTTTACGTTATAATCACCATCTTAGTGTACTCAAACCAAAACAACGTGCCTATCTCACCGTTCTGTTCAAAGTCTGCAACGTCTGCAAGGTCTTTAAAATTTAAAGTTATACACCAACAGCCAAAATGTAACTCCCGTTCATCTGGCCGCGCGACATTATTTTTTAGAAAAAACAAAATTATTTATTTAAAAACAATTGAAAGTTATCACATTTTACAACTTTCCACGTTTGTCTATTGATTTTATATAAATGATTAAACCTCCCACAAACTAACTTTAAAACTGTAAATTAGGGAATTGCTAATTTATAATCCAATATGCAGCTTCCCTACGGAAAGTCTTAAAACATTGAGGGCCTTCCATCATATAAGTTTCTTTCAGTGCTAGCTCATCCAAATAACATAGAGTAATGAATGTAATGCAAAATTGAGCGGATTTTCCCCCTCAAAGTAGTTTTTTTTGTTTAACTGTAAATCTATGATTGTCAGCTGCAAAGCCTAATATTTTAGCTAGTTCTACATCAAAAAGGTAATGTACTACTTCTTCTTCAGGTTTGAATGTTAACATTGTTTTCAGATTCGCATTGTTAAGTTCGAGAGTAAGGGTCTAAGTTACTCATTGCTTCTTGTAGTGAACAAGCCCCATAATAAACCATCAGTATTGTTAAACTGGCTAACTTTGTCTCCTGCTTCGTCAACTTTAGAATCGTATTATTCTTCTTGGATTCACTTATATAAACCATACGACTTTGTAAATATTCATGAAGCGCAACCATTTTGGTTCTGCAATTGTTAACAATAGCATGTTCTAAAAACAAGGACGGTCTTGGTTTTTTATTGTTACAAACATTTTTTAAACGAAATAAAAATGACTGCATTTAAATATACTGATGCAAAATTTCTGCGGGGCCCCCACTACAATCTTTAAAAACATAACAACTGATACTCTTGACATTCTGTGACTCAGTCTGACGCCTTTCAAGTAAAGGTGAGTACTCCATTAAACAGATATCTTAACCCTCACTATTAAAAACGACCGCATCCCGAAAGCGTGGTTTAGTCATCCGATGCAGTTTTATCAGAACCAGTTAAACTTTGCTGTGTTTTGTGCTTCAACTGGGTGCGGAGTGTCGTATGCTGATCATTTAAATCATCCTGATCCTTTGGTGAGGTCATGTATAGATTTCATTTCTATTACACCTTCAGACGTTTTTTGACTGAATTGCAAGCGCCATTACCGAATGAAAAACCCGTTTTAATCCATTCAGCAACAGAATTAAACATGAAGGCTTTTGAAAGGATCTGTAACGAATTCAATTTTAAATGTTAAGGAAGACTTTAGACAAAAGTTGGATTTTAAATCATGGCTTAGGCACCCTTTTTTTTGGGGGCGTGCACAGAAAGTATAACTATGACTGGTATCCTCCTTACACATCTTCTCTTCAGGCACAACTGTTCACCTCGGGTCCATAGAGCAAGAGCAAAAAACAGCATGGACAACATTTTTATTAGACATTCTAAGGCCTAACTTGAGCGGGAATAGAACGAATAAACGACTCTGTTCGTACTTACGTTTGGTGTTTGCTAGGTTCGCAAGCACAAACGAGATCGAGCATAACTGATCCTTCTACTGGTTTTGATGCACAAAAAAAAATACTTAGCAAATTTAGAGGACGCCATTAATTCTACAGTTGATTTACCTTCAAGTAAAAAAGGTACCAAAAATGTTTTAAAATACGCAAGATCGAAGTAGACTTGCTGTTGGCACTGGTTTTTTACATGCTGCCTTCTGACCTCAGGCTCCAGATAGAACAATAATAAACTACAAAAAATGAAATCCTTGTGGCAGGCAATGAGCAGAAAGTCGGGAAAAACGAAATAAATTCTGAGCCAGTAAATATTCAAGCAGTAAAAAACACCCAAAGAATAAGCCATCCAACCCCTGTGGTCCGAAGCCAAAGGCCATTGAAGACGCAGACTCTGTTCGCGATGCCCAGAATATGAAAAGACGGCACTGGTTGTTGTATTAATTGGCATAGGGTTACTTGGTCTTTATCTTACTAAATATTAACCCGACTATTAAGAGAACTAATGTCCATAAGTGCTCGGCCAAAAAGCCAACACTTTGCTTGCAGTAGACAAAAGCCAGCTAACAACACCCCCTAATATACCCGGTAAAGCTTCCACGGCTTTACCAGCTAATTTTTTAATAAATCCGCAAGATGATCAAGCTGTTTTTTTACCCACAAATTTATCAGGCGGAGGTGATGGGGTGGGGGCACTGAACCGGGGACCGCCAAACCGCCCGTAATAGCCACACCAGTGTACTTATTGCAAATCCTAAGGCTGTTTAACGCTTGCTAATGTGACTCCATGCTCTCTAAACAGCGTTCGTATTCTTTCTGTATGTTGTGTCTTCATATAATTTTTTTTCGATAGTTTCTCTTACTTCGGCTCGCTTGAGTTTGTAATTGTTCTCGGTTAGTATTCAACACTTCTAGTCTAGCTAATCTTTCTATATTAAGGTCATCTAGTCTTTGTTCTATTCTTTCTTTAACATCAAGTCCTAAGTTGGCGTCGCAGCCTCAACGAGTTTTTCTTTTCTCTTTTTGTATGCTCATCTAGCTCACTCAGTTTTGCTAAATTGTTTGTTAATTCGCCTCTAATGGTTCTTAAAGTACGATCAAGGGCTAAAAATTTCTCTCCTGGGTAGCGGAAAATCATTAATTGTTTCTAATGCGTTTCTTCTGAAAAACTGGTTTTCTGCTTCTATTAAATTTATTATTTCACCCCGTGTTTGACTTAAATCTTGAAGTTCTATGTTTTTGTATTTTGGTTAGCTGTTGGGAGATCTTGTAGTGGGTTTGTAGTTTAGCAACTGCATCCCTATCTAATTTCGGTCTAACAAGGTCAAGGCGATTTCGATCGGCAAACTTTAAGTCTTTGTCTAATTGTATTCAATCCCTACAAACTTTGATGGTCTCGTTTATCTGTAGCGGAACACGCTGTCCTTGATTTTTGTTCACAACAATGGCCACCTTTTACTTCAAATCATCGGGGGCTATAAATTGGGGAGGTTCTAGGCCTAAACTTTGGTAAAAATGATCTGACCTTAGGTTCTGTAATTCATGCCACATTGAGGCTGTTGAGCGATGCTGTGTCAAAGGGAAATCATTTCACTCACGGCGTCTTCAGGATCAGGAAACCTCATAATCTTCTTCACCTTCAATGCCTGCCATGTTTTTAAATAATTAATTTTTATTTTGTTTTAAAAAAAAATGTCACAAGCATATGGTTCATTTCTTGACCCGCATAGAAGACTGAAAGACCCCCTGGGGCGTGAAGGGAAATAAACAGAATTTATTGTTCCCAAAAAATCCATCTACTATTGATGCAGATCAAATTCTTACTGTCAGATTTCCAGACCTAGGAGCAAATGAAGTGATTGTGCCGGCTTTTGCGCGACTTACTTTCAAAATAAAATCGATTCAACAGACCCCAAAAGGACAGTTGTCCAGAATCTGGGGCGGGCAATCGTTAAGAAAATTTCTATAAAACTTGAGCGGAAAGAAATATTTTCTTTAAATAATGCAGACATATTTTTAACCTATTGCGATCTATGGCTAACCGAGAATGAAGGAATTGACTTGCGTTTCAAGGAATCGAAAATAATGAAGCACTAAACGCGAATAGGCCTGAAGATGCTAAAGAGGCAAAAAAGTATATTTGCTGTAAGTTATGCGTATGGGAAAACGCTTTTCCATCCCCCTTTGGGTTTTGAGTTGTTAAGTGCGCATGCCCCATACTTTCAAGGGGCATTAAAAGACAGATTGTCATATGAACTAACTTTTAATGAATACAATGGGTTATTAAATCTGAAGTAGACACCGCAGCAAAGTACAGCATTTCTGACATCGCGTTTGAGTTTGACATTGTTGCAACCTTGAATTTAGCAAGGTTGATTGAGCAACGATATAAGGAATTAGCAATATATTAGAAAGAGTGGATCACCATTCACACACCTAAAAGCAGGGCAGACACTATATGGAATTTAGTTTTAGTGTCTCAGCAAATCAATTAAAGGCATTTTATTGCTGTGCGAAGATGAAGAACCATTTGATGACAAACCGGAAGTTTTTAATCCTAAAATAACAAAGTGCAATGTACAATTGAGGGTAGTCCCAACCAAAACTACGCTTTGCGGACTTAGAAACCCTTTTCAGCATTTTGATGAAATAAGAAAATTGTTCGGAGCGGGAGGCATAGAAATCCAACAGCAGACCTTGTGTCTAAAGATCTTCACCTTCATGATGTTAGACTTGATGATTATTTAACAACAAAATACGGTTTATGGATTGACCTCAGGGCAACAGAGGATAATCAGTTGCATGGGAAATGGGGAGAACTGTTAGAGAAGTAATAAACATTCAAATTGACAAAGAAAAAGATGACGATAAAAACCCCTTAATGCACATTTGTTTTTACTATATGATTCGCAGCTGAATATTCAAGATAACAGATTCGATTTATATAGAATGCTAAATTATTTTTATTTTAAAAAGCATGTCTGTTAAGAATTATCCAAAAGTACCTACAGCGCTAGAGTTGTTTTAAAAAAGGGATAGTAAAACCCCTGACATAAAAGCCTTCAGATTAACAAACATTACCCCAAATGCAGCAAAAAACTAGAGCAGGGCCTTTCAAATACAGCAAAACCAAACGAAGGTATTCTGCTGCTTTTAATGGCCGTTTCATATTTTTAAAACTGGAGCATCGGCTTTGAGTGGTCTATCAGCAGGAACGAGTGTTGGTTCTCTTAGCAACAGGTTTTTGGGGCACCCGCAGCTTTTACCTCTAGGTGGTTTGTCTTTAGCTCTTGGCTTGTGTTCATTAGCTGTAAGTGCTGCTAGCAAAAAATTAAAAAAATAAACTCCAAAAGCACACAGCTATGGTTCAACTAATAACAGCTAAACTTAGTTCGTTTTTAAGCTGACAATAAATAAAGCGCTAGCTGACTCAAACATCACGGATGAAGAATTTTGTCGTTTACAGGCCGATTTTGATGACTATAAAAAACAAAAGTTTGATCTTCAAAAAAGGCAAAGGGGAAGTTTTCTCAACACCAGACACCGAGCAGATAAAAAAAGAATGTTTAAAAAAAGTAACGAGACATTAAACTCTGTTCTAAACAGCTCACATTAACAACATCAAAGGGCGTTTATACTTTAGTTTTGAGTCCAAGCACAAAAATACCGTTGATATTGATTCTGATTAATTTTTTTTAATTTAATAAATATTTTGAGTTAGAAAAGAAACTCAACATGGATAAGATATATGAAGACAAGACGAATTGTTTGAAGGAATGCTTCAGGGGGAGCGTTTGTCAAAAGCTTTATAAACGATATTGATCTAGAAGTCATTTATCCAACAACGTACAGGCAAGTGTTGCTCATGCATTTCTCAAGTTCCAGATAACTAACAATAGACCCCCCCAGTTAAAGTACATTTTCTGTTTTAATCGACTATATTAACAATAAATGAAGAAAATCTAAAGTCTGGGTCTCAACTAAACAACAGGTTATTCTTTCTCATAATGACTTAACACCTGGCTGGGCTGACCAACTGCTTACACAGTTTTATGTGGCCGCTGAAGAAGCCAAAAAGAAGGCTCCGTTGGTCAGAGAAGAAGTCTTAGAGATCAGATTAAAACAGGCTAAGTATGAGCCCATTGTAGGCAAGTCTTACATTCCACTACCTCGCATTAGTCGCAAAAAGAGCAGTTCTAAACATAAAGAATTCAGACAACAAATGTTTTATGTGGGGGTGTTCTTGCAAGGCTGCATCACGTCGGCAAAAACGCAGAGAGAGTATCTAACTATGAACCTTACATCAATGATCTTAACTTTAGTGGAATATCCTTTCCTGTTAGCGTGGATTCCATTGATCAGTTGAAGAACAAAACAAACCAATAACTGTTAATGTTACACATGGACTGAGGAAACAAATTACAGCCGATTAAGTGTCCAAAAACAGTCCATCGATTGGCGAACAAGACAAAAGCCAAAGTTGACTTACTACTGATGTTTTCGCCAACAGGGTTGCATTACACATTGATACGAACAATGAGTAAAATTATTGACGCATACTTCAAAACAAAAAAATAAACAAGAATTCTGTAGAAAATGTTTAACAAGAATTCCATCTGTTAAAACCGCGAGTGAACATATAAAACATTGTAAAAGTTTTAGTAGACTGTAATACAGAACTAATTACACCCCCACCTGGATTCAAAGTTAGTTTTAAGAACTGGAAAAAACTGCAAACGAGCCCATACGTAGTTTACGCGACTTCGAGTCGCTTATTGTCCCTTTTGAAGGGCCAACCCCACAGAAAAATTCCGGAAAACAGCCTTAGTGAGTAATCATCAGATCTGTTTTATTTGCTTTCATTATTGTTTGGTCGGATGGCGTTCATTCAAAGCCAGAATTATATAGAGGGCCTAATGCTTTCAGAATACTTCTTAGAACGCATGCAGGAAGTGCGTAAAAGTCTGTTCTAATAATCTGAATTTATCTGAAATCATAATGTCGTCTGAAAACCAACAACAGTATGACTCAGCCACACATTTTTGGATTTGCGGTTTAGGCCTCTCATCAGACGCAGAGATCCAACAGTAAGAGACCATGACACATTAGCGGAAAGTTCAGAGGAGCAGCGCATAACAAAATGCAATCTTCAACTAAAGTTTGACCCAAGACATGGAAGCTGCCCATCTTCTTTTTTTAACTTGCGGGGTTACGACTCTCATCTTTTATTGCAAGCAGTAACCAACGCCTTTAGGTAACATGCATTGCACAGTCATCAAAAAGTACATGTGTTTTCACTTTAAAATAACATGTCTTTTTATGACTCTATGCAACACATGATGGGATCATTAGAGTCACTGGCTATGTCCTTAAAGTCCTGCCCAATAACGGAAGAATATTTTGACCCAACTCTCGTTAGAAGGGCGTTTACCCTTATGAGTACATGAACAGTTGGGAAAGGTTTGACGGAGATACACTTCCGCCTAAAGGCGCGTTTCTTTTTCTAGTCTTAGAGGAAAGGACATCAGTGATTCTGATTACCAGCATGCTCAAGATGCGTGGCAGAAGTTAGAGTGTAAAACGATGGGAGACTATCATGATGCATACTTAATGGCCGATGTATGTTTGTGGCGGAAAGTCTTTGAAAATTACAGAAAGACCTGCATGAAACATTATAGCCTGGACCCGCGCATTACATTTCTGCGCCTGGGATAGCTGGGATGCTTTCTTAAGTTTACTGGAGTACGATTGATTTATTGTCAGATTTACCAATGATACAGATGATTGAAAACGGATTTCGTGGAGGAATTAGTTATGGCGTCGCATCATTACTGTAAAAGCAAACAACAAATACTTGGACGACTATGATCCAAGTAAAAGGTCTAACTATCTTATGTATTTAGATGCAAACAATCTGTAATGGTTGGGCAATGGCGCAATCACTTCCATTACGTAACTTTAAAATGCAAACAGAAAACATCCGAAAAATATTCAAAGAGCATTAAAGTGGTTGAACGTTTGACGCCAGATCAACAGCGCGGATACATTCTAGAAGTTGACTTAGAATACCCTCATGAACTCCAGACCTACATTTAAAGACTCCCATTACAGCAGAAAGTCTAAAATGAATCCAAGGAGCCGCCTAAACTTGTGCCTAATCTTCGAGGCAAAAAAAATTAGTCTGTCATTACAGACTTCTACAATTTTTTTTAAGACATGGTTTAAAGTTGACAGCAGTTCATCGTATAATTGCTTTTGTCAAGAACAGTTCATGAAACCATACATCATGAAGAACACTGATCTTAGAACTAAATCAACAGATGTTTCAGAAAAAGACTTTTTCAAGCTGATGAACAACAGCTGTTTTGGAAAGACTATGGAAAATCCGCACAAGCGCAAAGATGTCCCGATTTTGGGCACCAAAGGGGAACGAAGCAATTAAGCTGACTTCAAAACCAGATTATCAGGACTTTAGAAGATTCATGATCACCTTTTTGGCATAATGAGAAAAAAAAGAAAGTCAAATTGGACAAAAACCCGTTTTTACGGGTTTACTGTTTTAGAATTATCAAAGCTTTTGATGTTAGAATTTCTTTATGACTACTTAAACCCCCGTATCCAGAGTCCCGAGTACTTTTCACAGATACAGATAGTTTTGTTATAGATGTCCCTACTGAAAACATCTATAAAGACATGGAATAGAAGTAGCTAAAGGGCATGCGGGATGGTATGATACATCTGATTACCCTAAAGATTCGCCTTTACATTTAATTACTGATAAGAATGTTTTAGGAAAGATGGGAAAGGGTGAATTATCTGGGGGGGTGATTAAAGGAGTTTAATTTTTTAAGGTCGAAAATGTACAGTATTTCGAGCCAGGAGAAAACCATTAAGAAAACAAAGGGAATATCTCGCATGTTGTGCATCAAACATAAAGCATGACAACTACAAAGAAGCATTGTTTGACAATAAGACTTTTCATCATGACAACGTAAAAATACGATCTAATCTACATGAGATCAGACAACAGTTGTACAAAGAAATCATTAGATAGAACAAACACTAAACGTGTTTTGTTTAATCAGAGTTTTCATAAGCAATCGGGCATTGGAGAACGACATAATTTATTTCTTCTTCCCCGAAAGATTTATATTTTTCCTCAACTTTTATTTAAGCTCAATCTATCATCATTCAATTCAGCCAAATTATTTTTATGTTTGCTTGATGCGCTCGAATTTTTTTTATCATTTCAAGATATTCTTTTCCCCATATCTGATAATCAAAAATTTAGGATTTTGGGTTGTAGGTGATCTGGATGTTTTAGCATGCGTTGATGAAGCCTCATAAATGTATGCCTAATACAGAATTTTGGTCAAATGATTCTCGTATTAAATTTCCCAAGGTCTCTTCCTTTATTGTTCTTGTTTCATTCTGTGCTTCCATTTTAGACTCAAATATATTTCTGTAAACTAATTAAACAACTGGAAACTGTGTCGGGGGGGATTATCTGCAGTTCTTCCTTCACAAAAGATCTTTGAGGTGCTGGTTGTTTGTTGCGTCAGTTTCTCGTAAATAATTACACGGCGGATTCATTTTTACAATTCTTTTTATTTCATACGGATCAACACTCCAAACCGGATCGGTTGCCCTGATGCGAGCGTCCCCTTCTGCTTCCCCCGGTAAATAAAGGTACCTTACTTTCAAACCAAACGGCAATAGTTTGCCGGATGAAGACTCTCCTTCAACAACATCTATTGTTTGTTTTTTGATTGCTTGTACTGGTTTTAGCCCTTTAAATTCTTAAATTTTCATTGCGCGCAAAACTGAGGGCAGTCTTCTAACCCATTCTGTGTTGCGAGCATTGTCAATCAGCTCTCTGTGATACTGGTAGGAAAAAAGTCTTTCAGATAACTGTTTGTTAAAGTTTTCAACTAAAGCCTGTGATCTGTGAACTCCTGGAATGCCTCTTTTAATGGTAACTCTATGTTTTAACAATAATTGATTCACTTGTCCTTTAAATTCTTTTCCATCATCGACTTGAATCATGCGAGGATAAGTTAGCGAGCCTCGTTGGTATATCTGTTGTATGGCAACAGCAACAGCAGAAGCACTCTTTTGTGTTAATGGTTCCGCATCTTTATATCTTAAAGCTACGTCAATGACTGTGAGCGCGTACTTAAATCTTTTTCGTCTAATCGTATCATGGGGTAAATATAGAAGGTCCATTTGATGGGTGTCGTTCGGTATTGTATTCACAATGTGTGGTCTCTGTATTCGTCCAGGTGCAGGTAAATAAATTTGCCAAATCGCTTGTTTAGATAACCATTCCTTCGCTGTTTGTTCACTGACTCCCGCTGCTTGGCTTAGCTTTTAATTGCCGTGATTCCCTTCCAATATCCTTTTGGCGAATAATAGATTTTGTTCATTTTTATTCAGCCAATATTATGCGCAACAAAATACACGACGGACATACCAAGATAACAAACACGATTTCTTGCATCTTTTGTTTTTCTGATGGGTGATAAAAATCACTGAATTTTGGTGGGGGCAATGTCTCGATTGGTTTGCCTGTTACAAGATAATATTCTTTTATTGCCTGGTCAACATTTTTAAATGTGTAAGCTGCATGTCCCTGTTTTTTCAGTTTGTCGTTAATAAAATCTAACTGCTCAATTCTCTGCTTTTCATAGGCGTCTTGTGCAGCTGCTAGTTGCTCCATAGCTTTGTTATGTCTTTTTCTCTCGCCGTCATCCCGCAGTTTACTAAACGCGTTAATTACTTCCGCTAAAAGCAAGCGCATTAACCACAGCGCCGCCTATCATCATTACGAGTGAAGCCATTTTTATAAATGTATTTTTTTAATTTACATATTGATATTGTCAGGAATTATTCCTTGCTTAACTAGAAAATCTTTCGTAGCGAACAAAGCTGCAATAATAGCAATCAGCTTTGCAGAATCCTCAAAGCCTAGTTTGCCAAGATCCGCTGGTTTAATTTTTAACAAGCTTTTAACCCAAACATTGTGTATCCTATACTTAGGCCTCCAATAACAGCAGCATGGTATAAAAAGATTGGTTAACAGTCTTTTCGGCGCTCATTTTTAAAAAACAAAAATAATTATAATTAATAAAAACATGAACACCGATGATCTACTAAACCTTCCTGAACTTATGATTACAAATGACCTGGTTGATGAGAAAGCTATTATCCCCAAAAAAGAAAGACTGTATTCTTTGGCAGCATGTGGAAAAAAAAAAAACATTTCCCTCGGCAATAAATTCAGATAGAACAATTCAACAGATGGCCAAGACTTAAAAAGTTCAAAACAGGTATGAAGGAATGGGGATCAAGAATGGAAAAAATGTCGGGCAAACGGTTCTTATTTGTACATAAACTAGTCGTAGATTTGCCCCATTGTTCTAAAACAAGATTTTATGTATGTTTTTAATGGGGATCCAGTTTTAACAAAGTCATTAGAGTCTCTGGGATGTGTTATATTACAGTTTTGGGAACTTTTATTGTCCCCATTAATCATGGGTTTTTTACTTTTCATAAATTTTTTTTCCCTTTTCAAAATGCCCAAGAAAAAATCTCAAAATCGAATCAGAAAACATTGAATCGGTGAAATTGGTTCCCCGAAGATGGAGTATGGCTGCCTTAAGGCGGGATAAAAAAGGGTCATACCACAAAACCCCACTGCCTGGCTAAAGGGGGCCCCGCAGGAGTATGGGCCTGCGTCCCAAAGAAAGAAAAAGAAAGAAATGAAAAAGGGGTAAAAAAACCCCCCTCACCCTGGACCATTGCAGCGGGAAAAAAAAATTAGCTGAGGGGAAAAAACAAAAAAAATTACAGTTAAAATTTAAAAGAATAGCTCAAATGAAAACAAACCCCCCAAACAGTTTTTCAATCCCGGTAAAAAACCCAGAACAAGAAAAGTTGATTAAAGGGGCCCTACGCCCCAAACCCTTCTGGAATATTGAATTTAAAAATTTTTTCCCATTTTTGGGCCCTTGCTGCTGTTGGGGGGGGTTTATTGGGTTATAAAATATATAAACAAAGCAAAAAAAACCCCAAACACCCCAAACAACTCAAAACAAAGATGAAAAACAGACCCAAAAAACCGCCAACAAAAAAAGAAATTTGATCCTTTTTAATGCAAAAATATTTTAAAAATTAATTTTAAAATTTTTTTGATAAAAATAGTCATGGCGGATTATTATTTGTTTAAAATGAAAAGGTAAATAAATAAAGACATGGGGTCTATAAAAGACATTTCCCATGACCAAAATTGTAATCAATGGGGTTTGTTACGATGTAAAACTTTTTTAAGATCTATGCAAACCAAATCTCGCGCCAAGGACGCTGAGCAAGACTTTCCCAACGATGAGGGTTTTTTTTGAGGCGTGTGTATATATTAGAAATTACTATTTAAGATAAAAAATAGTTGTCTTGTTTTTTTTTATAATATAAAATAACTTAAATAAGAACTTGGTTGTCTTAGGGTGACTTTTTCAATCTTGAGGTAACTTTATAAAAAATTGAGGATGACTTGAGGGCGACTTGAGTAAGAAATTGAAGTGTTGGGGGGGACTTGTGGTGCTTGGGATGACTTGAGTAAAACTTGGAAAAAACTTAGAAGGATTGGGGTGACTTGGGGTTTAAAAACTTAGAAATGCTTTGAGTGTGTGCAGTGGGGGTGGGGTGGGGGGGACGGCGTGCGTAGGGGGGGACAAAACAACATACACACAAACAAAAACAAACAAACACAAACAAACAAAACAAACAACAAAAAAACACCAATAGAAAGGAAGTGCTTGTGGGAAAATGAAGGGGCTTTTGTTGTTCACATTGAAGCTAAATTTTAAAACAGCCCCCGTAGAACTGAAACAATTCCTGTGATTATTTATTCAGGGACTCGATAAGTGCTTTCGGCGGCCCCCCGAAAGGGAGCCCGAAAAGGGGTTGCAGGACGTTTAACAATTTCAGGAAAAATGTTTGGGGGGTTACAGGTAACGTTACTATTTTTAGAAGCCCATATACATCGCAGTAGTCCCAAACCCCCCCACGCAGGCCTGCACGCTGTTGGCCGTCCCTGGGCCTCAAAGCCCAGCCTTGTGTAGACAGGCGGTTACACGTAACCGTTTATTTTTAGAAGCCTCACGTGTTCAGAAAACGGCGGGGGGTAATAGCTGTTTCGTTTTAAAAAAGCGTCTTTTTATCCCATAGTTCAAAAACTTGCCAGCATTTCCTTACTTTATTTGGGGAAACTTGGAGGTCTGTTTTTGGTAGTGAAAGAGAGTGACCAATACTTTTTAAATTAGGATTGCAACTGGAATAATCTGTTTTAATTGTAGAAATATACCTCATGGGAAGCCTGACATGAAAAAATGTGGATATCCCTAAAGGATCTTTTCAATCACGCAATTTGCGTGCATGATCATCGAAAAACCATTTCTTTTGAGCCATTGTGCCCAGTTTTTTAGCAACCCACCTTTTTTCCTTTTTCCCCCAAACATTTTTGCAAAAATTCAAAAAATGCCCCAAAATTTAACGTAGAATTATTGTTTGAGCTCCCCTTCTTACATTTCTCCGCTTTGGCCCGTCAAAAATTTTTATTTTTATCTGTGTTTCTGAAAAAAGGTTACCGAAAAAGTTTCTCTTGAAATCGTTGATTAAGATCTGCTTGATTTTTATACAAGATAGATATGCAGCCATGATTGGTCATCTTTTTCCTGCTTTTCTCTTTTCCTTCCTTTTGTTTAAACAATTGTAAAAGAGATTTTTTGGGCTGTTTTGGCAGTTTTTGTGGGCCTTCTCTCTCTGCTTTACGAGCTGCTTCAATCATTTTTTCAAAGTATCTTATATTTTCATGTAAAGCATTCTTTTCTTCCTCTGTCCACAATTCCGTTGGCGTTGGCGGGGGTAATGGGAGATTTTGAGCTTGTTGGAAAGTTGTAGCTGATTCCATGTCTTCCACACCCAAATAATTTAATGTATAAGTTGTTGAAAAGGTATTTGTGATTCAAGAACTTTTTCTAACCCAGAATCCACACTGTCTTCTGAAACTGCAGCTATATTTTGTGCCATATGCAAACACTTCTCTCGCAGAAAAAGCACCGCACACCTGCCCAGCACAGTCCTCCAATGTGAAATGACTAGGCGGCTCTACTTCGTTGCTAGCAACACACAACTCAGCACTTGATTTGACGGGGAGACACGTCAAGTCGAGCATAGAAGAGCATAAATTAAGAGAGCACAGTAAACGCGTCCTTCTCGTTCGGCAGTCAGTGGGAGAATGGTGAAATCGGTCTTCTTGTTGGTTAACCTGGTCATGTGAGCGCCGTAAGCCCAGCACTTAATTGTAATCCCCCTGCCGATTGGACGGCTGTGACATCGGCCCATCGCGTGATCGTCATGTCTAGACAACGTCTAGACACGTCTCGGCATGTCTGGACACGTAGTAAGTAATCGGATACCTGCTCCACCGTTTGTGTATGGGGTGTGTTCAGCGACTGCTGCTTTTCCCCTACGTTACTCTATGGGGTGTGTTCAGCCACTGCTGCTTTCTCCTACGTTACTCTCTGAAAACTTTAGTAAATTAGTATTGAAAACGGATAATCCTACACAGTATGCATGTTTGTAGGGTCGTTATTTTTTGGTTATTGAAGTCTTACTTGGCAGAGAACTATAAAACACGGGGTCAAGGTCGGCCGCTCGAAACCGGTTAAGACCGGTTGAGAGCGGGTGAGCTTGACCCCGTGTTTTATAGTTCTCTTGAGGAATTGTGATTGCTCTCTCTCTCTCTCTCTCTCTCTCTCTCTCTCTCTCAATGGGTCGTTTCGTTCTCCTTCCTTGTCTCCCTCCCATCCTCCCCCACACTCTTCCTCTAATCACGTATTGCATTATTCCTTCTAAATTCTTAAATTCTAAATGCAGTTCTGTGCAATGTTTTCTTTCATATGTTTGAATACCTTTCCTTTGTTTAAGGGTTGGATAAAAAAAAGCCACTGACTTGGTGTTTATTCCGTTCCCTCAATAAACATTTCGTTCGTTCTCTCTCTCTCTCTCTCTCTCTTCTCTCACGCTCTGTCACACATACACATATGCACGCACGCGCGCGCGCGCACACACACACACACACACACACACACACACATACACACGCACGTACACACACACACACACACACACACACACATGCACACACACACACGCACACACGCTCGCACGTACACACAGACACACACACACAGACACACACACACACACTGACAGAAAAGTAGAGGATGAGGAAATGGGTAGGGGGTTGAGGTGGGGGTGGGTGTGCAGATGTAGAGGGGGTAGTGAAAATCGGAAGTGAAGAGGGTCGCTTTCTAGGTTCACAATATTTTCTGTTTTATTTCAGTTACAGACAGGTGTCTTCGTTGCTTTTGTGGCAGAGCGAAAAAAATTCAGCTGACCTTTAAGAGTAACCCTGGGTCAGTTTAGTTCAGCTGATGATGATTGAAAGCCAGCCAGCTATGAGGGGGCCATGTCTGGGCTGTGAGACACTGGTCACTTATTAGATCGCATAACAACGCTAGGTGAGTTTGTATGTTAGTAGTGTTCAATGTCACTATTTGGGGGTTTTGTGATCGTTCTGGTTTGCATGAGCAGTTTTGGTGTGTGTGTGTGTGTGTGTGTGTCGTTGTTGTTGTTGGTGTAGCTGTTGTTTTGTGCTCTCTCTCTCTCTCTCTCTCTCTCTCTCTCTCTGCACATGTGATTTCGCTTGTCTGGCTCACTGCCAAAAGTTTTTTCACCACTGCTCCTCAATTTTTGCCTTATAGGCCTAATATCTAAAACAAACAAACAAACAAACAAAAAATAGTCATGCCTGTCGAAGATCTCCCACATGCTCTAGAAAGCGTGCTAAACTCTGTATTACAGGAAACAACATTATCTACTTAGAAAATCGAAGGCAAAGAAGAGAGCCGTGACATTGCTTAGATTTACAACGGTTTCCGACCATTCCCCTACCACGGAAATTCAAAGTAGGACAGTGTTTTGGCGTAAATGCTCTCCACAACCGATCACGGACAAGTGGAGAGAAGACGCAAAAAAAACACGTGTACTTATTTGCAGGCTGATGTGTACAACAGTTTGGACGCCACGCTGTCACAAAATTCCGCCTCTGTAAACTTAATTACTTACTTAGACTTAGATGCTCCCGCGTCTTGCGACGCATGAGGCAGTCAAAGCGCTCCACTGTGCACGGTCCTCAGCGAGTGTGGTAGTGTCACTCTTGCTGAGAAAATGAGCAGGAATTTGACATTTAGATTGATAGAGAGATATAGATAGGAGCGCGCGCGCGCGCGTGTGTGTGTGTGTGTGGTGTGTGTGTGTTAGTGTTAGAGAGAGAGAGAGAGGGGGGGGGGGGGGGGAGTGACGTCTTACTGTGCCCACAATTGTCTTCTCAAGATTCCTAGCGATCCGGCCACCACAGTACAAAACGAATGTTCGTGTGTCGCTTGGTAAGCAATGGGGCTGGGGTAGCGCTGCAGTAGTGGTTATGGATATGTTGACATACGGCACATAAACTGAAGACTGGATCAAGAAGAATTAGGACAGATTCAGTGCGTTTTGTGTGTGCTGGGGAACACTTTGCATGGGATCTGCGTCCACTCGTCAAACTGTTGTTTTCGCTTCCAATATGTCAACAAAAAACAAACAAACAAAAACTTATTCACTGCTGGCGGGTTCATGCTCATAACATATCTCCGGTCCATTTAACTAAAATTGGCTTGCTACTTATACATTAAAGGCTTTTTTTTTTTCAATGGAGAACAGGGTACTGTCTTCAAATTGAAGCGAAAGTGAGTGCAATAATGTGCAGTTGCACGTGCCTATGGTTTCATCACACGTTGAGGTGGGCTCGGGGCCTGGGGCCTGGAGGGTGAGAGATGGTGATGGTGGGGATAGTGGTGAGGGGGGTGGATGGGGTGAATCGCAACAAGTGAATACCGAGCCCATCTTCCACCAACCACGAGGAACTTTACAGAATACGACGGTTTATAAGACTCAACACATTTACATGTATGTTTATGTACGTAAGAGACGAAAGTTGACGTAACATCTTTGTTGCGTCAAATTCCACTTCATCTTCTATAACAAGCAAAATTAAGATGCATTTTGTATGAGAGATTTTGACAGAGATGTAAACGGAAATCTTCTCAGATCATGTTGTCTTTTTCTTTTTTCTTCTTTTTTTTCTGTTTTCTTCTTCTTCTTCTTCTTCTTACCCTCTCATTGTTCTGCAAATAGTAATGTCTCTGTCTGGTAGTAAAAACACTGGACTTTTCCACTCATCACATCTGACGGCCCGGGCTCGCGCCATTTACACTCGACTCTATCCACAACATCTCGTAGCAGAGTAACAGTCACCTTCACGCGCCATTTACACTGGACTCTGTCCACAACATCTAGTAGCAGAGTAGCACTCACCTTCACGCGCCATTTACACTGGACTCTGTCCACAACATCTAGTACGAGAGCAGCAGTTACCTTCACGCGTCACTGGAGCAGTGATGTTCACATTGAATAGGCGAGCCGGGTCAGGTGTTGTGTCGTAACACGCAGCGAAGGAAAGATACATAAAAATTCAGCTTCCCTCATGGGAAGAAGACAGCGGCAAAGTATGTTTGAGAATAGTGTGTGTGTGTGTGTGTGTGTGAATGAGAGAGAGAGAGGGCGCGCGCGCATGTGTGTGTGTGTGTGTGTGTGTGGAGGGGTGAGGGTGCTGAGAATAGAGCAAATGAGAGAGAGAGAGAGGAGAGAGAGAGAGGGAGGATGGGGTAAAAGGCAGAAGAGAAGAGGGAGAGGAACGGAGAAATATTTTGAAAGATATTCTGACCTCTTATTTCCTGAGAACCCAATATCAAGTTGTGTCGATCAGAACGGAAAACCCTCAACGGAACAGTACAACCAACTGTCATAAGACTAGAAGTCAAAAGCACCAATACATTGTAGAATAGATCATACCAGTGGTTTGTATGTCATTCTCTGCTGATGAATGTATTATCGGCACATGTCATAAATTGTAGTATGTGTGCACACGCGTGCGGGTGCGTGTGTGTGTGTGTGTGTGGGGGGGGGGGGGGGGGGGGTGTGTGTGTGAAGACACACGTGCATGTGCGGAGTGGGTAGATATATATTCATTTCATATCATGTTTACTAGAGGCAATCGTAAGACAGGAGGGGTTCGCGGGTGAGATATTTATTTGTTTGTTTGATGACCAGACCACAAATGGATCAAATTTCATTGACGACATTTGTTCCTGCATGAAGCATAATGTAGTAGTACAAGTACAGACTAAAATAAAGCTTGAATGCTGCAGGTCTACCGCCACAATGACTCAGAAGGGTCTTCTCTTCTTCCAGCGACCAAGACACAAGGCGAAGATCAAAATGGGGATGTTGTGGTTTGTCTACACGCAAACATCTCACCAGGTGTTGGGATTAATCAATCCTATGAGGATGGTTTTAAGAACAGGTATTTCTTCCACAGTAGGTACCTGTTAGATGACAAAAACACATCCACATTAACAGACAAATAAATCGGCCTGACAGAATCTCCTCTCCCTCTCTCCTCGTTGTTCCACGCCCTTTATACCACATCAGCCATCGTTATCTGGTATTCTCTTGGTTTAACGGGGGTGGGGGGTGGTGGTGGTGGTGGTGGTGGTGGAGATTAATCATACTTTCTCCTACATTGTTTGTACCTTTTCGCCACACAACTGATCCGCGACTGTTCAGGCGAGGAGATATATATTGATTATAACTTTGTAAACATGAAAGATAATCGATCGTGAGTCACCAGTCTGTTTTACAATGAATATACTGAACTGTTTTGAACCAACTGTTCAATCAGAACCAACCCAGTGGTCTACAGTTCCATGTAGAACAAAAAGACATTCAGTTTACATCAAAGTCAATCGATTGATTATCGTGTGGTAAACGTGACATTCAGTTTACATCAAAGTCAATCGATTGATTATCGTGTGGTAAACGTGACATTAAGTTTACATCAAAGTCAATCGATTGATTATCGTGTGGTAAACGTGACATTCAGTTTACCTCAAAGTCAGTCGATTGATTATCGTGTGGTAAACGTGACATTCAGTTTACATCAAAGTCAGTCGATTGATTATCGTGTGGTAAACGTGACATTCAGTTTACGTCAAAGTCAATCGATTGATTATCGTGTGGTAAACGTGACATTCAGTTTACATCAAAGTCAGTCGATTGATTATCGTGTGGTAAACGTGACATTCAGTTTACGTCAAAGTCAATCGATTGATTATCGTGTGGTAAACGTGACATTCAGTTTACATCAAAGTCAGTCGATTGATTATCGTGAGGTAAACGGTAGACATTCAGTTTACATCAAAGTCAATCGATTGATTGTCCTGTGGTAAACGGTAGACATTCAGTTTACATCAAAGTCAACCGATTGATTGTCATGTGGTAAACGGTAGACATTCAGTTTACATCAAAGTCAACCGATTGATTGTCATGTGGTAAACGGTAGACATTCAGTTTACATCAAAGTCAACCGATTGATTGTCATGTGGTAAACGGTAGACATTCAGTTTACATCAAAGTCAACCGATTGATTGTCATGTGGTAAACGGTAGACATTCAGTTTACATCAAAGTCAACCGATTGATTATCATGTGGTAAACGGTAGACATTCAAATCTGAAATAAATGTTAGCGAACCGCCAAGAGAAACGTCTTGCCTGAAGAGGACCTCAGAGGTCAAAACGCGTCGTGTTTTGTCTTGTGACTCGTTTGTCCACGTTTCTCTTGCCGGTTCGCTAACATTTATTTCAGATTTGTTTAGATTTCCGCTTGCAGTCGTCTCACTTTGCAACTAGGTAGACATTCAGTTTACATCAAAGTCAACCGATTGATTATCAAGTAGTAAACGGTAGACATTCAGTTTTCATCAAAACCAATCGATTGATTATCATGTGGTAAACGGTGGTTCAGGAAGGGTGGTGTGAAGGAGGGAAGGAAGGGAGGGAGGGAGAGAAAGAGGGAGGAGGGAGAGAGACACACACAGAGAGAAAAGAGGAGGGGGGGGGAGGGGAGAGAGGAGGGGGGAGAAGGAGGGAGGCAAGGAGAAGAGACAAGACAAGACAAGACAAAATTCTTATTTACGAGGATAATAGATAAGCACTGATGTGCTTTTTTACATCCAGTCCTCGCCCTGTGTAGGGTCAACAATATAAAATAAAAGGCAACAAAGGAAGCATGCAAAAGTGATAGAACTACAATACAATAGGGATTAAAATTTAAAAAGGGAAGAAAAAAAGAAGAGAGAGAGAGAGGAGAGAAGAGAGAGAGAGAGGAGAGAGAGAGAGAGAGAGAGAGAGGAGAGAGAGAGAGGGAACGCAGGAGCGAAGGGAGTGCGGGGTAAGCCTGCAGAGAGAGGAGAGAGAGAGGAGAGAAGAGAGAGAGAGAGAGGGGGGGGGGAAGAGAGAGAGAGAGAGAGAGAGAGGGGGGAGGGAGGGGAGAGAGAGAGAGGGTGGGGGAGGAAGAGGCTAGAGTGGGTGCGATAAGAGGCATGTTTAGAACAATCTGACAATCAAAAAATTCCAAAGAGATACAAAACAATCAATTTTGAAACACCGGGGGAGGGGGGGGGGGGGGGGGGGAGAAATAAAGCACAAATGGAGGTGGGAAATGCATAACGATAGCCCAGTCGCCACGGGTAGGAAGGGATAGAGAGAGAGAGAGAGAGAGAGAGAGAGAGAGAGAGAGAGAGAGGAGACGAGAGAGAGAGAGAGAGAGATTATACCAGCTACATTTAGATCGCACACACTACAACACAGGTATGTTAAAAAAGAAGAAAAAAAAAAGGGGGGGGGGGGGGGCAGAGAAAAGAATGAAGCCTATCAAGAAGAAAAAAAATCCAAGGTATCAACTACAACCGATAATGTCAATAAGAGAGAGAGAGAGAGAGAGAGAAGAGAGAGAGAGAGAGAGAGGAGAGAGAGAGAGAGAGGAGAAGAGAAATTGATTGATTGATTGATTGGTTGATTGATCTTTAATACCCAAGGATGAAGATTTTAGGCCAAAGCCTAGTCTTACAATCTGTCCTTGTCATGCATACATTATTTTAGCACATATCATTCATACAGACAATTCTACATACCAACATGATAATCTAATTCTACAATGATAAGCAAAACTGCTCATAAAAGCACTAATGAGATGGGGGATGGTTAAAACAAAAGGAAACTTACAAGCAACAAACAAACAAAAACTACAGAGAGAGAGAGGTCAGAGGAGGGTGGGGAAGAGAGAGTGGTAGGTAGGGGGAGGAGAAAAGGGATGGTAGACAGAGTGGGAATGGGGATGAGCGATTTTAACGGAGAGAGAGAGAGAGAGAGAGAGAGGAGAGAGAGAGAGAGAGAGAGAGAGAGAGTTAATTTTAGAGGTTTGATTAAGATCATCCCTAATTCTGTTCTTTCAAGTATATAGTTGAAGTACGGCAGCTATTCTGTCTATATTTCTGATCCCTTGAACTAATTAATGTTCTTGCTCTTCTTTGCACCATCTATAACCAGGATTGACATTTTTGGTATGGATGCCAGATAGCATCACCATACCCAGACGTGGATCCACTGGCAACTCACATACACACTCGAGTTCAGAAAGGTGTCTCAGTCCGTGAAAGAAAAAGCCATTCTTAAAATACCATACATTTTAAACGATCCACCCCCACCCCCCACCCCCACATTATGAGTATGGGGATCAAATTTCCAGTTCTTTATTTAAGCATAACTTCCTCGATCCTTCTCCTCTGTGCATTTTGTAACTGTGGTCATCATGGATTACATTCTTTGCAGAGATTCTTGTACTTTTCCCTACATTATGTGCATGAACTTTGTGCGATATTTCCAGCTGCTGTCTCTTCTTCTTCTTCTTCTTGATATAATGCCCACAATCATCAAGTTGATTATTTTGGCATATTAACAACTGGGTCTGCGCAGCGGGAGGGAGAATCGGGGGGTGGGTAGGGGAGAGGGGGGGTCTAATGGGGAGGGAGAGAGGGGAGGGTGAAGAGGGGATCAGTGAACTCTTCACACGAAAGTGTCAAGAGTGGTGGCTCCAGCCACCTCGTCCGGCAGATTGTTCCAGTCCCTGATGGTGTTGGGGAGGAAGGCTTGAAAAAAAAAGAGAAGAAAACCCAGCAACAACAACATCACAAGCAGAACAGTATTGTAACAACCTCCTCTCTCTCTCTATCCTCACAAACCAAATTCTTGCCCCCTCCCCCCCTCCTCCCGTCGCTCTGTCTCTCCATCTCCTCCGCAAGGCCTATCATGACCGTGACATTGAATCGTTCTTTTTCATATGCGCATGCGCAGGAAGAGGAAACTCGTCAGAGCTGTCAGCGTCATTGCGTGTGAACTTATGTTGTTAGTTTTCTACCAGTGGCGAAGGTACGTTTTCTCGGTCGTATGCATGCATCGCTTTAACTGTCAGCAAGATGGATGTTGATAACGATCTCGATGGAAAGCTACTTCAGCAGTTCAGTGCCATGGGTACTACAGACCGAGAAGTCCTCATCGCAGAATTCCAAAAATTCCTGGGGAACACAGTGAATCCTGATTCTTGTGCGTTTTTCTTGGACATGAACAACTGGTAAGTTCATTTTATCGGAAAAAAAATCAATCTGTGCTATTTTGACAACGGTCAGTCGTTGATATGGTGATGTTTTATATGCTTATCTATCAGTCATGTAGTACTCGCCCATCTCGATCATTGGTAATTCTGAACTTTTTCAAAGAAACGTATTAAAGTGGGAGGGGCTGTTCCATTCATTGATCAAATGAATCAGCTGATTTTCAGCTGTTTTGATTTCAGGAAGAAATAGGTCAATTTCGAATCGGAAATTTTCATGTGTTAATATGAAACAGATTTTTGTGTGTGGATCTAAAAGTGAGAGTCACAGATACGCTGAAATATGAGGAGGAAAGAAAGAAACAAACACACACACAAAAGCTAAAGGCCATAGATTTCACAAACACACAGATTCTGAGTGCGACAGTGATACCCTGTGATGTAATATAGTCAATAGTGTTTAGCAGAATGTCCACAAAACTGAGTAATGTGAAAAATGTTTACTGCAAACCAAATTCAGTGGTCTATTAACTTACTCATGCAAAACTTCCTGACTTAATATGGTTTTGTTTCAATGTAAGTTTGGAGTGCAATGTAGTGCAGAATTGCTCCCAGCTGACTGGCTCGTCAGTTGTGGACAGCACTTCTGTGGGCCCCACTGGCACCTTCGGCTCAACTTCTTGAAAGTGTAATGTGTACTGTGCAAACCAAATGAAAGCCTGCAGAATCTCAAGACTTACATGAAATCATGTTTTCTTGACTTGGTATTGTTTGAAAAATTTCAATCTTGCAACCATGACCCAGAACGAATGTATGGGCAAAATTTTATTTCACATGTGTGTCATCCTCCGATGTATGTGTGTGCAACTTAATGTCATGACTGCAAACAAGCAAAGTTTTCACAACATCAAACGCGATTTGTGGTTTTTGGTTGGTTTGTACTTTGATCACCTTGCATATATGGCAAGTTTGTTATTTTTTTTATTATCATTGCACATATTATAAAGCTCTTAAATTTTAGTGTATGTGGTCAGATCAGATCAGTTACAACAGATCAGATCTTTAGGTCAGATCAGTAGCACATTTTACGTTGAATTCTATGAGGATCTGCCATTGTTGTATTGGTTTGAACTGTAGATCTCACTCTTGCTTGTTTAGTTGTTAGTTGTTCAAATGATCAGTACTATGAGAGGATATTTTAACTTAGTTGACCTTTTCTGCTGTGGTGAGCGCAATATTTTCAAATTTGCACACTGATTTTCTTTAATGTATGTAAATCAGCTTCAGGAACAAATGTTCATGAAGTAGATCAATAACCATCAAGAAACCATGCTTTGTTGTGATCATTTCCTCAATTCCTGTGACCCATAGCCATTCCCCAGTATCATGGACATCCACATAAAGGCAGTTTGATGGTTATATGGGACACCTGTAATTGTCCAATTTGTAAACTTTGGTATCATGTAACTTCAGTGTGGGTGGATTAGATAAAATGAAATAAATATTTCAAAATCTGTCTTCGTCAGTTCTTGTTTGAATTGCTGATATTATCATAAATGCACAAGGTTCTTTATGAAAAATGAAAGTAATGAAACTGAAACAATGCATACAAGCATCACTAAAATCAGCTCCCATTGTATAGATGTATAGATTCTGAGATATCGGTTTTGTTAATCTTAAATTATTCTTATTCACCAAAACTGAAATTATATGACTTTAAACAAAATTCACAGGCATAAGTGTGCCCATGGATGTGACATACCATGTCACACTGGGTATGAATTTTAGTACTTAGTATTGATCTGTGACCTAGTTTCATCACATAGAAACTTCCTAGTTTCATCCTTATTTTCTTCTTCTTTTTTGGGGGGTGGGGGGGGGGGGGGGGGGGTTATATAGTTCGAGTTCACAAAGTGCCAACTCAGTGTTTACGAAAATAATTCCATCAGTGTTAAGGCCTTCTGAAATGTTAATCAGTGTATTACATTTTCTTATGGCATATGTAATACAACACATCTAAGAAATGGTTTTTTTTGATTCTGATTTTAGAATCGGATGTTAGTTGAATAAATCAGGCAGTTCTGGGAAGCCACAGGCAGGAGAAGATGACCAAATTGAGAAAAAAGCTCAACAAATAATTTATAGGCTTCTTTCCGTCAATTGATTGTCTTCTTTTGTTTGCTGAGCTTCTTTCCAGGGATGATGCATTGGAAAAAAAAGGCTGTGGCTATGCAGTCACTGCTTAATATAATGATGGTTGCAGTCGAATTGGATTGTTATCAAGGGTTTGATAAACGTCTGGTTTTTTCTTTCCTGGCTTCCATCTATCCAGAGTTTGAGTATAGTGTAGCCACACTGTAGGCTGAAATGGAGACGGGAGCCACCTAGTCAGATTTCTGAGACCTTTTGCTC